>JADLZL010005163.1:0-182977 GCA_015844335.1 Chrysopogon serrulatus
TAGATTGACATTATACTTATCCATAGGTTCGTATAGCGCCATCTAATTGATCATTGGGTGAGTGGTAAACATTGTGTAAGCATGGTGCTTATACGTTGTTTATCTGCGAATGCACCCTATAAGCCAGGCTTGGTAGATCGCGGGTGTGACAATCCTGTTGAGTCCTATGTAGTCCAAACCCCGTTTATAGGCACAGTAGGGCTTTTGTACGAAGCAAGGGTGTGCTATATGCTCAAACTTCCCTAGTATGTCCACTATGAATAGATTTAATGCTAACCTTAGCTATGATTACTAAGTGTATTGCACTAACCATAATAGGCATTGACATGTAGCTAGGAATAACCTAGGAATATCTCTTGATGTTCTACTAGTAACCCTAATGATATAGCTAGGAGTCACTATCTATTTATGCTGATGATTATATACTTATCTTATCATTTATCTTGTGACTTACCCCTGCATTGAGTAGCGAGGACATGGTTATGCCTATCCATTACACTCTAGGTTAACACGCTACCTTTACACGAGAGCCATGTAGACCTTCCTTTGGGAAAATATAAATGACAACCCGTTAGACTCCGGGTAAAATGCTACAATGGTATTTGATCTGTGCGCTTGCGGATACTGTTTCTACCTTCTATATGGTGGCATGATTTAATACCGCACCCCTTGGTGTTATGCTAGGGATGACAACTTGGCACTCTAGTAGCGATGCTCTGTTTACAAGCATTTTTGGCGCCGTTGCTAGAAATAACATTAAGAGGTGTCAACAAGCATTTTTGGCGCCGTTGCTGGGGAAGGCAATTGGCGATTAAAGGGATAGCGATAGACCTAACAAACTAATGAGATAGAGGAAACCATAGAACCTCAATGCAGGCTTACCCTTGTGCTTTCTATCTTTATGATATCTTATGCAGGGTAATGAATGATTGGTTTTGATCTGCCAGATAATTACGTTGAAAATCTAGAGAAACTCTTTCGAAGAAGGAAATTCCAGCAAGTGAGGGAAATCTTTGAATCTCCATCAAAGACACCCACTGCTGAGGTTCATTCTTTGGAGGAGCAAGCTCCTATAAGTGAAGAAGAAGAGCAACAAGAAGACAACTTAGCACCAGTTTTTGAGGAAATGGCTGATAAGTCACTGAGCGAGTTCTCCGCTCCAAACACCAACAACATCCGCACTGGACCTAATGTCGAAGTTGGGGAGAATGGATTCGAGCTCAAGCCAGCTCTTATCACCATGGTGCAAGCCAACTTGTTCTGTGGAAAAGCACACGAGGATGCAAGTGCTCATCTCCAACACTTTCTGGAGATTTGTAGCACTTTCAAGATGAAGGATGTACCAAAAGACACCGTCCTGCTGCGTCTGTTCCCATTCTCACTACTGGGAAAGGCAAAACAATGGTTCTACGCCAACAAAGACAATCATACAACTTGGGACAAGTGCTCCACAACTCAAAAGGTTCTTTCCTATGGGTAAGACAAGTGCCCTAAGGGGGAAGATTTCAAGTTTCCAGCAACAACATGATGAGGCAGTCCCTGAGGCATGGGAACGCTTCCAAGACTATATATCAGAATGCCCTCATCATGGGATGGAGAATTGGCTCCTTATGCAAACTTTCTATCATAGGCTTACCAACAGCACCTGTAACAACGTTGATGCTGCTGCTGGAGGTGTATTTATGTCATTGACCATACCACAAGCTACTGCTCTTATGGAGAAGATGGCCTCCAATCAAGATTGAAATGATGAGCGCCAAACAACCCGCAAAAGGAGTGGAGGAATGCACCAGCTCAAGGAGGTAGACACACTGTCTGTCAAGATAGATCTGCTCATGAAGAAGCTGGAAGACAAGGCCAGCCAAAGACAAGATGTCATGCGCATCAATGATTCATATATGACTTGTGAAGTGTGTGGCAATATGGGACACTCAGGCAACAGCTGCCCTGAGACCCCATGAGGATGTGAACTTCATCAACAACAACAACAACCATTATCATCCTCAAAATCAAGGATGGAATCAGCAAAGGCCCAACTACCAAGGTAATTTCTCAGGTAACTTTCAAGGCATTAATTATAATAACTATACTCAATTGCCTTTGAGAGAAGTGATCTCCAAACAAAATAAAATTATGGAGACTTTATCTAGGAAGGTAGCATCCAATGATAAAATGCTAGAAAATATAAACACTAAAATAGATAGCTTTACCTCTACTGTTAAGAACCAGCTTAGCTTTAATAAAATGATAGAACAACAATTAGCTCAGCTGGCGGCCGCTGTTCCACCGACCAACGAAGGTAAGATTCCAGGGCAACCTCTAGAGCCCGAGACTGCGAATCTTGTTGATGTACATGCAGGTTACTACATTGAAGCATCATCAGGAGGATGGAAGGATGAGTCCATGCCACCCAAGAGAGGAGATCCAGGGAGACCTGTGATTCCCATCTCTATTGGGCAGCATGACTTCCCTGAAGTTGTCTGCGATCTAGGCGCCCGTGTTAACATCATGCCTAAGGTAATCTTTGATCAAGTCTTTCCATGGGTATCTTTGTTGTACATGAATATGTGTTTGCAGCTTGTAGACCAGACGGTTAAGTACCCCAAAGGAATCTTAGATGACGTGTGCATACGAATCGGGAGATCATATGTCCCTATAGACATTGTAGTCCTGGATACCGGCAGAGATCCTAAGAGTCCAATCATTCTTGGCCGACCATTCCTAAGTACAGCAAAAGCTGTCATCTACACGGACAGTGCTAAGATTTGTTTCACCATCAAGGGCAATAAAGAGAAGTTCAGTTTCAAGAACAAGACCCTTGAAGCTCCTATAGATCCAAGAGGAGCTTACTTCTCATTCAAGCTGACAGTAGAAGATGCCAAGAAGAATTCAAATGGGAAGAGAAAGAATAAGAACAGGAGGCAAGTGAGAAAGCAAGTCTGAGTAGTCAAGGCTGTTGAGTACAAGCATGACCACCTCTTAGCTTCACCATTCCTAACCAAGAGGATCCAGGCATGCCAACCATTGATTGCACTATTGGATAATGCTTATTTTACAATGCTTTCTGCGACACCGGATCAGCTGTCAACATTATGTCTAAAAAGGTATATGACTTATTATTCGATACACCTCTATACCCTACCTATATGCAGCTGCAGCTGGCAGACAACACGACGAGATTCCCGAAGGGAGTAGCAAGAGACATCATGGTCAAAATCCACACCCACTACGTCCCGACTGACTTTATGATACTGGACATGGGAGAAGAAGATGAGACACCCATCATCCTTGGGAGGACGTTCCTCAGCACCACCAATGCTATCATCTATAATGGATCAGACCAAGTCCACTTCCAATTCCCAGGAGAGACGGTACGCTGTTATTTTAAGGATTATAACTCTCCTGGATTAGCAGCTTTCACCCTATCCAAGAGGAGATGTCAGCGCCGGAGGAATCGCTCTCAGAAGAGCAACGTTGAGGAGGAGGAAATCAACGAAGAATCTATAGCACCAAAGCAACAATCTACAGAGGTATGAAAAGAAAAGGTAACCTCCTCAACTGAGTCATTATCACTAGGAGGTCCAACGTTAGGGTCCCCATCCTCGGGATCCGATGAAGCACCGCAGAAGAGACGAAAACGAGAAGTCTTGTCCGGTGGACTCTAAACTCCGAACCCTTGCCATAAGGTAACAATGGTAGTTATCCATTTACTTTCTTGCACTTTTAAATTCATAGTTAGTTTTTATCATCTTTATAGAAAATAACAAAAATATTTGGAAAACCTTAAAGCCCCATGTGACATACCTATAGTGCAAGCTAAAGGAGTGTTCACTGTTGTGGCCTAAAAATAAAATAAAAATTAGCATTCATATTTCCATTCAGTTTGATAAAAAGAAAAAATCCAAAAATAATCATTGAGCATCTTGCTGCACTGTATGCACCATAACACCCTTTGAAAACCCCTCACAACAACCAAGTTTGCGAAACGGCAAACCACTAACAGTTTATCTTAATCTGTTCCATGAGTTGGTGTTTTGTGAGATGTTTGCTGCAGGATGACTCTAAGAGCTAGTCCACCTAGGAATCATCATCTTTATCACTCGAAGTACACCTTCCCTATACACAGCTAACCACTGTGTAAAGGAAGCAACTTCTTGTTGGATGAGATGAAGGTTCCTGGCTACACCAGCTCTTACAAGCATGAGCTCTATTAAGAGGACTGCTAAGCTTCAATGCTCAACCACGACAACAACCAGCTTGGGGGAAGGCATCCCTTAGGTACCCAGGTAAGTGTACCTACATGATTATCGAGTCAGTCATAAAAATTAAAAATACCAAAAATATGTGAGCACATGAAGGTTCACCATAGTATCTAAAAAAATTAAAAATACCAAAAATAAATGGGCACATGAAGGTCCATGCTTTTTGAGAGTCCTTAGAGTCTTTAGAGTCTTATATAGTATGAGTCTTTGAAAAATAAAAAATTAAATAAAAATGTTTGTCTATCTAGAGTCAATAAAAAGGAAGCTCTTGAGATGATTTGAATTGATGATAAGCTGCTCTGTTACAACACCTTTGAAATGCATAGAGTTTAGGTAAGTTTTCTCGAGTTTTAGCTCCAACTGTTTGACATGAGAATTTGCTCTGAGCCTGAAACTTGTGGGTTGCATACGCTTGAACTAAGTCTAGGTACCTAATTGATAAGATTGAGAAAGTCTGAGCTTCTATCTATCTTGTTCTAAGTGACACTAGTGTTCTGGAGATTTATCTTTTGAAAAATGCAAAAACATGATGAGTTCCTATATGACAAAGCTTATATTCCCACAGAGCCAAACATGATAGGCTAGTTAAAGTTCTACATACATCTTTGCTTGTCTTGCATTGAGTTTTGTCAACCTTTGTGACCCTGGTGAGAAATTTGTCATGCTCTTGAATCAAGATCCACCTCAATATGCACTACTCTACATTGGAGTAGGCGCAACAACATGCCATTCCACCCACATCCATTTCAAAAATGTTTTTCTCCTACTTTGGGAGAGAAGAGAGAAAAGGGGAGAAGAAAAGAAAGATGGACAAGTGTCCCAGTGCAACAATGGATACGTAGATGCCCGACTCCCTGAGAAAAAAGAAAAAGAAAAAGATAGCTCATAACCTCTGGCCAGTTTCCAACGTTCAAAACGAGAGAGAAGCATCCAAGGGGCTGAGTAGAATTAGGTTCCACCATATATCCACCTACCAATCCACCTATACATCTTGATTCAACTGCATGACCCATTTCTCCATGGATCCATTGTTTGACTTTACAACACATGCATTGCAAGTTTGCTCTTTCAGTTTTCTCCTTACCTATGAGCTCCACATAAGCTTTAGCTATAGGATGAAAAGAAAGGCAACCATCATCACTGCCTTGGTGAGAATCCACAAATACCACATATTTTGAGAGACTTGAGAGTGTCATACATGGGAAGCTCTGAGTTTTATTTAAAAATCTCTAAAAACTCTAAAATGTTAGTTGATCGAAGAGCTTGAGACATAGCGCTTAGATGGGATCTTCCTGTCTGTCAAGTATTCAAGACCCAAGGATGAGCTAATAAGCCCCACAGTCAAAGGTAATATGGGTAAGTTTGAAAGTCAGCTCAGTTATTGCATAACTTGGAGGAGAATTTCTGTCTAACTGCAGGTATATTTCTAGAGAGTTGCTCCGAGATGGCTACAATGCTTAAACATATATATCTTACAATAACTTTTCTAAGTTTTCTTTGCTAAGGGACTAGCAAGGGTTAAGCTTGGGGGAGTTGTTGACGGTCGTTATTGTACGAAACCAACAGTCAACTAGCCATAAAAAGGATGCAATTGTGATCACCAAAGTAGATATAGGGTTTACACAGACAGAATTCCATGAGTTTTAGTGTTTCACTGTTTCTGCAGGTGTAAACCGGAAAAGACACAACTGTAAGAGCTTATCGGAGCAAAGAACGGTAAAACAGACTCCGCGGCAACACAGGAATACTCTAGAAGGGACAAGAAGGCGCCACGTCGAGCCGACAGCCTGGAGGCCACCAGGCCAGACCGGCTGGTCTGGGCCTGGACCGACCGGTCTGGGTCTAGGTCTGGTCGCGGCCCGGTTCGCCCGGTTCGCTCCACCGCCTTTGAGGATCAATCCTAGCCACCCGTCAATGTCGGTTTCATCCGATGGCTCATGATCATCGCCCAGGGCTATAAAAGGAGGGCAGGACCCCCCAGAGGGAGGCACATTCATTCATTCTGCATTTGAAGTCTGATCATCAGCTAGAAACCCTAGTCAGAGCTCCTTAGCTAGGGCCTAGATAGCAAGTTAGAACTAGAGGGAGGTGTAACATCCCGTGTTTTCGGAACACCAAAAATCTAAACATTTTAAAACTTTTTCTTGCAATGTGTGAAACATGTAGTTGGTAGGACGAACCTAGGTCCATCATGGGAGCATTCGCTAGTGAGCCATAGCATTCATGTAGAATTACTCGTAGGAGTGTGCCATAGTTCCTATGATTGGTTTTGGGTTCGTGCTTGTGAGAGGTATGGAGTGCACATGTCCATAGCAAATCCTTTTTCGATCTTCTCTTAATCCCCTCACAATTTCCCTCCTAGAAATCCCCCAAGTACCCTATTCAAAATTTATCACAATTCTCATATAATTATCCTCTCAAATATCCTTCTTAATTACTCTTAAATCTCCCGACTTATCCCACCTTGATCCCACCGAAAAATTCATCCTGAAATTCATAGCAGAAATAAGGAAAATCCCTTCCTTTTTCCTTGGGCCTCTTCTCCCCCTCCTGCCCTGCACCCCGCGGGCCTTGGCCCACCCAGCCGGCCCAACCGGCCTTCCCATCTCCCTCCACTCCTTACTACCCGAGCAGGCCTCCCTCTCCTCTTGGCGGCCCAACGGACGCCCGGCTGCCGAGCGCGGTGCGGGCCCAACGGCCCAAGAGAGCCATGGCTCTCTTTGCCGTGAACCCTAGCGGGAGGGCAGCCCCACCGCCGCCGCATGGACGCGTGCCAGCGTCGCTCCCTACTCCTCGGCGTCCGTGCGGGCGCCGAGATGCCGCCACGTGCCCCCGGCCATCCCATCCAAGGGGCACGGACGCCGAGATGGGAATCAAAACCCTAGCCGGTGGCCCTATAAGATGAGCAGCCGCCCGCCGCCGCATCTCCTTCCTCCCCGCCGCCCCTCGCCCCCCTCGCTCCCTTCGCTGCGTCGCCACAAGGCCGTTCGCGCAGGCGTGGCACCGCGCCACCGCTGCTGCTCGTGTCGCGCCACTAGCGGCTCGGGACGCGAGCGCCCCACCCAGCCACGCATGCCGCCGCGCGCTGCGCCTTGACACCACACTCGCCAGCAGGCGGTTGCGCCGCCGCTCGTCTTCGCATGCTCGACCGCCACGTCGCATGCTCGACCGCCCGAGTGTCGCCCACCAACACACTTCAGCCCACCGCGACGCGTGCACCGCCCCACGGACGCCGCGCCGACACCAACACCGTGTCGCATCCCGCCTTCAACATGCCCTCACGACGTGCGTTTGCAGCTGGGCGATTGCGGCTGGCCTACCTCGACACGGGGAAACGCCGGACGTCTCCAAGCCCGAGCCGACGCGTTCTCGCACCGCCCGGCAGCCCAAAGGGGCCTCTGCGACATCAACCCGCCAGCCGGCGGCTCCAAGCCACCGAGGTCGCGCGGCGCCACGGCCACGTTCCACCTCGACGCCCGGCCGTCGAGCTCCGCCACGCTGCGCTCTGGGCTCGCGGCCATCCATGGCCGCGAGGCTGCCAGCCAGAGCCGCCCCGTCTCGCTACGGCCGCTGCGCGCCTCACCAACCGAGGCCACAACCAGCCACCACCGACCAGGGCTGGCCACAACGCCCACGCTGCTCGCGGAGCCTTCTCCCACCGCCCGGTGAGCACCAGCAAACCAAAAACACCACCTTTGCCTTTCTTCCCCAATCTTTGCACCTGAGACTGGCCTTTGTGCCATGTTCTACACTTTGCAGGAGGGCCACCGACAGCTGCAGCCAGCACCTAGCCTCTCCTGGCCGCATCCGACTCATGCCGGCCAGCCTTGGCCTCTGCCGGCCAGCGGCAGCCAGCCACGGCCAGTCACGGCCAGCCACTGCTGGCCAGCAGCAAGCCGCAGGTGGCCAGAGCTGGCTACAGCTGGCCAGGGCCAAGCCCTGTTGGTTGTGGTCCTCCTGCCACATTGGACGACGCTCTGCGGGAACCCCCACCGTCCTCGCCTTCTTCCCCGCTAAAGGTCCAACTTTTGAAACCCCGCCGACGCCAACCTCAACGTCGGCGAAGCTCTCGTTTTTACCTATTCACATCCGCCCATGTCGCATTTCATCTACCTATACATATATATCTATGCCTGTGCCGTGCCTTCACGCCGGTCTATCTTGCGCTATGGATATGTGCCACTCGAGTCGATTGCTTTATGTTGTGGAGGTTGGATTGGCTCCTGTATGTTTTTGCAATATTGTCTGTGGACCGCGCCTTCGAGCCGGTCAAGGGATTGTACCTCGCTCGGACGTCTTGGTTTGTCCTGCCGTGATTGTGATGCCGAGTGTAACTCATTCCCTTGCTCTCTAGTGCTTTTGTCGATACCGTAGTACTACGATCGCAGCAACCCTAGTCGACCCTAGGACATGGTCATCAAGGACTTAGCGATACGGATATTACCCGTACATGGCGAGCCTTTTGTGATCTAGTCCGATGGGAGACGAACTAGGTGGCGACTATCGTGGGACAGTGGACGTCGACTCATTTCGGTGAAGCTGATGGCCGCGAGTTGCCTCGCCATGACCATCGGGCTCCACCTCTTTTCTTTCCTTTCTTGTGCTATTTTCCCCACCACCTCGCATGCTTGCACCACCTAGACCGGAGCATTCCTCGGTTCTCATGATGACAACCGCATCGCTACGAACCCGAGGAATAGCTTTTGCCACATTGGTTGCACGGAGGTCGTGGTGCCCTACGAGTTGGCGTGGATCGCGGAACCGTGCAAGACCTTTGTCTCTTCTTTCGACCACTGTCCTTTGCCATGACAGGTAGGTTGAGAAGAGTGCGGGACCATTCTTCTTTTTTTGCTCTCTTTCGATTCTTGCTAACCTAGTAAGGCGTGGATCGAGTCCCTGGTTCGGCCTCCTCGATCGATGACTATTACCATGTCATGTGGATTGAAGTGCCGAGGGACCAAGGGTTCCCTTTTTTCTCGCTGCCGGTACGGGACGTACCCGAGTACTCATCAAGACGGCATCCGTAGGGACAGCAGCAAGAAGACCGGATCCGAGTAGAACGTGGATCGTCCTAGTCAGGCAGATAGAAAGTGACATCTGTAATAAGAGCAGGACACCTTTTACAAGTCCGACTAGGACTAGAAACCTTAGCTCTGGCTCTTTTTCCTCTCATAAAAAAGGAGCCAGAGCACCCTCTTTGTAACAGACCAACTACACACAATCAAGATCATCAATCCAACGCAAAAGGCCAAGGCCGACCGAGTAGGGCTTTTACTCGACGCCGAGGGCCCGAACCAGGGATAAACCGCGGTGTCTTTCGCGCCATACCGCCGAAGTTCTAGTTATTTGCCGAGGTCCGAATCAATCGCTGCGGGAACCCGTGGCGGGCGCTATATCGGTGGCTAAACACCGATACCGGGCGCGCTGTAGGGGGGTTTCGCGAATTCAACGTCGGGGAGCTCGATGGATCTACACGCGATGATCTTCCCGACGGGATCGACTTTCGCCTTCGGAAGCTGGGTTTGCGAGGCAGACGAACAAGGGGTTCTCCACACCGATCGCTTCAAGAACCCACGTTCAAGATACAAGAAATTTTTTTCAAGACTCAAGCTAACGTAAGAAACGCAAGATACAAGTAAACAAGAAGGAGATTCGAGTTCTTTTTTTCTATGGCTACAACAACTCGGCAAGACGATTGTATCAAGACGCCACCCGAGAGCATCGGAGTCCTACCACCGGGACATCTTCAAACAAGATAAGTACTCCGACTTCCTTCCTTTTCAATATAGCAAACCCATGAAAGAAAAAAGAAGAACTCGACCACTCGCCCAAAGAAACGTAAAGAAGTATCGATGATGAGGCAACCCTTAGTACCACCAATTCAACCCAACTACAATTCGTCGGAAGAATCAGAAGCCGATATACCAGCCAATTCTATTACAAAAGATGGGGAAACTGACAGCCAAAGGATAGCAAGAGAAAGAAGAAACAAGAATGGGGGAAGAAGAAACCGAGTACAAGAACGAAGGGAAGCATGGCGTAGGTACGAAGAAGAACTAGCCGAATACAATCGAAGAGAGAGCGAAAAGAGAAGTCGATTTAAAGACGAACAAAGAAGAAGAAGAACCAGACTCGATCCAATCAACAAGATACAAGAGCTGATCAATGAGATCGACGCCATACAACGACCAAACGAAGAACAAAACAAGCTCAGAGATTTACTTAAAGACACAGCTCAAAGAATACAGGAAGACCGAGTACCGCAGAGACATGCACCATCGGAACAAACAAGTCAAAGAACTCGAAGAATTTCTGCTTTCGAAAGACTGTCAACTCCAAATTACGGAAGAAGAACTCAACCACATCATGATTGGATAGAAAGAACCGGGGAAAACAGGGGTAGATCACCTACACCACACGTAAGTCCTCCAAGAATTATCTCAAGATACGACAGTCAAGCGATTTCGACTACAAACCCGAAAAAGTACCCGATGATGATTTGTTTCGCAGAAGACTACTTACAAATCGGACTACCTCACAAGTTCAAACCTTCCAATCATTCAAAGTATGATGGCAAAACTGAACCAATGCAATGGCTCGGGATCTATTCCCAATCTATAGAACTAGCCGGAGGAGACGATGATATCAAAGCACTATTTTTTCCAATGGCTCTAGAAACATTACCACTCCAATGGTTCGACAAGTTACGACCGGATCTATCAAAACATGGAGTGATCTACAAAAAGCTTTTTGCGAAAATTTTGCAGGCATACTTATCCATCCAATAACACAAGCCGAGTTGAAAGGATTAAAGCAAAACCAGGAGAAAGCCCGAGAGACTTCTACGTAAGATTTGGAGAACTCGTGAGCACAAGTACATGACATCACCGAGAGAGAAGTAATAGAAGCATTTTCATATGGTTTAAAAGTAAGATGGATGTTCCACGACTTCTGCAAAGAGAACCCGCGAACAAACGATGAGTTCAAAAGAACAGTTGAAAAGATGATCACAGCAGAAGAAAAGACACGAGAAAGATTTCCAGACAACAGAAACAACTCGGAAAGAAGAAATAACACGGACAGAAGGAACAACTCGAATGATCAAAACAACTCAAGATGGAACAACCAAGACAACTCAAGACACCGGACAATTCAAGATACCAAGACAACTCAAGGTACCAAGACAACACGAAAAGATGGAACGTTCAAGACAAATGACAAGAATTCTACAACAAAAGGAGATATTCGGACAACATGGTGGCATCCACCGAAAAAAAAAAAAAATTCTACCCGGCTTTAAGATTTGAAGATCTTAAAAACATGAAATACATCTACCATCCAACAGGACTCCATCCAATGGGAGAATGCCGCATCTTTTAGGAGAGGTACACAAAGAAAGACAAACAAGAAAAAAGAAGAAAACAAGGAAAAGAAAGAAGAGAACAACACAACGTAAAAATGGTTTCCAAAACCCAAGAGCAACAAAAGATATCAAGAATCTTCTCAGAGTACCCGGCTCTAGAAGCAAACAAGAAGACAAACTCGCCTGGAGAACAATAATGGCAAAGCAGAACCAGCCACACCAAGATATCTAAACCGGTCTCAATACCCAATCCGGTTTTCACGTGAAGATCAATGGACAAGTGTTGGAAACGCAGGCTATATCCACTAGTACTCGGACCAACAATAATAGCAGAAGAAAAGAACAAAAGTACTCATTGATGGAGGAGCCGGACTCAACATCATCTTCGCCGATACCTTAAAAAAAGATGGGACCAGAGTTCTTAAAGATGATCACACCTACCAGCATACCGTTCTACGGAATAGTACCAGAAGACCAGCTATGCCTCTTGGACAGATTACACTCCCAAGAACATTTGGAACTCCAAAGAAATTACGTGACGTAGCTCATAAAATTTGAAGTGGCAGATTTCGAATCTTCATATCACGCTATATTGGGAAGACCAAAGACTAGCAAAATTCCTAGCAATACCGCATTATCCATACCTACTACTCAAGATGCGGGACCACATGGAGTACTTTCTCTACGAGGAGATCTTAAAAGAGCTTATGAATGTGACGCATGTGCAATACAAATATCCTCAAAAGTACAGGGGAGAAATCAACTCGTAAGTAGAAAAGACGAAGATCGAAGAGCTAGAAATCCCTACCAAAAAAAGCAAAATACAATCACCACAAAGAAGGAGAGAACACCAAAAAAGATCGATTTGGGGACGGGGATCCATCTAAAACCGCCACAATCGGTGCACATCCGCCTATCAAATAGGAAATCGCACTCACCGACTTCTTACGGGACAACAAGGACATATTTGCCCGGAAACCAGCCGATATGCCCGGAGTCCCAAGGAAGTGGGTCGAGCACAAAATTGAAGTCAACAAAGGAACAAAACCGGTCAAGCGAGACTACGACGGTTTTCACCCGACAAGAAAGAAGCAATAAAGAAAGAGATAGCCCGACTCATCGGGCCGCAGTTTTATAAGAGAAATCCTCCATCCGCATTGGTTAGCAAACCCCTGCCCTAGTACATAAAAAAGAACACAGATGAATGGCGAATGTGCGCCGACTACACAGATCTCAACAAGCATTGCCCAAAAGATCCTTTCGGATTACCAAGAATTGATCAAATAGTAGATTCAAAAATGAGCAGCTTTTATTATCCTTTCTCGATCGCTATTTAGGATATCATCAGATCGCACTCAAAGAGGAAGACCAAAGCAAGACTTCTTTTATTACACCCTTCGGTGCCTACCGTTATAAAACAATGTCTTTTGGACTCAAAAATGCCGGAGCAACATATCAAAGAGCAATCCGGACTTGTTTGGGGGATCGATAGGAAAAAACGCAGAAGCATACGTGAGACGATGTAGTCGTCAAAACAAAGAACCCGGATTCTTTAATAGAAGACCTACAAAGAAACTTTCAACAACCTCAAAGAATGGAAGTGGAAACTCAACCCCAACAAGTGCGTTTTTGAGTATCATCCGGACAACTACTCGGATTTCTAGTCGCTGAAAGAGGAATTGAAGCTAGCTCAAAACAAATCAAAGCAATAGCCGACATGGGACCACCATCCGACATCAAAGACCTACAAAAATTAACGGATGCATGGCGGCGCTCAATGATTTATCTCCGGACTCGGAGAAAAGGGATTACCTTTCTTCAAACTTCTAAAGAAGACGGACAAATTTACATGGAACGAGGAGGCACAAGAAGCCTTTGACAAATTAAAAGCTTACATCAAAGACATCACCCATACTAGTACCACCAAAGAAGGATGAAGAACTAATGTTGTATATCACAAAGAACAACTTTCGTCGTCAAGACAAAGAATTGTGGTGGAAAGAGAAGAACAAGGGCACTTGTACAAGGTGCAAAGGCCAGTATACTACATAAGTGAAGTCCTCACAATATCAAAAACAAGATATCCACACGCATTTAAACTACTCTACGCAGTACTCATAACTTCAAGAAAGCTCGGGCATTATTTCGAAGCACACAAGATCGTTATCGTAATGCATTTTCCACTCTGAGACATTCTAAGGAATCGAGATTCAACAGACGAATCTCAAAATGGGCAATCAAACTGGGAACTTTCAAGATTGAGTTCAAACCAAGAAAAGCAATCAAGTCTCGTGCACTATCCGACTTCATCGCAGAATGGACTGAAATACAACAACCTACCTGCAGACACCATCTTAGACCACCGGAAAATGTACTTTGATGGCTCTCTAAAATTAGGAGGGGGCAGGAGCAGTGAGTACTCCTCATCACACTGCACGGAAAACAACTCAGATACGTTCTACAAATCCTATGGCAAGCTACTAACAATGAAGCGTAATATGAAGCACTTATCCATGGATTACAAATAGCAACTTCACTTGGAATCAAAAGACTATTAGTCTATGGAGATTCAAAGAAGTAGTCGCCAATCAAGTCAACAAAGAGTGGGACTGTACTAAAGAAAACATGGATGCTTATCGCTCAAATCGAAAAACTTGAGAAAAAAAATTTTCAAGGCTTAGAAGTACACCACATACTACGAAACTCAAACGTCGCAGCTGATGTACTAGCCAAACTAGGCTCAGACAGGGCAAAAGTACCCGCCGGAGTGTTTATAAAAGAGCTAAGCAAGCCATCTATCAAGACTGACGAAAAAGAAGACAAAAAGAAGACGGAACAAGACCAAATCTTAACAATCAGTTCAGACAATCCAACTTGGATGCGGTATTCATAGACTACATCAAGGAGAAAAACTACCCGAAAATAAGGAAGAAGCTACTCGGGTCATCGAAGAAGCAAAAATTATGTCCTAGTAGGAGACAATCTTTACAAAAGAGCAAGCATCATCGGGAGTATTACTAAAGTGTGTACCAAATACGTAAGGAAAAGAAATACCGCTAGAGATGCATTCAAAGTTGTTGTGGGAATCACGCATCATCAAGAACACCGGGTAGGGAAGGCTTTCCGATCAGGCTTCTATTGGCCGATCGCTTTAAAAGACAGAAGAACTAGTCGATATTGCAAAAATTGCCAAATGTTTGCAAGACAGCACATGTTCCACTCACAATCTAATATGCATCCCACCCGCCTGGCCCTTCTCATGTTGGGGGCTTGATCAAGTCGGACCACTCAAGAAATCCAAAGGAGGATTCGAATACATTTTCGTCGCCATCGACAAGTTCACCAAATGGATAGAATACAAACCATTGGTAAAATATAGTTCAGCCAAAGCTCAAGAGTTTATCCAAGAAATCATGCACGTATTCGGGATGCCTAATGTAATAATAACAGATTTGGGATCACCCTTCACGCCCAATGAGTTCAAAAGTTGGGCACAAGACCGTGGATTCAACATCGATTATGCATCAAGAGCCCACCCTCAAGCTAATGGTCAAGTAGAAAGAGCCAACGGTCTCATCTTGGCAGGACTAAAACCAAGACCGTATGAAGATTTAAAGGACTACGGATCCAAGTGGATAGACGAATTGCCAAAAGTAGTCTGGGGGCCGAGAACTCAAATAAGCGAGCAACAAAGCTATTCACCATTCTTCTTAGTATACGGCTCGGTAAGTCGTACTACCAAGCCAGATTTGATTTGGACATCACCAAAAAATAGAACAATATAACGAAGGAGAAGCAGAGGAAACCAGAGACTAGAAATCGATGCCCTAGAAGAGGTCGAGTAAATGCAACACTACAGTTAGCAAGATACATGCAAGGATTAAGAAGATACTATGACAAGAATGTCCAAAGCCGAGAACTTTACAAACCGGCGATCTAGTCCTAAGAAAAATTCAGAAACCGGACAAATGGCACAAACTACTTAGTCCTTGGGAAGGACCTTTCATAGTATCAAAAGTAAAAGGACCCGGATCCTACGAGCTAATGACGTAAGATGGAGCACCGATCAAGAACACATGGCACATTTCCCAACTACGACGTTTCTTTGCATAGAACAAACAAACATGTGTACTTCTTCTCCGTAAATAATAAAAAAGATTCAGCGCTTTTCAGACCATACTCGCTCTCTCTTTGGATAAAAAGGCTCACACCAAAAAAAAGAACCCGGCAACCCCCCGATGAGAGTAAAAAAAAACGCCGACAACCGGGCAACCCCGA
This sequence comes from Chrysopogon serrulatus, assembly GCA_015844335.1. Lineage (NCBI taxonomy): Eukaryota > Viridiplantae > Streptophyta > Magnoliopsida > Poales > Poaceae > Chrysopogon > Chrysopogon serrulatus. Next base: position 15,904 of record JADLZL010005163.1, read on the forward strand.
TGAGAGCAAAAACGCCGATAACCGGGCAACCCCCGATGAGAGCAAAAACGCCGACCCCCGGGCAACATAGAACCCCGATGAGAGCAAAAAACGCCGACAAAAACCCCGATGAGAGCAAAAACGCCGATAACCGGGCAACCCCGATGAGAGCAAAAATGCTCGACCCTCAGGGCAACATAGAACCCCGATGAGAGCAAAAAAAAAAAAAGCGCTCGACCCTCCGGGTTGTTTTCACAACATCGATGAGAGTACGACTAAAAAAAAAAAGTCAACACTCGCCCAATCCTAGCTCCTTTTCGGGACTAGATGAGAGCCAAGAGAGAGCTCGACCCATCCCGACTTCTAGAATAAAGAACTCGGATGAGGGCCTACGGTCCGAAATATTCGTTGAAGTGCAAAATGGCTACAACCTAGCCCCGAGCCCAACTATTCCGGATTGTTTTCACAATACCGATGAGAGTACGGCTAAAGAATTCAACACTCGACCTACCCTAGCTCCTTTTCGGGACTAGATGAGAGCCAAAGAGAGAGCTCGACCTATCCCGACTTCTCTAAAGATATAGAACTTGGATGAGAGCCTACGGCTCGAACTATTCATTCGTAAAGGCAACTACAAAGACAATTCCGAGTCCAACTACTCTGACACCTCAAAAAACGTAAACAAAAAAAACAGCTTGATCAAGGGCAAAATTAAGGAAGTTGTCTTTATACAAAATCAGAAGAAGCATCAAAGTATCATTACAAAGAAGTCTACTACTCGCTGACCACCATCACCATCAACAAAGCGCCGGTCCTATTTCTACAAGATCCGTGGAAATCTCGAGCTAAAGACAAACAACGGGATTTCAGATTCCGCCAAGGCTTGTTCTTCTTCGAAGTGTGAGGCCCATCCATTACCCTATCAAGAGGGAAGTTGGGGTCAACCACTCGGACGCGAGCCAACACCCCTTGGACGCCAAGTAGAACAAAGATCTTTGGCGAAGTTGATGGTCCTCCGAGTCGAAGAGGAAGGAATCGAACCCAAAGTCAAAGTCGACATCTTCAGGCCTCCTCAAAGATAGTGGCAAGACTCGCACGTAACCTAGCGAGCCGACCACTTATCTTCGTAAGCCTTCGACGAGTAGACAAATCCTCTATTGTCTTCTTAGCCCGCAAAAGATCTCGACCAAAGACCGCGCCTAATCACCGTGCTTGAGCCAAAATCTCTTCAAAGATCTTCTTTTACCTTCTCCGAATCATCTCGGAAGGACCGCACTTCAAGCTTCAATGCTTCAATCTCTTCCGAGTACTTCTTTCTCAAAGCTACAAAGACAACAAAAAGAAGTCGATAGAAAGCAAAAGTCGATAACTACACAAGCGAAGGAGCGTATACCCAAAAAGTACCTTGAAGATCTCGGGAGACCTTCTTCTCGTAATCAACAAGAAGAACAATTTGAGCTCTCAAAGCAACCTCCGAAGAATTATGCTTTTTTGCGCTCTTCATCAAGTTCCCCGCCGCAAAGAAGCCAGCTCATCCAACAACTTCTTTTGAGACTCGACGAGCCAAAGAAGATGTCGAATCACTAACATATTCCCGCACAAAAAAAGAAAAGGATAAAGAAAAAAGAAGAACTCGGGGGATAAAACAAGTCGACAATACCCGAAAACGCTCAACAAAAGACTTGAACTCGTGATCAAGCTTCTTGAGACGAGAACTCGGGTTGAAAGCCTCTTCAAGATCCCCGCACCAACTTCAGTCACGAATCAGATCCCAAGGAGCGCAAGGAGGCGACAAAGGAGAAGAACACCCAACCCGATAACTAGAAAAAGTCGAGGCTGAGCAAAAGGCAACTTCTCTACTCCCAAAGAAGTCGACGCAACGACCGAGCCATAGGGAGAGAAGAGGTCGCAAAGAATACCGCAGAGGAGGAAGCCACCGCCGGGCGCAGAGTCAACAACCGGACTAGGATCGGGAGCGCATTACACCGACCCATAATCCCAACGCCACGCCTTCTCCGAGTCGAGCCGGAGCCAAAGAAGTCGTAGCCGATGACCTACAAGAATAAAAGTTAAAGGCAAAAGGCCGACTAAAAAGAAATAAAATAAAAAAAAGACAAACACTTACTTAACAAAGACGACGAAGAGCCATCCGAGGCCGAGGAGGGGGAGGCGGCATAACCGCCTCAAGATCCACCAACAACTCAGAAGAAGAAGGAAAAGGACCCCAAGCAAAGGTCCCAAAGCCTGGTAAAGAAGAAGAAGAAGCCGCCCGACGACTACAAAAAGCAAAGGCAAGTCAAAACAAGCCAAACAAGCAAAGATAGAAACATAAGAACAACCCTCACCGATGAAGAAGGGGAGAATCATCAACATCCTCGCCTTCATCTTCAAAAAAGAAGAACGAACCACCACCGCTAGAGAAAGGAGTCGACTACTCTCCAAAGAAAAAACAAAACAGAAAGAACAAAAGTCTCACCTATCGGAAGGTTACCCCAAGGCCGAGGCGAAGAGGAAGTCCGTGCCCGCTTAACAGTAAGAAGAATCACCCGCTCCAGCCCTCTTAGCACCAAAGACGAGTTTGAGGGAGGAGCACCGGCCGATAAGGAACATATTCAACGCTCTCCACTAAAGAAAGACCAGGATAAAGAAGTCGACCTTTAGATACCCGGCTAACAACAGAGTCGAAGGAGCGGGGAGGAGGGACAATCTCTCCACCCACAAGCGTAGAAGCATCAATATCAAAATCCCCGCCAAAAGGCTTCAAAAAGATAAAAATAAGTCGGGTCATAGACAAAAGAATTCAGGAAACAAAAGGAAAGAAAAGAAAAGTACTCACAAATAGGGGGGAGGATTGCCCGCCGAGTACTCAAACCCAATCATCGGAACCACCGTTGCACCTTTCGTAATCTTTCAAGACGCATAAGCACTTCATCATTGGACAACTCGGAAGTCGTCACCATCCGAGAAGGATCTTCAGCGCCCGAGTACTCAAAGCCGTAGTGCTCTCGCGCCTTCAATGGCTGCACTCGGCAGCGAAGGTAGCTCGCCACTATGGCAAAAACCGCACAAGCCATGTTGTTTCAAGTAGCTTATCCGATCAAACAAATGGGGTGAAGAAGATTGTACTCCGCAGGGGTGAGTTGATCTTTTTCCCACCGCTCATTAACTATAGGCGGGGTACCCGAGTAGGTCTGAAGTGCTGGAATACCAACTCCACCCCCAAGGTTGCCAAAGATAGAACCACTCGGATCGCCAATCCTTGACAGAATCAACAAGATCATAATCGAAATAATGAGACGACTTGCGCCCCTGACGGAACTGAATTCCACATCCACCAAGGGTATGGAGGGATTCATTCCGGGGTTGTGGCTTGAGACGAAAGAGGAAACGGAAGAGATTCAAGGAAGGGGGAATTCCAAGAAAAGTCTCACAAAAGTGAACAAAGACAGAGAGATGAAGAATCCCATTCGGGGTCAGATCATGAAGAGAGACAGAAAAGTAGCGAAGGAAACGATGAAGAAAAGCACAAGCCGGAAGACAGAGTCCAGCTCGAACAAAAGAAACAAAAAGAACAATCTCCCCTGGGCGAGGAACAGGAACTCGGTGCTCACCAGAGCAATCCAAAGGAGGAGAATGCCTTAGGCCGAATCATCCCCAGCCTCCTCCAACTCAACCAAGTGCTTCTCTTGAGTAGTCGGAGGAGGAAAGCTCTTCGCGACGCCTTCATATCGGCAAACTCGTGGTTCACCCGCCCGTCAACCTCCACCTCAAGAACCGGCTTATCAACCACCATTTACGGGAAGCCAATTTCTTCCTTCCCATACAACAAATCAAGCAACTAAGCTAAGTAGTAAGCTCGGAACCAACTCAAGGATGAGGATCGATTGGGGATTCTCTCGCTAAGAAGCTAGGGTTTCGGAGAACAAAGGCAAGGTAAAGCAAGAAACAAAGAAAAGACCGTAATTTATAAGGATAAGCTTAAGAGGCCCACTTAAGGAGCAACGGTAAAAAGGCCAACGGATACAATGCCCAAAAATAGGAAGGGCCCAAGAAACCCTTAAGTCACGGGTAACGGCCCTTATCCCGTTAGACACCAACGGTAAAAAATTATTACCGTTACAAAGAAAGGCGACATGGTCAATTATCGCCCAAATATCTCACAAGAAGACGGTCAAGACGATACCTCTCAAAAGAAGTCGAATCGAGGACATTCCACGTTATCAACAAATAACAAGTCGGCACGAAGGCATACAATCAGCTCCACAAGATAAAACAACTCGGATCAGTCTAGAAGCATACATCCACATGCACAAGACAACCAAAGATTATGAGAAACAACTCGGTCATTACTAGGGATCATATATTCTTTCATCGTAAGGGTACAAAATACAAAGATAACAAGTCTTACAAGACCCAATGAATTCAGAAAGTACATCAAAGCAACGGTTACAAGGAACCCCGTGGAATTCTCGCCATAGAAGAAAACTACGCAGACCCATGAAGAAAACCGCTGCGCACCGTGACTACCTCTCGTGTGTAATGAGCCGAAAGCAGATCCAAAGCAACCTAGATGCACCAAAAACAAAGACACCCAAGGTCACCAAAAGGAGCACCGACGATCAAGCATCACATCGGGCCTCTCCAAAAACAAGTCGGATCGAACCCCATGTGAACAAGAGAGCTCCATTTGTAAAGGGTCGGACGGTAGCCGATCCGCACCGGACGGCAAGAAGACCGCACGGATTGGCAACCCCTCAACGCAAAGCATAGCCCTGGCAGAGTGGAAAAGAGGTACTAAGAGTGCAAAATGACCCAGCACAAGGCACATCTCAAGACTTCTTCTACCCGCCAGAACGAGCCTCCAATCACAATGCTACCCCGGGACTAGTCTGCCTCTAATCCCTATCTCAAGAATTCTTCCACCCACTAAGGAGACCATCTTGGAAGAACAAGAAAGAAGCCCGGGGCTGCTCAACCTCACACACTATCATCTTCGCTTTAATGAAGAAATACACACTACAGAACCCGAAAGCAAATGTAAGGAGGGACGCAATTTATAGGACAGGGACCGATGCACATGGACCAAGCTCACAAAGACAAGCTTCTAACAAAGTACAAAAAAAGGGGGAGAGCAAGAAAAAGCGAGCAACAAGATATTCCAAGCATATCCAGCACAGTAAAAGCCTTCAAAGTCACCAGCTGCCAACGCCCAACAATAAAAGCCGACATAAAGGACAGTAAAAGCAAGGTCACGAGCACTTGTCCGTTTCTCAAGAAGAAGAACTCGGAGAAAATCAGGGGCTGCAGCCAGCCAAAGGCTCGGGGGCTGCAACGAAAAAGATTACAAAAAGAAAAATAACTCGGACAAGCTCGGGGGCTGCAGCCTAAATCTCGGGGGCTGCAGCAGAAGAATTACAAGACACAAGAACTCGCAGGAAGACTCAAAAGCCATTGCCCGACTTCTTTTTTATACGAAAACAACTCAGACAAAGGCTCGGGGGCCGCAGCAGAAGAATTACAAGACACAAGAACTCGCAGGAAGACTCAAAAGCCATTGCCCGACTTCTTTTTTATACGAAAACAACTCAGACAAAGGCTCGGGGGCTACAGGGCGTACACCCTCAACTTTTTTCTTTTTCAAAGACCCTCCAGCTACTTATAAATAAATAGCAAGAGGCTCGGGGGCTACACTCAACGAGTGCACCTACGGCGCACAAGAAGGCAAGAGAGAAATGCTCAGCTTGATCACTTCAAAGCATCACGCCAGAAGCAAAGAGCTCCTCGAGTTCTACTTTGAAATGCTCGGGGGCTTGTCGGTACGGGACGTACCCGAGTACTCATCAAGACGGCATCCGTAGGGACAACAAAGCAAGAAGACCGGATCCGAGTAGAATGCGGATCGCCCTAGTCGCAGATAGAAAGTGACATCCGTAATAAGAGCGGGACACCTTTTACAAGTCCGACTAGGACTAGAAACCTTAGCTCGCTCTTTTTCCTCTCATAAAAAAGGAGCCAGAGCACCCTCTTTGTAACAGACCAACTACACACAATCAAGATCATCAATCCAACGCAAAAGGCCAAGGCCGATCGGAGTAGGGCTTTTACTCGACGCCGAGGGCCCGAACCGGGATAAACCGTGTGTCTTTTCGCGCCATACCGCCGAGTTCTAGTTATTTGCCGAGGTCCGAATCAATAGCTGCGGGAACCCCGTGGCAGGCTATCGGTGGCTAAACACCGACACTCGCTCATTTATGTCTGTTCTTATTTGCCTTCTATTCCATTCCTTCGATTTCCGCCGATCGCAATGGCGAGTGGATCAAAGGGAGGTGAATCCCCCTTACCCTCTTTTCGGATCTTTTGTGCTTAGGCACTTGTATGTTTGTACCTAGATTATGCCATGACATTTTCAAGTTCTCACGGTGACAACCGCACTGCGTGGAACTCTAGGAATGTCTTAGTGCATTTGGTGCACCTTGGTTGAGGTACCCAACAAGTGGTTTAGGAACCTGTGGTCTCTTGTGCATCGCTCCTCTCCGATGCCTCGCCTTTTGCCGTGGCATGTGCATTGGAAGGGTTAGACCACCGCTCCCTCTCTCTTCTACCCTCTATTTTTTCCTCGCTAACCCGTTCTGTTCGATCCCGTCTTAGCCACGACGATTGGATCAAAGACCGGACTATCTCTTCTAGATAGCGAAGCTATGGTCTATGTCTTGTCCTCGGACCGTGTGAGTCGACCTGATCGACCGTTGGAAAACCATCCTCACTGAGGATGTGACCGAGGCCGCAGCATGCACATGCCCAGCTAACTCTCCTCTCTTCCCCTGTTTTGCTATACTCTTCTCGGCTCCTGACGTTGTTGTGTCGTGTGGGTCGAGAGGACCTATAGTCGCTCCTCTGTTGTTCGTGTTCCAATCTCTTTTGCTACCATCAGTTACCATGACGGGTAAGCTAAAGAGCCTCAGAACCAAGTCACAATTCCTCTATTTCATGTAAATCGTCTTACTCGAATATTATGTAGTAGTTGTGACTTACGGGTTAGAGGCTACAAGGGCCAAACCCTGTTGTTCCTACTTCCCTTTCTCTCTTTTGCTTGTGATCCTCCGGTCCCCGCCAATTTCCATGACGTCCAGATCGAAAGGTCGCAACCGTGGTGTTTGGTTAAGTTAAGTTAGGATCAAGGCCTCTTCTTTTGAAGCCGTACAGGTCGACATGATCGACCTAGGAAGTACTGGCTATACCATGGTCTTGATCTGAGCTTATGCTTAACAGACAGCCACTTTTGTTTATTTGGAGCCCGAGGATCAGACACTCTCCGCGAGGTCCAAGTCTTCCGATGTTTATTTGGTATCTAGTTCCTTCTGTATCTCATTGCCTCTTTGGGGAGTATTGGATTTTGGTTAGGGATTGATTGCTCTTTGCCTTGTTTGTCGCTATACCGAGGTAGTTGTCGCGGTGATGATGGACGGTCTGGAGATCCGCAGGGGGCAGAAGACGCGAGGGACAACCGAATATGGATGACCATGGATTGCTATGAACAGGTGCCACATCCCACCCAACCTCGTAGAATCCTATTAGGCATGCAATATGTAGCTGATAGTGCTTTATCTTATGCAAATGAACTATGATAGGGTGCATGGTAGATTGTTTGAAAAGCCATTACCTTGACATGGCCTTTCCCCTACACACCCGCTACTAGGATAGACGCTTGCCTACTTTATGATACTTGCTACACACCTACACTTTACTCATACATCCTTGTGTGTGGCTAAGGCACGTGGTGCCGTAAACTGGATAACTGGGGATAACTTGGGAGAGATCTTGGCGTGTGTCTTGGGTGCGTGGTAAGGGTTGTGTCGACTAGGTAGGATCTACGATGAGTCAGGGGACAAGTCATGCTGGGGGAGTGTGATCTAGGCACTCCCTATATGAGAGAGTACCTATGGCGGGTACATGTGATGTGAGAAGGTTCCGAAGAGGAGTGTCTTTGTGGGACGAATCCCCAGAACAGGAGGTGCCGTCGAGGCACGGGGCATCGGGCCCCAAGGTGAAGATGTCCTGTCTAGTCACCCCTAAGGACTGGTATGTCTTGAGAACCGGTTCATAGGACCCCTTTGTACACACCACTCGTTCCTGATGGGCGGGAAACGACTTGACGGCTAGCTGGCTCCCTGCCATTACTACTAGGTTGATAGGTGATAGTGTTGGGAGGTATGGGTGCTGAGACCCACACCCTCCTGAGACAACGTGGTACCCTTTAGGGATCCGGTACCATGTCCCGCAGTCTCAGCGTGCCGGTGGATCTCCGGGTGCCCCAGAGCTGAGTGGTAGGGTGGCATTGGGCCAGTTAGGCGGCGGCTTGGTATCAGCCTAGACGAGGCATCGTTGATGATGGTGATCTTGTGGTTCCAGTTGTACACGCTCTGCCGAGTTGATTGATCTATACGTATAGCCGTGTCCACGGTCATGGACATTCCTATGTTCCACCCCTCATGATTAGTGAGTGGAGTCCTTTTCTCTTCTCTCCCCCTAGGTGTGGATGGATTCCGGCTTAGGCCGTTGAGGCAAGGAGGAGTGGGAGTCTTCCTTGCCGACTAGAGAGTGAGTGTGGTGAGATGTGTGGATGTGGATGTGGATATGGATGGGATGACGGACGTGTGGATGAGATGGGTTAAAACTTGATGAACTATATTATATTTATATTATGAATTGGCATAGGAAAACTACAGCCAAATATAGGCCTTTTTCTCTACCCTTGCATTCCACTTACCACATAGCAAAGCAAAGCATAGGGTGGGAGCCAGTGGCTAGTACAAATCGTACTGATAGAGTTGAGCAGGTTTGGTACCCGAGGAGGACTACAACAATAATGGAGCTGGAAGGATTAGGTGGTCTTGTTCCTACACTCAAATTTGGTTAAGGAGATCAAGTCTATGCCCACTGATACTCTACTCCAACTCTGATGATTCCCCGTGAAGGAGGAGCCCTCACGCGCTATGTCTACTCTGATGCTGACTCGTGTGCATTTATCGCTAGGATACGATGTACCTAGACATGTTACAAGTGTTGTAATACTCTGTAATTTGTATTTTTCGTGATGTATGAACTGTGGTATCAACTGTATTCGATGTACTCTATGGATTTCCCTTCGACGAAATCGTGGGTCGTTTCAGAAGGCAAGCGCAGGCTTGGATTCCAGAGCCATCAAGAGCTTGGATTTGGTATAGTTCTTACCTCCTCTCGCCTTTGTTCTCTTTCATTGTATAGTTATATGATTGCTACAATTGAATTGATGAATACTTATCTACTTATATTCATAGTTATATTGTTCTTTGTCTATTATGGTTATATGCTTAGTATAGCTAGATTGACATTATACTTATCCATAGGTTCGTATAGCGCTCATCTAATTGATCATTGGGTGAGTGGTAAACATTGTGTAAGCATGGTGCTTATAAGTTGTTTATCTGTGAATGCACCCTATAAGCCGGGCTTGGTAGATCGCGGGTGTGACAATCCTATTGAGTCCTATGTAGTCCAAACCCCGTTTATAGGCACAGTAGGGCTTTTGTACGAAGGAAGGGTGTGCTATGTGCTTAAACTTCCCTAGTATGTCCACTATGAATAGATATAATACTAATCTTAGCTATGATTACTAAGTGTATTGCACTAACCATAATAGGCATTGACATGTAGCTAGGAATAACCCAGGAATATCTCTTGATGTTCTACTAGTAACCCTAATGATATAGTTAGGAGTCTCTATCTGTTTATGCTGATGATTATATACTTATCTTATCATTTATCTTATGACTTACGCCTGCATTGAGTAGCGAGGACATGGTTATGCCTATCCATTACACTCTAGGTTAACACGCTACCTTTACACGAGAGCCATGTAGACCTTCCTTTGGGAAAATATAAATGACAACCCGTAATACTCCGGGTAAAATGCTACAATGGTATTTGATCTGTGCGCTTGCGGATACTGTTTCTATCTTCTATATGGTCCCATGATTTAATACCACACCCCTTGGTGTTATGCTGGGGATGACAACTTGGCACTCTAGTAGCGATGCTCTGCTTACAAGCATTTTTGGCGCCGTTGCTAGAAATAACATTAAGAGGTGTCAACACTATGACATCAGAAGTGTGGTATTAAATCATGCCACCATTTAGAATATAGAAATAGTATCCACAAGCGCACAAATCAAATACTATTGTAGCATTTTACCCAGAGTATTACCAGGTTATCATTTATATTTTCCCAAGGGAAGGTCTACGGCAGTGGTGGACGCAGGAATTGAAAATTGGGTGTTCAGGCTACATAGATACACATACAAAACTAAATCATTGTGGCATATGCAAAGCCAATTGTCAATTAATTTAAAGCAAACAGTACTAGAGCAGAGTACATTAATATAATTAATTAATGACATACAGTATTTGTGAAGTCTCAACAAATAAAGGTACATTACAAAGGCTGTATTTAGATATAAAGCTAAAAAGTTTTGGGATGTCACAACGAATGTTATATGGGGTGTCGCATGGGCTGTTCGAATACTAATAGAAAAATAAATTACGTAACTCGCTAAGAAACCACGAGGCGAATTTTTTTAAGCCTAATTAATTTGTCAAGTAGCAAATATTTACTATAGCACCGAATTATCAAAATATGGACTAATTAGGCTTGAAGGATTTGTCCCACAAAATACTGGCAATTTGTGCAATTAGTTACTTTTTAATCTATGATTTCAAAAGCTTGTAGACACATGAGTGTAAGACATGCTTATTTGTTTTAACTTTTAATAAGAAAACTGAAAGCTCGAAAATACATTTCACCGTTGCCGCCGAAGTCAAGCGTCAAGGCGTGTGGCTATGGCTGGCTTGGGGGCCGATACGGCATTCAAGGGCGAGCGCTGAAGGCGCCGTCACCGACGAGCAGGAGGCATCCTCCTGGTTGGCTGGTTCCCTCCGTTAGTTTGCTTCTTGGGTTAGTAGGCCGGCCCAACTGGATGGTGGACTAGAGGTGGCAAGAGGCCTTTTTACTCTTACTTGGATGAAATATACAGAGTTTATTAGTCTACTTATATGTATAATACATGTATATGCATAGTACATGTAATATTTTTCTCAAAATTATTGGGTGTATATCTTTACACCCATGTCCATATACTGCGACCGCCTGTGGTCTACGGGGTTTACGTGTAGGATAGCTGGATAACCTAGAGTGTAATGGATAGGCATAACCATGTCCTCGCTACTCAATGCAGGGGTAAGTCATAAGATAAATGATAAAGATAAGTATAAATCATCAGCATAAACAGATAGAGACTCCTAGCTATATCATTAGGGTTACTAGCAGAACATCAAGAGATATTTCTAAGTTATTCTTGGCTACATGCCAATGCATACCATGGTTAGTGTAGTTACACCTAGTAGTCATCGTTAAGGTTAGCATTATATCTACTCATAGTGGACATACTAGGGAAGTTTGAGAACATAGTACGCTCTTCCTTCATATACAAGCCCTACTGTGCCTATAAACGGGGTTTGGACTACATAAGACTCAACAAGATTGTTACACCCGCTATCTACCAAGCCTGGCCTATAGGGTGCATTCGCAGGTAAACAACATATAAGCATCACGCTTACACAATGTTGACCACTCACCCAACGATCAATTAGATGAGCGTTATACAAACCTATGAATAAGTATAATGTCAATCTAGCTATACTAAGCATATAACCACAATAGACAATATGAATATAAGTAGATAAGTATTCATCAATCCAATTGTAGCAATCATATTATCTATACAATGAAAGAGAACAAAGGTGAGAGGAGGTAAAAACTATACCAAATCCAAGCTCTTGATGGCTTCGAAATCCAAGCCTTCGCTTGCCTCCCTCTAGTTCTAACTAGCTGTCTAGGCCTTAGCTAAGGAGCTCTGATTAGAGTTTTTGGCTGATGATCAGACTTCGAATAAAAATGAATGAATGTGCCTTTCTCCTGGGAGGGTCCTGCCCTTCTTTTATAGCCCTGGGCGATGAACGTGAGCCATCAGATCAAACCGACCTTGACGTGCGGCTGAGATTGAAACCCTAAGGCGGTGGAGCAACCTGGGCGAAGCAGGCCCCGAGTGGGCCCAGTTCCTGACCGACTGGTCTAGACCCAGACCGGTCAATCTGGCTTGGTGTCCTCCGGCCCTCCGCTTCGGTGTGGTGTCTTCTGGTCTCTTCTGAAACCTTTCTGCATTGCTGAGGCGTCCAATTCCCCGTTCTATGTTCTGATAAACTCCTAAGATTGCGTCTTTTCTAGTTTACACCTGCAAAAATAGTGAAACACTAAAACTCATGGAATTCTATCAGTGTAAACCCTATATCTACTTTGGTGATCGTAATTGCATTCTTTTTCTTGGCTAGTTGACGGTTAAATTCATATATTAACGACCGTCAACAACTCCCCCAAGCTTAACCTTTACTAGTCACTTAGCAAAGAAAACTCAGAAAAAGTTATTATAAGATATATATATGTTTAAGTATTGTAGCCATCTCAAAACAACTTTCTAGAAGTGTACCTGCAGTCAGACAGAAATTCTCCTCCAAGTTATGCAATAACTGAGCTGACTTTCAAACTTACTCATTGCGACTAAGAGCATCTGCCATAACATTAGCTTTGCCGGGATGATAATGTACTTCTATATCATAATCTTTGCTCAATTCTAGCCACCTTCTTTGTCGCATATTCAACTCAGGTTGAGTGAAAATATATTTCAAACTCTTATGGTCAGAATGTACCCGACAAACACTTCCCAACAAATAATGCCTCTAGATTTTTAGTACATGAACAACTGCTGCTAGTTCAAGGTCATGGGTTGGATAATGCTCCTCATGACGTTTGAGCTGTCTGGAAGCATAGGCAATGACCCGCCCTTCTTGCATTAATACACATCCAATTCCAGTGCCCGAGGCATCACAATATACATCAAACGGCTTCTCTATATCCGGCTGAGCTAAGACAGGAGCGGTGGTCAGCAGCTTCTTTAGAGTTTGGAACGCTGCTTCACACTCAAGTGACCAGACAAATTTGGTTTGGTTTTTCAGAAGCTCAGTGATGGATTTGGCTATTTTAGAGAAATCAGGAATGAAATGACGGCAATATCCCGTCATTCCAAGGAAACTGCAAACTTGGTGGATAGATGTAGGTGGTTTCTAGTTTAAAACATCTTGAACTTTGCTAGGGTCGACTGCAACACCCTCGGTAGATAGGACATGACCAATAAATTGAACTTTATCGAGCCCCAGAACACACACTTACTAAACTTGGTATAAAGCTGGTGTTCTCTGAGACGGGTCAAAACAATACGGAGATGCTCCACATGTTCTTCTTTGGTTTTGGAATATACTAGGATATCATCGATAAAAAAAACAATGAATTTATCGAGTTCTGGCATGAACACCAGAGTTCATTAGGTACATGAAATGGGCTGGTGCATTGGTCAGACCAGAAGACATAACTAGGTATTCATATAGGCCGTATCTGGTGACAAAAGCTATTTTGTAAATATCTTCTGGTCAGATTTTTATTTGATGATAGCCGGATCAAAGGTCAATCTTAGATAACACTTTGGCGTTGAAAGTTGATCAAAGAGAAGATCAATGCGAGGAAGTGGGTATTTGTTTTTGATGGTGACCTCGTTTAGAGGGCGATAATCAACACACATCCTCAGAGTTTCATCCTTCTTCTTTACAAAGATTGCAGGGCATCCCCACGGAGAAGAACTAGGCCGGATATAGTCCTTGTCTAGCAATTCTTGCAGTTGAGTTTTCATTTCTGTCAATTCTTTAGGGGGGCATTCTATATGCTCGCCTAGACACTGGTGCAGCGCCAGGTTTTAAGTCAATTCTAAACTCAACATACCGATCTGGAGGCAGTCCTGGCAGATCATCGGGAAATACATCGAGAAATTCCCTCACTACTGGAATATCGTTCAATTCTTTGACTACAGCTCCATATATCCGCTCAACTGCTCTTTTAGGAGTTGGCAATCGAATAAACAATTTGGATTCATTTTGAGGAGAATTCAACTGGATAGTCCGGTGCAGAGTATCAATGACAGCTCCACGCTGACTCATCCAGTTCATGCCAAGGATCACATCAATATCTTGATCCTTTAGTACTAGCATATTTGTATAGAAAGTGTGCCCCTCTAGTTCTATAGGTATTTGACATACCATTTCCTTAGTGATTATCCGTCCCCCAGGAGATTGTATGCAATAATTATTTTCCACCACCTTTATGGGCAATTGATGCTTCATAAATAATGCTCTATTGATGAATGAATGAGATGCACCAGAGTCAAAGAGTATAATTGTAAGGTGTTGTGCAATAGGAAACATACCCAACAGAACTAGTTCACCTTCAGGAATAGCTTCAACTTGAGTATGGTGGATACGACCAGTCTTTAGAGTATTCTACTGATTCTGCTGTGATTTTGGGTTTGCCTGCTGCTTCTGCATATTAGCCTGCTTCAGGAGACGACAATCTCGCGAGAAGTGCCCAATCTTCCCACAGTTGTAACATGGGTTTGGATTATAGGAGGCATTGAAGGGTCGGGCACCCGTGGTATTTGATTGGCATGGATAGGAAGTATTTGCAGCAGGACGGCCATATGCCTGCTGCTGGCCTTGCTGCTGTGGTGGACGTTATTGGTTTTGGTGAGGGGGTTGATAGGCTATCTTCTGGCGCTGAACATTGCTACCAGAGGATCCCACAGAAACATTTTTCCTCTTCCTTATATCCTCACACTGATGGAAATTTCTCTCCACATAAATGACAATGCTAACGCTCTCATTATAGCTAGCATTGGGGTTAGCTATAAGCATGGACATGATCTAAGGCTACAGACCACGCAGGAAGCAATCTTTCTTCTTCTCATCAGTGTTGACATGCTCAGGAGCATACTGGGCCAACTGATTGAACTTGTTGACATATTGCATGACTGTTCGACCTCCTTGCTCCAGATTCAGGAATTCCACCAACTTCAGTTTCATGAGAACCCCCAGAATATAGTGAGCCCGGAAAGCATCACGAAATTCTACCTAAGAAATTCTATGACCCGGCGGCTGAGTGGTGTGGTACGTAGCCCACCAAGCGCTAGCAGAACCCTGGAGTTGCTGCGCTGCAAACTTCACTTTTTGATCCTCTAGACAGTCAACTACATCAAATTTCTGCTCTATGGTACGGATGCAATGCTCAGCCTCCAGTGGTTCATCTGCCTTGTAAAACATAGGTGGACGAGTATCCAGAAAGTCCTTGTAGGTACATTCTAGCGGTTGATCCTGATGGCCTTGATGACCCGGTGCCACATTCTGCTGTGCTATGGCATTCAGAAGACGAGCATTGTCGGCACTAGCATTGATAAGTGTTGCCATAGCATCCATTAGGTTTGGTGGTGTGGGTGGAGGTGGAGGTGGATTGTTCCTTGCACCCCGAGAAGTGCCAGGAGTATCAAAATCAGTTTCTCCAGAGCGAGTCCTCATCTATGTGCCATAAACCAAAAATTAATTTCCAGATTTTTATAAGGAGGAAGGATAAATTTTTAAAGAAGTGTAGCCTGAATAGGAAGGGTACAACTCAACACACTTTTATAAGGGAGGCATTTTTAGTGTAGATAAGACATGATGCATGACGGTCTATATTCCTAACAGAACTTCCTCACCAACAAACACACACCTATATGATGGCACATACATACGTATCTCTCAGAGGAGGTCACTCAACACTCACTCTCCGTAAGTTAGCGTACCTGTAGAAAATTTCATTGTAGCCCTTCCCACAGTGGTAATATATAGCACACAATGAAAGCGATAAAATTAAATGCTCCCCATATATGAATACCCCTCTATACATATATGTAGCATTAAACTACCCGAATCATTATCACCATATCACCCACAATTAAGTACCTTCATATGAATATGTGTATAACATGTAAATATTCCGGTAACCACACTAGCACTCCCCTAGACCAGCGGTTGTCCGATCATGCTCTCACAACTCACACTTACCTCGGCACAGGTGCGACATTGCATAATTTAAAGAGACAATTTATACTGCATACTTCCATATATGCATATATGACTATATACATATACTTCCATATGAGGTCACCACCACCCTTAGGTCATCGGGTGACAAGATAACCATTCAATACTTACCTCCTTACCTGAGCGTAGAAGTACATGATCCATACAATTCAAATAATCCCCCCTATAAGTCAGTTTACTTAGGTGCCATCATTTATATAACTCACACGCAATCAACTCTTAGCTTTCAAAATATAATACACCGGAGTGCCAAAGTATGTTACTTACTCTTACTATCGCTATAGTAGCGATAATACTATCTCTCAACAGCAGGAGGGAAGGACAGCAGGGGATGCGTCAAAAACAACTTTTAATTTCTTGCAAACTTGTATTAATGTTAATTTTGAAGTTTTGTAAGCAGTAATATTGTAATAACCTGTAACCATTGCTCTGGTACCAGCTGTCATAGAACCGGCTAAGTTAAGTGGCCCACATACACGTGCCATTGCCTCGCAGGCCTTCGGCACTTATGCATGGGAGTCAGATGACTTAGACGACTCCATTTCTTCCGAACAGGATCGCATGGTTACATTGGCATCACAGCATTACAACAGTGTTTACATAATTATACAAATATATTACATTAGAGTAAAGCGGAAGTACACAACATAGTTGTTGGTATAAATTAACTGCACCCTATATAGTAATTATAATCAGATTATCCTCAAGCGCACAGATATATACTGATCAGCACTTCACCAAGATCAACCTAGTTTTAATATCGAACCCAAAGGAACAGCAGTGATTATTGACTAAGTCTATAACTCTTAATCTAAAGGGAGTACAAACAATCTAGAAAACTATCAAGAACGAGGAAATAGCTATTGCACTCTAGTTTCGACAACCGGTAAGCTTTGTATAATATCGTCTAATCGGGCAAGTAACCCAAATAGGAGAAGAAACAGAGTAATCTTCTACCAAGCACCTATAAGCCTATCAGTCCTATCAACGGGAAGTGGACTACAGAGGATTCAACGAAGCTATAAAGTCACCTTCGCGAGCTACCACTATCCGGCTAATCAGGGGACATCTACAAGCAACCATAGCCCAGACACCACGTCTATGCTACGAATCACTCCTCCAACCTAGGAGCTACCCAAATCGAAGTACTCAATATAATATGAGTTGCAAACCAAAGAACGAATAAAAACAAGTTGCTTACTTAAATCAGAATGGCGAATATAAAAGTACCTCAGAACGCAGCTCCGGGCAAGGGAGCCGAATCCAGACGAATACAGCTACGAAGAAGCTTCGACAGGCCGGGACTCCTCCGAATCTCTACTCCTCTACTCTGTCACTCTAATCTCTATCTTGATTGCTAGCCTAGATCTAGTGGATATCTATCTAATGCTCTGGCTCTTTAGCTCTTGATCTGGCCTGCTTCTCAGGGGGGTCTGGCCCTTTATTTATAGCCCGGTGGGATGGATACGCGCCGTTGGATCAAACCGACGTAAGGAGGGGCTAAGATGACTCTTCGGAGGCGGTGGAGGAAGACTCTAGAAGGGGCGGCCAACCCTAACCCTAGGGGGCCGCCCGGTGTGGCAGGGCCGGGCCGGCCCCCCCACCACGGGCCCCTCGGGGTCCCTGTTGCTTCCGGTGTGTTCTAGATGCTTCCCACGCCCCGTTGCGATATTTTTCCGTCGCGGATAAGTTTCGCAATGTAAATGCACTTTAATCCCTCTTTTAAGCTTTTCTGGATAATTCCCTAAAAAATACACAATTCACCAAAACTCGTAGAAATTATCAGTGATGACCCTATTCTAATAGATATTCATGTATGATAAAGGGATATTTGCTAATGAAGATTGTATGTTAATAGGTGTCAATAATTACCCCCACACTTAGGCTTTTACTCGTCCCGAGAAAAAGGTTGGTTTTAGCATAAAAGAATGAGCATTTAATGCATAACTTAAGAATTGAATTATATAAAACTAGCCTAGTTACCATGCACGGTGGAATTTAAAGTGTCAATCATGAATTCTTGAGTGATTGAGGGGCAGGATAGCTTGAAACAGGTTACTCTTTTCCTTTAATTCTGTCTATTGGAGAGTAAATGGGTTTTTCAAATAAAACATAGTTCGATCTTCTCTTATTTGTAGTGGCATCAACGGTTGTGATATTAATTTTGATATTCATAACCGGGGAGAGAAATATCATATTCCTAGATCAGGAAAAATTTATCCTCTCTTGGCATATTATGTTAGAGGGGCCATGAGCTATTTTTTAGGCTAATTCTACCGAGCACATGCTCCCATTTCTTTTCTCATTGAATCGAGGTTCCGGACACTTGTCCCTTTTTATTTCCTCATGATCTATCTTTTTTGAGGTTTCGGACACTTGTCCCTTTTTATTTCCTCGGATCTTTTTTGAATAGCTCATGTCTCCTTCACAATAATGCTCAAGAGAGTGTATTATATTTTTATTTAATTTTATTTTATGATACTGGGAATATGATAAACCTCTCAACCAAAGCCATCAAAATTAGAGTAGTTTGATTATTATTTGTTTTCACCACAAGGAGAAGTGAAGCTAATTTTTTTTTTTTCAAAATAAAATCTCCAAAGACAAATTGTCGGGGAATTGAGCATTCAGTATTTTGCTATCTCATGTTCCACAATAACTTAAGCATTCATGAGGTACTATAAATGTCACAGCAATCATGATTCTAGAAAAGTGTTATACGATTTATTTTCAAGTCATAGATTAAATGGTTTTTTATTATCTCTTAAAAACATTTAATATGAAGATTTATAATTCGGATAACAATTCAGAATGGAATATATGCAATTATATTGTATTTGACTCAAACCCGACCGTGACCGAGCGAGGAGGCAGGTGGGTGTGCGGGGGCGCGCCGCCGGCCCAGGGCGGGCGGTCGGCGCCGGGGGCCTCTGTGGCCCCACAGGGCTGCCCGCTGGCGTGGTCCTGGTTCGATTATGTTTCGAATGACGCTATTTCTCCGATCGAATTTTTATTCCGTGATTGCAATGTGCCTCCCCCACACTTGTTTTCCCTGTATCTTTGCGCAACATGTGGAGACAAACAAATACCAAAAATAGAGAGTAGAGTAGATAATAAAACATTAATATAAAAGATAAGGCACTTTATTCATTTATGGCGGTGATATAATATAACTCAACAGACGCTTTAACGACTGAGCTAACGACTGCCCTAGCTCATTAGGCTTTGTCCTAAGAAAAATTTATGACTCGACTGACTCAATTAACTAACCGAACCTAGCGGAATTGTGCCTTATTAATAGATAACTAGGCAACTATGGCTGCCCTTCATTGTTGAGGCCCGGAATTTCTTCCTTGAGGGTTGCAACCTCTGCTTCGAGCTTGTCTTTGTCGCGTTTGAGACTGCGGATTAACTTGAGATTGATCTCTATCTGCTTAGCCATGTCTTCTATTATCTTGTCCCGTAGCTTGTCAGATGTCTCTAAGTCTTTGACAGTGTTAGAGAGGCCTTCAAGCCTCTCACTGAGAATGCGTAGAGAAAGTGTTGGCTGCTTAGGAACCTTTTCTAGTGCTAGTGCTGGTGCAGCTCTCTTCCTCTTGGGCTTGGGCTTAGGTGGGATGTGCTCAGTGTAGCAGACCTCGTTGGGGTTTGCGCGAACTCCTTGGACGGCAGGACGAGCAGTGGTGTACTTGGCGCATACCAGCTTTCCTTTCTTATCGGTTTGGACCGACAAGAGCCGTTCATTGTCTCTAGGTGGAAGAAGCGGAGTACCCCTTGGAATAGCAATTTGCTTCCCCTTAGCACCTCCTTCAAGCAGCAGTCTTGCAGGTGGTGGAGGAAGAGCAGATGGATCTTGTATGTAGTAGGCATGCTCATGGCATGGGGGGTACCGTAGCAACTTGCTTTGGCGGCACGACGGCGAGAGGCTTCGGCTGCGCGAGGACGAGGGCCTTCGAATCATCGCTGGGGATGTTGTTGAAGTCCGCGCCGTAGGAGACGATCGCCTTGTCCGCCATTGCTACGAGATCTAGATTGGAGAGTTTCTCTAGAGGAGAGAGGTGGCTGGTTATGGGATACTATTGAGGAGGGTCTAGATACGTATTTATATGGGTTTTCAGGAGACAGGATGAGGACAAAACCTAGGCTCTACGGGATCCGTACGAAAGAATATCCGAACACGGTTGGATAATACGCGAATATGCGTAGGAAGGGTGTAGAAGGATAGAGGAACAAGAGTCGGGACGAGAGGGGGCAGGGGGGCGCCGCCCGGCCCCACTAGGGCGCCGGCCGGCCCCACCAGGGGTCCTCTCAGGGTGCCCTCCTTCGTGGTGCCTTCGGACTCTAACTACTTTCTATTAGTTGCGTTGCGAGATATATTTTCGTACCGGAGAAGAACAGAACCTAATAAATTGATAATTGGATAAAATCCAATTCTTCAACTACTCCTGAATCAAATGGTTCTAGAAAAAGTTTAAGTCGATGCCCATTTACCTTGAATAACGTACCTTCGTTTGATTGTAGAGTTACCGCTCCATGTGGCGATGAATTCACAACAGTAAATGGTCCTTCCCATTTGCTTTGCAATTTTTCAAGCCCGAATAATTTAAACCTGGAATTAAAAAGTAATACCTTATCTCCTGGTGCAAACTCCTTCTTCTTGATCCTCTTATCATGCCATCTTTTTGTTCGTTCTTTATAAATCTTTGAATTATGATAGGCCTTTTCTCTCCATTCTTCTAATTCTGATAGTTGCATTTTTCTTTTCTCTCCAGCGGCTTCTAAATCCATGTTCCATCTCTTGATAGCCTAGTGAGCTTTATGCTCTAATTCTACGGGTAAATGGTAGGTCTTGCCATATACCAGCTGATATGGTGACATACCCAAGGGTGTCTTATAAGCTGTACGGTATGCCCATAGTGCGTCAGGTAACCAATCCTTCCACATAGTTCCCATCTCATTTACTATTTTCTAAAGAATATTTTTGATTTGTTTGTTTGATGTTTCTGCTTGGCCACTTGTCTGAGGATGATATGGAGTAGCAACATTATGTCGTATTCCATGAGCTTGTAGGTATAAGTGAAACTTCTTGTCAGTGAAATGTGTTCCTCCGTCACTTATAACCATCCTTGGTGTTCCAAATCTTGGAAATATAACCTCTTCAAACATCTTCTTTGAGTGTCTTGAATCAGTATTCTTGCATGGCATGGCTTCTACCCACTTGGATACATAGTCAACTGCCACCAAAATGTACTCATAATTCCTTGATTTCACAAATGGTCTCATGTAATCTATCCCCCAGACATCAAAGAGCTCTATCTGAAGATTATTGGTGAGCGGCATAGCATCTCTAGCATTGATATTTCTATGCCTCTGACACGACCCGCATCTTCGGATGAAACCTTTGGTGTCTTCATACATGGTTGGCCAAAAGAAACCACTCTGCCAGATTTTTGCATGAGTGCGGAATGCCCCATAATGACCTCCATATGGTGATGAATGACATTTCTGAATGATCTGCATGTCTTCTTCTACTGGTACACATCTTCTGAGTAGCCCATCTAAACAAACCCTAAAGAGGTATGGTGGATCCCATATATGGAGACGACTTTTTATAAATAAGCTTCCTTTTATTTTTCCCCGGTGGTACGTAACTTTTGCAACCATAAAGTTGACAATATTCGCGTACCATCAAGGGTCCGACTTGGTCACTTTAAACAACATGTCATCTCTTAATGAGTCATTGATAGGTAATTCCAGAGGTTCTTTAAAATGCATCCTAGACAAATGATCGGCAATGAGGGTTCTCTATTCCTTTCCTATCTTTTATTTTCAAATCAAATTCTTGAAGTAATAAGATCCATCTTATCAAGCGCGATTTAGCATCTTTCTTAGTGAGCAAATATTTAAGAGCAGCATGATCAAGTATAAACAATTATTTTAGCTCCAACTAAGTAAGATCTAAATTTATCAATAGCAAAAAACGACAGCTAAGAGTTCTTTTTTTAGTTGTTGCATAATTTAATTATGCTTCTGTCATTATTTTGCTAGCATAAGCAATTGCATGATGCGTTTTATCTTTTGTTTATCTTAAAAAAACTGCTCCTACAAGCATAATCACTAGCATCACACATAATTTTAAAAGGTAAAGACCAATAAGGAGGTTGAATGATTGGTGCTGATGTAAGTATTTTCTTAAGAATATTAAAGGATTCTAAGCATTCATCATCAAATTCCAAAGGTACATCCTTAGCTAATAATCTAGTCATTGGCCTAGCAATATGTGAAAAGTCTCTTATAAATCTATGATAAAAACCACAATGACCAAGAAAGCTTTGGATTCCTTTTATATTAACAGTGGAGGTAGTTGTTCAATTACTTCAATTTTAGCTTTATCTACCTCTATACCTCTCTCGACACTAGGTGTCCTAACACTATTCCTTCTCTAACAATAAAATGATATTTTTCCCAGTTGAGGATTAAGTGCTTTTCTTCACATCTTTGCAAAACCCTATCTAGATTTTCTAGACAATCATCAAAAGTTTTTCTATAAACTGAAAAATCATCCATAAAAACTTCCATGATTTCTTTTATCATATCAGAAAATATAGACATAATACATCTTTGAAAAGAAGCGGGTGCATTACATAATCCAAACGATATTCTACGATAAGCATAAGTTCCATAAGGACATGTAAATGTGGTTTTGCTTTGATCATCAGGGTGGATAAGAATTTGGTGATATCCTGAATAACCATCAAGAAAACAAAAGAAAGAATGATTGGCTAAGCGCTCTAACATCTCGTCAATGAAAGGTAGAGGAAAATGGTCTTTCTTTGTTGCCTTGTTGAGTTTTCTATAATCTATACACATTCGCCATCTAGTGACAGTTCTTTGGGGTATTAATTCATTCTTATTATTTTGGATAACTGTCATTCCTCCCTTTTTAGGTACAACTTGCATAGGATTTACCCACTCACTATGCTGTACAGGATATATAATTCCTGCATGTAAATATTTTAAGACCTCTTTCTTCACAACTTCTCTCATCGCATTTTGAAGTCTACGCTGAGGCTCTCTTGAAGGTGTAATTTCGGGATTGGTTGGTATACGATGAGTGCACGGGACAGGGCTAATCCCTTTAAGGTCTCAGAGTGAATAACCAAAAGTAGCACGATGTTTTTCTAAAACAGTAATTAATCTATAAGATTCTTCATCAGAGAGTTTATCACTAATAATCCTTTGGATAATTTTGATCATTATTCAGAAAAACATACTTAAGACCAGAAGGTAGTGGCTTAAGCTCAATAGAGTTTTAGACGGCTCTAGCAATTCATCAAGAGGTTCGGGATCAATAGGGTCCTCTTCCTCTTCATTAATGAAGAACTGAGTGTCATCCTCTAAATCAGGTTCAACGAATTCATTAAATTCAATGGCTCTAACCTCTTCTATTGGATCTACTTCGGGAAGGGGTTACGCTTTTAATTTTTCTTGAATGCGTTATAGGTATTAAAAAACTAAATCCCTTCCCAAATTTAATGTCTAATTTACCATTGTGACCTTTTTGAAGAAGTTTTATCATTGGTAGTCCTATCATTACATCAAAATCCCAAACATCAAAGATATAAAAATTCAAAGTAAAATTCAGAAATCATTAATGACAATAGGAAGTGCACTTAGAACTCCTAAGCTAGGGATAATGTGTCCTAAACAGTTTTTTAACAATTTATTTGTAGGAATTAATGGTATGTCTTTTAAAAATTCTTTAGCAAAAGTATATGACATAATATTGACTCCTACAACTGGGTTGTATAAAGCCTCAAAAGGATATGAATCTACTTGCAACTTTATAGAATCGGTGGGTGAATTAAGGCGAATTACTTTAGAAGATTGCTCAGATTCTATTAACCAATCATCACCCAAAATAAACACTAATTCTCTTATCATTTCTCTAAGAAATTTTAAATCATCAGGATGTAAAAGATTAGGATCAAAATCTCTAGATTGTTGGGGTTGAATAATCTTACGATAAAATGTAGTATTTCCATAATCATCAAAGAAATCATCCTCAATTTTAAACATTCATTCCGAAGTTGGAGTTATCTCCTTCTCCTTAGCTAGTTCAAGTTCTAATTCAACTATAGGTTGAGATGAATCAGGTAAAAGTTCATTTTCAGCTAACAGAGATTCTTCTTCTAACAACTCTTCTTTTTCTTCGGGAAGATCATTTAAAATATTAGTAAGAATAGTTTTAGCATGATCAGCAGTAATATGCATAAATGCTCCACCCGCGGCCAAATTAAGGTATTCCTTATTCCTATCATCAAGGCCTAAAAAAATATTGTAAAAGCATGGGTTCTGGTAAAGCAAGATTAGGTCCAGAATTTACAAAGCCATCAAAACGATCCCAAGCCTTGCCTAGCGATTCATTATCTAATTGTTTAAATCCTATAATTTTAAAACAAAGTTTAGCAACTTTTTCTATAGGGAAAACTTTAAGGCAAAAGTCTTTTCGTAATATTTTCCAATCTCCTTGACTACTCCCAACATGGCGATTATACCATTTCTTAGCTCGCCCCATTAATGAAAACGGAAAGAGTTTCCATCTTAAAGTATCATCAGCCATGCCCTTAATACTTAGACATGAATATGTTTGCTCAAAATCAGTTAAATGGGAATAGGGGTTTTCGCTAGAATTACTAGAAAAATTATGTTCCTGAACTAATTTAATTAATCCCGAGCATAGCTCATAGCCGATGATGTAATAGGTTTAGAAGATTCTTTTTTGGTGGAGGTACGATCCCGATGGTGCTCCATATTGATATAACAGTTGAGATTCGTGTTCCATATTATTTTATTTATTTATTTTATTATTATTATATTTTTTCAAGATAAAAGGATAATAATAGATTAAGATAAACTAAAGTCAAAATCAACAAACGTTTCCCGAAAGAACGGCGCTTAGAAATGCTTGTTGGTATAAATTAAGCGCACCCTTTATAGTAATTATAATCGATTATCCGCAAGCGCACGGATATATCTTGATCAGCACTTCACCAAGATCAACCCAGTTTTAATATCGAACCCAAAGGAACAGCAGTGATTATTGACTAAGTCTATAACTCTTAATCTAAAGGGAGTACAAACAATCTAGAAAACTATCAAGAACGAGGAAATAGCTATTGCACTCTAGTTCCAACAACTGGTAAGCTTTGTATAATATCGTCTAATCAGGCAAGTAACCCGAATAGGAGAAGAAACAGAGCAATCTCCTACCAAGCACCTATAAGCCTATCAGTCCTATCAACGGGAAGTGGACTACAGAGGATTCAATGAAGCTATAAAGTCACCTTCGTGAGCTACCACTATCCGGCTAATCGGGGAACATCTACAAGCAACCATAGCCCAGACACCATGTCTATGCTACGAATCACTCCTCCGACCTAGGAGCTACCCAAATCGAAGTACTCAATATAATATGAGTTGCAAACGAAAGAACGAATAAAAACAAGTTGCCTACTTGAATCAGAATGGCGAAAACAAAAGTACCTTAGAACGCAGCTCCGGGCGAGGGAGCCGAATCCAGACGAATACAGCTACGAAGAAGCTCCGACAGGCCGAGACTCCTCTGAATCTCTACTCCTCTACTCTATCTCTCTAATATCTATCTTGATTGCTAGCCTAGATCTAGTGGATATCTATCTAATGCTTTGGCTCTTCAGCTCTTGATCTGGCCTGCTTCTCAGGGGGGTTTGGCCCTTTATTTATAGTCCGGTGGGATGGATACGCGCCGTTGGATCAAACCGACGTAAGGAGGGGCTGAGATGACTCCTCGGAGGCGGTGGAGGAAGACTCCAGAAGGGGGCGGCCAACCCTAACCCTAGGGGGCCGCCCGGCGTGGCAGTAGGGCCGGCCGGCCCCACCACGGGGCCCCTCGGGGTCCTGTTGCTTCCGGTGTGTTCTAGATGCTTTCCATGTGCCGTTGCGATATTTTCCGTCGCGGATAAGTTTCATGGCAGAAATGCACTTTAATCCCTCTTTTAAGCTTTTCTGGATAATTCCCTGAAAAATACACAATTCACCAAAACTCATGGAAATTATCAGTTATGACCCTATTCTAATAGATATTCATGTATGATAAAGGGATATTTGCTAATGAAGATTGTATGTTAATAGGTGTCAACAATAGTTTTACAATCCAGGGTTCAACCTTATTACAAACCATTATTTCTCTCTCGCTCACAGAGTAAGTAACATTATTAATTTTATTCAACCACACAAAGGAAAGTCACCCTGCCCACGGGCGCACACAACACAGCATAGCATTTCTTTACTTCTCTTCTTCTTCTTCCAGAACCGTCATGCAACAGGGACAAAATGTCGCCTGCTCATGAGGCTCACCTGCAACAGGGGTTTAACAAACCCTGAGTACATGAGGGTACTCAACAAGTCTTACCCGGCAGAGAGGGATAACAAGGACATGCTGGCTCAAAGGGTTTTCTGGGCCAGAAACCAGAGAATGCTTTTGCGGAAAAGCGTCTATTAGTTGATCCTTATTTTCAGTTTTAACTTTACTTGCTTATTAGCTTAACTTTACTTGCTTATTAGCAAATCTAATAGTATCACCTGTGTTACATCAAACATTAGAATAAGTTTACATTCCATAACCTTTACATTGCCATTATCAAGTTCCATTTGCTAACTACGATGTAGGGCAGCGGAACGAGTCTCCATAATCGACAAGCAACGACGATTTGAACCGATTACTAACCCAGCTGGGGATTCCCAAACCACACGATATATGTAGGTTCGAGCCTTGCATATATCAACCTTTCTCCTGGATCCTCTAAAAGGAACTGGGTTCACACCACCCGAGAGCATAGTACCCCACTGCCATTACACTGCACCACGGGCGGATTCGTAAGGTGGGTATCACGTTACTCTCGTCATCTCTCCACTTCTAGTGCGTGGGTATCCAATTCCAAACCAGACTAGCCAGGGTACACAGGCTTACCGGAGTATATGGCTAGTACTGCAAAGTCTCACTCACATATCAAGCCTACAACGAAACAGTCCTTAATCGACACAGACGGAGCACTACACTGATCAACACACACAGTGCCTGCCACCTGTCCGGTCCTGATTTATTCCTTTACCATGGCATTCTTAACTCGTACCTGAGAGAGGTACCAGTGATGGGGTCATCACCCTCAGGATAAATCCTAAGTAAAGCATCATTGCGAATGACGATCATCATCACCCTATTTTATTCATTAAGCCTGGCTAAGCATTACTACTCTATAAATATTTAAAAGGGTATTTGGGTAAGTAGCAAGGATGGGGTAAGTGAAGCATCAAAAGGTTTATAACCATACTCTTTCTATAACTTAATGCATAAAACCATAAACAAATGTGTAATTCTCAAAACACAATTTGAAGAAGGGTTTATGCTCCGGGGCTTGCCTTGGTTAGTTAGATCACACTCCTCAGATGGACCACCAATATCACTTCCTTCTAGCTCCCGAGAACTCGCTTCTTCCGGGACTAGATTACCACTAGCTCCTTCGGTCGCAAAAACTATCGAAGATAAGAATGCATGCTTTACTTAATAAGGAATTAAGATTAAAATGCAAGATCAGATGATCTTAAGTGAGCAAATGAAGAAGATTAATTTAATTACTCTTGAGTACAACTTTCCTTCACGGCAACATGTCATCAAGTTACTTAAATAAAATTAAGCATAAACCATTCACTTGTAATTATTTATTATGTGATATAAATACTACTGTTAACATCTTAAATCCATTCATGCCATGGACCAGCAGGGGATTTGGTGGCTCATGGTCTTCATGCAAAAGCCAAATACAAACAATTCCACACTAACTACTTTCTTTTTATTATTTACTTTATTATTAGCATAGGGTTAACATTACTACTAACTATAGCATAACATTGCCATGGACCAGTGGAGTGTACTGATCCTTGGTCTTCAGGGAAGCCCAAAAATCACCCAACATTTTGTTAGTGAACTAATTAAGGTAATTATTTATTTATTAACTATTTTTACAGTCATTTAGCGAGTCTAACATTATTCTCTAAAGTGAACTTACTCCAAACAGATCCAAAATTTTTGTGGAGGTAGATTTTGTCATATAAAGCTTAACCCTAAAATTTTAGAATTTTTGGATTAATATGGTGGCCTACAAAAATCAAGAACTAAACATTTATGAATTAAAAGGAGCAATTTTTATTTATATAATTTTTATCAAACATGGCAAACTCATGTTTTTCCCACATAGATCACATTACAAGGATTCCAGAAAAATTATCCTCACATTTTTATTACTTGTATTTATTTAATTGTGAATTAACAAGGAATCAGCAAAGTAATTAATTTTTTAAAAAAACAAAAAAGGTAAAAGCTGCAGCAGGCTCGGCCTGGCCTGTTGAGCCATGCACACCGGCCCAACCTGGCCCATACGGCCCACACCGGCCTGGCCCTCTTCTCCCCCTCTCTCTGCGGCTGACGGCTCGGCCCCGCTCGTCAGGGGCACAGAGCTCTCTGGACTTTGGCGCCCAACGGCTCTGACCGCCGGTGGTTCGCCGACGGCGACCTCAATGCCGATGACAACCGCACCGCTGGACTTCCCTCTCTTCCCCGTGTCTCCTGGACTCACTAATTCGCTACCTTAAGCACCGCAGTGCACACGGCGGCGGCCATGGCGGATGGCGGCACGCTGGCACGGCGGAGCTCGCCGGCGGGCGGTGCTCTGGGGAACACGACGCGATACTGACCCAAATAACGACTTGGATAGCACCAGTAGCTCACCCTGACTTCACTACTCTAAGCGATTGCGGTTGGAATCGAGCGAAACAACGCTGCCAGCGGTGACGGCGGCGTGAACCGGGAAACCAGTGATGTTCCGGTGTGTCAGGACCTCCTCTGCGCAAAGGGGCAAGCCGAGCATGATTAGTGAGATGAGGCGACGCTAAAACGATGTTTGTATTGATATACGTCGCGCTATGGTGCTCTGACCAGGGAGCACGGGCTCACGGCGGCTCGGCGGCCGGAGAGGAGGACGATGACATCCTGTGGATGATTCCGGTGGCAATAGGTGGCGACAGTGGGTGATTCGGATGCACGAGACAGTGGCGTAGGCGTGTACAAGTGATGAGAGACGGAGATGCGGTGAGGTGCGTCAATTTCTCCGACGTTTCACGGCGGCCGGCGATGGACCGAGTGGAGGAAAAGACGAGACGACGACCATGGCTCAGCTTTTATAGGGCAGGGCGAGTTGGAGAGGTGACCCGCACCTTCATAGTGATGGCTAGGTGGTCGGCCAGCCGCAAAAACCGGAGAGGGCACGGCAATGGTTGCCACGACGCCGGCGGCGGCATGGGCAGAGGGGAAAGGGAAATTCTCCCACCTCGGGGTTACTGTAGCAGCTGCACATCTGTCCCTTTCTTAAAATTACTTTCAAAATCATATAAAAACTTGAAAAATTCCAAAAGTAAAAGTTGTTTAGAATTTTGAAAACTACAACTTTGCTTTTGGTCTCAATGCAAAATTCTAAATGTTTTTGAAACTGCAAACTCAGTTTTGAACTAGGGTTTCAAATCCACCTTTTACTGATTCAATGTTTGACAATTTATTTAATGATTAATTAACAATCGAATGACCCAATCAATTGCACCACTGCAAGGTACAAAGTTTGTACTTAGAAGTAGAGCAAAAGTTTGGAAGTTTTTACTTGAAAAAATTCTTATAATTAAATTCCCAAATCTGAACTTGAAATTCCCGATTCCACACTTTAACAATTTAAGAGATGGAATTTGAATCCAATTTCAGATTTGGTTCTTCCTTTTTAACATTTTGTCTTAAAAATCATCATTGGGTTCCATCAAATACTAAATCACACACTTAGCATGCCAAGGTACATTAACTTTTATAACCCTGATTAATCTATAAGTGCATCATGTGAGGAACATAACCAAATCATGAGAAGCAAAGTTTGCATAAACAATTGTAAGTCACTTCAACCCTCGATGCAATATCTTCTTTAATTACTAAACATGATGCTTGATGCATAAAATGATGACATGGCAGTTTTATTTAATGCTTAACACCTAGGGTGTTACACTCATGTTACCTTTGACTAAGGGGCTTATCAGCTCTTCCTTGGGCCTTGAGTACTTGACAAACAGAAAGATCCCACCCAAGCACTATGTCTCAAGCTCTTCGCTCAACTATTATTCTAGAGTTTTTTTTAAAGGTTTTTAAATAAAACTCAGAGCTTCCCATGTAAGACACTCTCAAGTCTCTCAATATATGTGGTATTTGTGGATTCTCACCAAGGCAGTGATGATGGTTGCCTTTCTTCTCATCCTATAACTAAAGCTTATGTGGAGCTCATAGGTAAGGATAAAACTAAAAGATTAAACTTGCAATGCATATGTTGTAAAGTCAAACAACGGATCCATGGAGAAACAAGTCATAAAGTTGAATCAAGATGTATAGGTGGATGGATATGGTGGATATATGGTGAAACCTAATTCTACTCAGCTCCTTGAATGCCTATCTCTTCTTTGGACTTTGAAAACTGGCTAGAGGTTATGAGCTATCTTTTTCTTTTTCTCAGGGAGTCGGGCATCTAAGTACCTATTGTTTCAGCACTTGGACACTTGTCCATTTTACTTTTCTTCTCCCCTTTTCTCTTTTCTTCTGTTTTTCTTTCTTTTTTTCAAATATCTTTTTGCATAGCTCATAGCACTCCTTTTGGCACTGATAGATTTAGAGAGATAGCGACAGGAACTTGGAGCATTTATTGGGTGGCTATCCTAATAGGAATATTTTTAGTATTTTCTCCCAGTGTAGGAGAAAAACATTTTTGGAATGGATGTAGATGGAATGGCATGTTGTTGCGTCTACTCCAGTGTAGAGTAGTGCAAATGGAGGTGGATCTTAATTCAAGAGTATGACAAATTTCTCACCAGGGTCACAAAGGTTAATAAAACTCAATGCATGACAAGTAGCATGTATGTGAAAGTTTAACTAGCCTATCTCATCACATTTGGCTCTAGTGGGAATGTAAGCTTTGTCATATAGGAACTCATCATATTTTTGCATTTTTCAAAAGATAAATCTCTAGAACTCTAGTGTCAATTAGAACAAGATAGATAGCAGCTTAGACTTTCTCAATCTTATCAATCAGATACCTAGACTTAGTTCAAGCATATGCAACCCACAAGTTTTAAGCTCAGAGCAAATCTTCATGTCAAAACAGTTGGAGCTAAAACTTGAGAAAACTTTTGTCTAAACTCTAGACACTTCAAAGATGTTGTAAAGAGCAGCTTATCATCATTTTAGATCATCTCAAGAGCTTTCTTTTTATTGACTCTATCTAGACAAATATTTTTATTTGGTTTTTTATTTTCTAAGACTCATACTATATAAGACTCAAAAGACTCTAAAAAGCATAGACCTTCATGTGCCCACAAATTCTTGGTATTTTTAGGTTTTCTTATGATACTATGGTGAACCTTCCTGTGCTCACATACTTTTGGTATTTTCATTTTATGACTGACTCAATCATCTAGTAGGTACACTTACCTGGGTACCTAGGGGATGCCTTCCCCCAAGCTAGTTGTTGTCGTGGTTGAGCATTGAAGCTGAGCAGTCCTCTCGGTGGAGCTCATGCTTGCAAGAGCTGGTGTAGCCGGGAACCTCAATCTCATCCAACAAGAAGTTGCTTCCTCCACACAGTGATTAGCTATGTGTAGGAAAGGTGTCCTTCGAGTGATGTAGATGATGATTCCTAGGTGGACTAGCTCTTAGAGTCATCCTGCAGCAAACATCTCACAAAACATTAAAACTCATGGAACGGGTTAGGATAAACAGTTAGTGGTTAGCCGTTTCCTGGATTGGTTGTTATGAGAGGTTTTCAAAGGTTGTTATAGTGTATACAGTCCACCAAGATGCTCAATAATTATTTTTGGATTTTCTTTTTATTGGAAAGGAAATGTGCATGCTAATTTTATTTTCTTTCTATACAGTCTAGCAAGATCTCCCCCCTTAGGGCACTTGTCTTACCCATAGGAAAGAACCTTGATAGAAAAGCTGTGGAGCACTTGTCCCAAATTGTATGATTGTCCTTGTTGGCGTAGAACCATTGCTTTGTCTTTTCCAACAGTGAGAATGGGAACAGACGCAGCAGTATGGAGTCTCTTGGTGCAACTTTCATCTTAAAAGTGCTGCAAATCTCTAGGAAGTGTTGGAGATGAGCACTTGCATCTTCATGTGCTTTTCCACAAAACAAGTTGGCTTGCACCATAGTGATAAGGGCTGGCTTGAGCTTGAATCCATTCTCCCCAACTTCGACGTTAGGTCCAGTGCGGATGTTGTTGGTGGTTGGAGCGGAGAACTCGTGCAGTGACTTATCAGCCATTTCTTCGAAAGCTGGTGCTAAGTTGCCTTCTTGTTGCTTTTCTTCTTCACTTTTAGGAGCTTGCTCCTCTAAAGAATGAACCTCAGCAGTGGGTGTCTTTGATGGAGATTCAAAGATATCCCTCACTTTGGAATTTTTTCTTCGAAAAGAGTTTCTCCGGATTTTCAACGTAGTTATCCGCGAGATCAAAACCACTCATTCATTACCCCGCATAAGATATCACAAAGATAGAAAGCACAAGGGTAAGCCTGCATTGAGTAGGGGTCTATGGTTTTCTCTATCTCAGTAGTTTGTTAGGTCTATCGCTATTCCTTTTTACACTCGCCATTTGCCTTCCCCGGCAACGGCACCAAAAATGCTTGTTGACACTCCTTAATGTCACTACGAAAATAAATATAAAATCTACTCCCTAGCAACGGTGCCAAAAATGCTTGTGGGCATATCTTAGCATCGCCACTAAAGCGCCAAGTTGTCATCCCCAGCTATGACATCAGGAGTGTGGTATTAAATCATGCCACCATTTAGAATATAGAAATAGTATCCGCAAGCGCACAGATCAAATACCATTATAGCATTTTACCCAGAGTATTACCTGGTTGTCATTTATATTTTCCCAAGGGAAGGTCTACGGGGTTTACGTGTAGGATAGCTGGATAACCTAGAGTGTAATGGATAGGCATAACCATGTCCTCGCTACTCAATGCAGAGGTAAGTCACAAAATAAATGATAAAGATAAGTATAAATTATCAACATAAACAGATAGAGACTCCTAGCTATATCATTAGAGTTACTAGCAGAATATCAAGAGATATTCCTAAGTTATTTCTAGCTACATGCCAATGCATACCATGGTTAGTACAGTTACACCTAGTAGTCATCGCTAAGGTTAGCATTATATCTACTCATAGTGGACATACTAAGGAAGTTTAAGAACATAGCACGCCCTTCCTTCATATACAAGCCCTACTATGCCTATAAACGGGGTTTGGACTACATAGGACTCAACAGGATTGTCACACCCGCGATGTACGAAGCCCAACCTATAGGGTGCTATGTTCCAATAAACTCCTAGGATTACGTCTTTTCTAGTTTACACCTGCAAAAATAGTGAATCACTAAAACTCATGGAATTCTGTCAGTGTAAACCCTATATCTACTTTAGTGATCGCAATTGCATTCTTTTCCTTGGCCAGTTGATGGTTAAATTCATATATTAACGACCATCAACAATGACTATAATAATTCTTCCTTTTTGGATAACGGTTGATGGTTAGGGTATGTCAGTATTTACCGCCAACACCCTCCCTCTGAGAAGACAACCTCTTAGACATGACAAGTGGCTCTCCCCCTTGTCAAGTGCAGCAAATTATGTAAACTCTCCCCTGGTTTCATGAAAATTTGTGTGTGTTAAATTTCTCCCCCTTGTTGAATAATGCACACAACAAGCCTAAAATGCAATGAAATGCATATAAATACAAAAGCTTTAGATATATAGCAATCAGAGTGAAAGGATGCTCTAGCCTGTCTTTGTCATGTGAGTATAGCAACATGTATAAGTGCTAGCAAATGCTCAAACTCATCAAGTGAGATGAAATATGATGATAAACAGTTTTAAGCAGTTTTAAGCATTTCAAAGAGGAGTTCAACACCAAAGATAGCACATAGCAAGTATAAGCTAGAAATCAATCTAGTGCTAACATGGATATACAAGGTGAATTACCCCCAAACAGCAGTCACACATCATGTCAAAGGTAAGCCTAAGACTTATGGTTTTCATCAAATTTACAATTTATCAGAGTTGGTAGCTTAACACAAGAATTAGTCAAAAATGTGTGTGCAAGAGGTTATCTGTACCATCTGCCTAACTTTTCAATCATGCTAAGCCTATGCCAAAGACAATCAGAAGCTTAAGATAATGGTTTTGGTCATCCATTAAGGCTCAAGTTTAATCAAAAGTGCAAATGAAAGCAGTCTCGATACCTTGATGTGGGATAGTACAGACCCATCTTGATATTTTCATCTCCTTAGCTTAGTTGTCATATTTTAGCATAAGTGAAGTGTCTAAGCAAGTGAATGACTCAAAGCATGAGACATACCAACCTAGCATATACAAGACAGCATAAAGGGATCTCAACATCCTACACATGCTAGGTACCAACTCAAGCAGTGAACATTTTTAGATTTTAGCAAGTTTAATCAAGTTCACAATTGTAAAGTAAGCTTAGCTCATAACATGTATCAAGTGATCAATAAGAGCCTAAGATGACAAGCCCCACGAAGTACTCACATGGCATACTAACAAGAGCATAGTTTCATTCCAAGTGCTATAGATATGAAGCTCAAAATGCAAGTATATCACAAAATGCAATGCAAATGCAATATGATACAAAGACAAACCAAAATCTAGACTACAAAAGAAAACAAAGCTATTATACAACATCTAAAGTTTCCCTCCTCTAAAAAGAGAAACATGCACCTAACTCCCCACGCAAGCAAGCAAAAGTGGCTTGATCTAGGGGTTTTCTGAGAATGCAAACTGGTTTTGGGTGACTACGTGATGCAACTTGATATTGCCTTTCTCGTAGTGATCACGAAGAAAGTGAAAGCGTACATCAATGTGCTTGGTCTTGGAGTGAAGAACTAGGTTCTTAGCAATGCTAATGGCACTGGTACTATCACATAGCAATGGTACTTTTAAAAACTCTAGACCAAAATCCCTCAAAGTGGCTATCATCCAAAGCAACTGTGAACAACAAGCGGTAGCAGCGACATCAGCTTCTGTGGTGGATTAAGCAACATAGATTGCTTGCGGGATGACCAAGACACAAGAGATGAACCTAAGAACTGACAAGTCCCTAACATGGACTTTCTATCTAAGCGGCAGCCAGCAAAATCCACATCAGAGTAACCGCAAAGAGAAAGTGAGGAAGAAGCAGAATACCAAAGTCCAAACTCAAAAGTGAAGCGGAGGTACCTCATGATGTGTTTCACCGTCTGACGGTGAAAGGTGCACGGCGACGCCTAAAAGCGTGCGCAGAGGCACACTGCGAAGTGGATGTCTGGTCCTGTCGCTGTCAGGTACAGCAACGAACCAATCATACTTCGGTACTCCTTCTAATCAACAGCTTCTCCATCCTTGTCCACGTCCAAGGCTGTTGTCGTCGACATGGGCGTCGAGAGGGGCTTGGCCTCGCCCATATCGAATTTCTTCACCACGTCCTTGGTGTACTTCCCTTGGTGCATGAACGTCCCTTCTTGAGTTTGCTTGATTTGCAACCTGAGAAAGTAGGTCAACTCACCCATCAAGCTCATCTCAAATTCCCTGCTCATAAACTCTGTAAACTTTGCATTCAAAGCGTGAGAAGAACCACCAAAGATGATATCATCCACGTAAATCTGAACCAAAAGAATGTCATTGCTTTGCTTGAGGAGAAACAAGGTTTTATCTATCGAACCCCTGCGAAAACCCTTTTTAAGCAAGAAAGACTTCAACCTCTCATACCACGCTCTCGGGGCTTGCTTTAACCCATATAGTGCCTTGTGGAGCTTAAAGACATGGTCAGGGAATTTAGGGTTCTCAAAGCCTGGGGGCTGCCTCACATAAACCTCCTCCTCTATGTACCCATTCAGAAATGCACTCTTAACATCCATTTGAAACAGCTTAAAGCCCTTAGCAGCAGCGAACGATAAAAGAATGCGGATAGCCTCTAAGCGAGCAACAGGAGCAAAGGTTTCTTCCAAATCTATCCTTTCTTTCTAGCAATACCCCTGAGTAATAAGTCTAGCCTTATTCCTCACAACCACCCCATCTTCACTCTGCTTGTTTTTAAACACCCACTTGGTACCTATAGGATGACACTCTGGAAGTGGAGGAACTAAGACCCAGATCTGATTCCTATCAAAGTTCTCTAACTCCTCATACATAGAATTGACCCAATTAGGATCAGAAAGTGAGTGTCCAACATCTTGGGGCTCAAAAGAAGCAACAAATGCAGAATGAGCAAAGTGAGAGATGTGATATAACCTAGACTGTGTGACTCGCTGGTCAAGGTCGCTGATCATCGTCTGAGGGGGTGGCGATGCTGAATGTGCCGTGGAGCCTCCCTAGAAGAAATCACCTCCCCCTCAACAGCAGCTGGTGCCTCCTCAGGTGCAGTCAGTGTAGACTGAGGAAGCTACTCCAACGGTCCCCAAGAAGTGGAAGTAGAGGGGTCTAGACCGTGAGCTGAAGTAGTCGTCGCATGCTCGATAGGGGCAGCCGGTGGAGTCGGCTCGGGATCACCTCAATCAGCATTGTCCTGCTCCTTGTCCACAAAGATGCTTTCTCGAAGCTCTTCATCACCTATACGCTCAAAGACAGGGGTTGTACAAGGCATAGTTTCATCGAATGTGACCTCGCAGGTCTCCACAATACGGCTAGTTTCAAGGTTAAGTACTCGATAAGCTCTAGAATACAAGGCATAACCAAGAAAGATTCCGTTGGAGGACCTGTACTCAAACTTATCCAAATGTCTTGCTTCAAGATGAAGCACTTACACCCAAACACCCTAAAATGACTCACCTTGGGTAATCTACCAAATCACAACTCATAAGAAGTTTTCTTTGTAAAAGCATGGAGAAAGATGCGATTGGAAACATGACATGCCATGTTGATTGCCACAACCCAAAACCTCCGAGGAGTCCTATGCTCATCGAGCATCGTCCTTGCCATCTCAACAAGGGTTTGACTTTTGCACTCAACAATGCCATTCTATTGTGGAACGTAAGGTGAGAAAAACTGATGCTCGAGACCCAAAGACTTATAAAAGGTTTTAAAATGAGTGTTCTTGAATTCTGTGCCATTGTCACTGTGAAGAGCTCTTGTGGCATTCTTAAGGAACTCATTTGTCAACCAAAGAATCAAATCCTAAGCATATGAAAAAGCCTCATCCTTACTATCTATGAAAAACACCTAAGACACGGCCCATCTTCTGACCGAACCTAAGCTGGACCAACTCTATCCATGTGAAGTAGCTCACCAAGTTCCTTGGTCATGATTTGGTTCATAGGTGGGTGAGAAGCAGCTACCATCTTCCCATGGCGATAAGGATGGCACACAAGATCTTCTCAAATTTCAACTTGGACAATCCTTGGATTAAGCCAACTGAGCTCAACCTAGCGAGAAGGTCAAAGATCAAATGACCAAGTCTCTAATGCCACTTTCAAAGCTCAGAAGAGGATTTAGCCACCAAACAACGGGAAGAGCCAAATGAGTGAGAAAAATTAGCTTGAAAGACACGGCCAAAGGGACAATCCGACAAACAAGATCTCCCTGAGAGTCAAGAACTCAAGAAAAACCTTCTTTAAGGCGCACTTCAAAACCATCCCTAAGGAGTTGTGAAACAGAGAGGAAATTAAAATACAAGTTCGAGACTAAAACAACATCCTTGAGAACAAAGCTCTCGTTAACCCAAATGGTTCCATGAGTGACCACTTTACCTTTGCTATTATCCCCGAATGTGATGTACTACTTGTGTTACACGGGATCGAGGCTGGAGAACCATTTTGAACTTCCGGTCAGGTGGCGTGAACATCCAGAATCAATGAGCCATGTGTTCTCCAGGCCTCCATCCTACATCAATAGAAAGACATAGGATGCGCAAACAACACACCACTAGGGTTAGCAAACTGAGAAGGATACTAGTGATGTGTCATTTGCCCCAAAAAAGTGTTAGAAGAAACACCAAACATGCCATGTTCCATTTAAGGAAAACGATCACCACGACAGGAAAAACATGGTCCGCTAGAGCTGTGGGACACAAAAGCACCGCCATAAGGTTCATAGTCATATTGATCACGACCCGAACCTCACCATACATGACCACCACGTGGTCTCACAACCAGAGGCCTAGCACCTTGAGGCATTGCACCTCTAGACCTAGTAGTGTGCCTCTAAATAGGCGGCACATATACACCATGGAGAGGATGGTACATGTTCTAGTTGTTCAACTCAAACTCACGCCTCTCATCTCTCTTCCTGCTAAAGTAAAACTCAACCAAGTGACCATCCCTATGGTAATACTCACAATGGTACACCTGTCTCTTAGGTTTTTGGCTCACTTTCTTGTGGGTATGGTTCACTTTTAGAGGTGGCTTGGCTTTAGAAAGGGGTTTCTCAAAGATGAAAAGAAGTGTGTCAAGTGGGTTCCTTAGATGGTTCAGTTTTGGAATCCACACTTGTTTCTGAGGTGGAGCTTTTGGAGGCTCTTCAAACACTCCATCTTTGGTGAGAGGCATAGGTGGCTTAGGTGGACTATATTTGAGAAGCTTAGGAGTAGTGGTAGGTTTTCACTCGGAGGCACACCACTATATTCACTAACTTTGCCATAAAGATCATCGCCCTTTCCACCTGAAGTAAAGCCTAATCCCAGTCCACTAATTCTCCTCCTAAATTGGTTGACCATCATGCCAAGTTGCGGCTCACTACAAGACACCCAACTCAAGATGGTCCGAAGGTAAGTGTTTTCTTCCTCGGTACGCATCTTATCATGCCGGCAATTGGCAAGCTCAAGCTCCAAACCCAAACAAAGAGCACACTTAGCCACACTAGTACTATCTGAGTTGGCCTTCTCAAATAGGGCAAGCTTAGCATTCTTCTCTGCCAACTCAGATTGCAAGTCCAAGCAAGACTTACACGCACCCAACAAGACAGGTGAAGCACGCACACTATCAAACTCATTAACCAAATCAGCATACTTGGACTGCAGACTAGCAAGATCAGCTATATAAACGCTACAAAACTCACACTCTGGCTCGTCAGACACTATGGGAGTTTTCTTGTTGGCATTTCTTAACGCAATCATCAAGTATGGAGGTTTTAAATCCATTCATAGTGATGGCACCAGAAACGCCTCAATGATACTTTGTACAATTACAGAAAGGATTCCGCAAGCGCACGAAAATATCATAGTAGCATTTTACTCATGAGTATTTTAGGTATCGTATTTATATTTATCCCAAAGGAAAGCATAGCAAAAGAGTTTAACTTAGATATAGACTAGGATGGCATATGTGAGCAAGCTAAGGTTCATAGCAAAGGTGAATGGTTTATGATGTGGATAGTGATCATACACAACCATGAGCTCTAGAAGAGAAAGGGGAGAAGGAAGAATAGAGAAGAGAGAGAAGAAAAAATTAAAGAATAAAGAATAAAAGAATAATCCTATGAGAGCAGGCATGATCTATGTAGAGCAGAGAGATGCATCTATGTCTCAGAATTCCTGACAACGATAGCTTTGATTACTACAGCTTACTTTGGGAACCGGAGCGCACCTAGTCTGCTAGGCGATACCGGCCTTTAGCTCTACACCACACCCACATGTGGGGGAGTGCAAGGGACGAACAGGGCTATCACCACCTGCCGCCTACCCCTCACCCCGTCTGAATGTGAGGCAAATGAAGGTAACTTCTAACTTAGACACCATGTCTACATTATCGGTTACTGCTCTAGTGTTGGCCAGGGCGATCCGTCTTAATCAGGGACCCTCTACTAGAGCACCCGCCACAAGAACAAGCAACGAACCTGCAAGCGAAATAATAATCTCCATTAACTTAATCAAGAACTCATCAACATAGACGAATTCCTAGCTCTAGTCCATTTTCATATACAATATGTAAAGGTTTAGCATAAAGTTCTAATGTTAATATCATAGCATAAAAACCATAGCCTAGTTCATATGCTAGAACATAGCACAAGACTATACTCTAGTTGACATAATATGAATATAACAAAAGGACAGTAAGCTATGAAAATAGAACAAGATTATAGAGAAATTATATGCCTCAATTACACCGTTACCTTCTCCATAGAGCCCACCATGGTGGCCCCTCCCCATAGAGCCAGCACTACAAGAAATCTGTCTTTTTATGACAAAATTCCTCATGACGGAGTCTGATTTTGTCATATAATATACCATAATATGACGCAAAAAATATGTGTCATCATAAATTGATGGGAGCCGAACTATTTATGACGACAACGTTTCTTGTGTCACATAAAGGTACCAGGCTTCGTCACAAATTGTCATGCGTCAGGAGCCGATTGACGGTTTTATTTTTGTGACGATTCATACAGTTTTTATGTGACGATCGTAGACTGTCACTAAATGTTTTATCAAATATGACGACCCCCAACGTCATAAAATACTCTAGTAGGAGCTGGACCCTTGACTATCTCTTGGGCGCATCTCTGGGCCTCAGCCCAAGTGAAAATAAAGAGGGGGCACGGTGGAGTAGACGGGCCAGGGCTAAAAGAGTAGGGCTGAGAGGTGTTTTTTCTTTTTCCTTTCTTTTTTTATTTTAATTTGTAAATCTATTTTTAGTTTAAATTCAAGAGCTTTAAATTGTTTAAACATATACAAGCTTGATTTATTATATTTGAACAAATCATGAAGGATTTATTAATCTAGATTGGACAAATCATAATTTAATTTAGAAGCCAATTCAAATCTAGCCATAAATACAAATATTGTCGTATATTTAAGCAAATTAAACATTAAATTTGCTAAAAGAAAGGGCAGTGAACACCTACTCGAAGCATCTCGTTCCTTGCTGTGCGCACCGTGGCCACGGCCGACTGCAACTGTATCAAGCGCTTCACGCGGTAGGGAGGGGCCTTGGGCGGGGCTTGGCCTGCCCAGGGTGCACGACCCTGCTGAGCACGCAGAGCCCTCACGGTCTTCTTTGGGCGGTGCACAAGCGACCGGGCGGCTACCGGTGCCCTCGAAGGACACGGACGCGTGGGTCGGCGCCAGGGACCACGCAGGAAGGAGCCCCGTAGCCACTGGGAGGTGAAGTGCGCCAGGGGCCGATGCCCAAACAAGCAAGCGAGTTGGGTTTTTGGCGGGAGCAACCGGAGAAGATAGAGAACAAGGCCGGCCATGGTGCTCCTCGTCGAAAAAGAGAAAGAAGAGTTAGGAAAACGATGAAAGGATCATGGGTTAGCAAGTAGAAGGGCGTGCCAGTGTAGAGGACGACACGACAAACCTCGGAGCAGTGACGGTTTCTACAAGGG
This sequence comes from Chrysopogon serrulatus, assembly GCA_015844335.1. Classification (NCBI taxonomy): domain Eukaryota; kingdom Viridiplantae; phylum Streptophyta; class Magnoliopsida; order Poales; family Poaceae; genus Chrysopogon; species Chrysopogon serrulatus. The sequence goes on from JADLZL010005163.1 coordinate 57,488, forward strand.
ATGCTAGAACAGGCCGGAAAACCTCACCGAAATTTCCACGGAAGTTCACCGGAAAACGACAGGCAGAACAAGAACGATTTCTCCTTTTAATCTCTGGTTAAAACTTGTAACCGGTTTTTCTCCCACATACTACCTCCAAATGTCATGATTTTTTTTCTAAATTTCTCTAAAATCATGATCTATCCGATTAACTTATTAGTTTGATCATCTTTTCATGTGACAAAGTTTGAACAACTCGAATTTTAAATTTCAAAAAATGACAATTTCAAACCCAATTTTAAAACCCAAAATTATTTCAACCGAAAAGTCATAAACATAAAGATTGTACAACTCATCAAGATTTACAGTTTTTATTTTGGTCATTTATTCATCCGACAAAGTTATAGTAATGTTGTTCACAAATTTTACACATCTCTCTCATAGTTTATGGAATTATAAGAGAGATGTGTAAAATTTGTGAACAACGATACTATCACTTTGTCGGATGAATAAATGACTAAAACAATATTTGTAGATCTCAATGAGCTTTACAATCTTGCTGTTGATGGCTTTTTCATTTCAAATTACTTAGTGCCATAAAATTATGTTTGAAGTTCTATTATTCTGAGGTCCATGTGCTTCACAATGTCGTATTTGGTCTCAAACTTTTTCTCAGGCTTGCAAATACCCTGTGTAAAGCAACCACCAAGTTTGAGAATTTTCTGAATTGGTTTAGTACTTTTTTCAGTTTAATTGAATTTCTGCGCGACTTCACCGAGTAATTATACGTTGAACTGAGTCTACCCCCGAAAAGATTCGGAATGGTGCCAAACTTTGCCAAATGGTCTCTTGTGCCTTAGGAGACAAATCTTTTTGGAGGTCGATGCAGAATCCTAGTGTTTTCTATCTATAATTCACCATATTTTGTCTCACGCAGCATGAAGAAAAATATAATAATACAAATAATTATCAGAAAAACCTAAGATCTTGTGTGCGACCATATTTTGGGTGTAGATGACTGCCAAAAAAATTTCAAGCCATTTCGACATAGACGGAGCCTACATGTTTCACAAAGGTTTATGGAACCTTTAATCGAACCATGACTATCCACTTAGGTTATTCGGAATTCTGAGGTCCATGTGCTTTCCAGTGCCGTATTGGTCTCAAACTTTTTCTCGGGCTTGCAAACGCCATGTGTGCAGCAACCACCAAGTTTCAGATTTTTCTGGATTGGTTTGGTACTTTTTCTAGTTTAATTGAATTTCCGCGCAACTTCACCGAGTAATTATACGTTGAACTGAGTCTACCCCTGAAAAGATCCGGAATGGTGTCAAACTTTGCCCAATGGTCTCTTGTTCAATTAATTAAAATTATGTTTGCACGCACAGAAATTTTTAAGAGAGAAAAATGTACTTTGGCGCTTATAAGGAAAGGAAAAAGAGAAACGTAAAATCAGCAGCTTACTGGCCCGCAATTTTCTAAGAATAGAGTGTTTGGGCAGGAATTTCGTAGAGTGTAGGCGCGCACCCTAAAATTTTTTGCTGCCAGCGCCTTCCCCACTCCACAATTTGGCAGAGAAGTTACCATTCTGCCCTGCCCACCTAGACTGCGCTGCATCTCGCAAAGAAACCAATGAGGATGTTTTGGTAATATGCATTGTCATATATAATCGGGCTCCCCCCGCCCGTAAGCAGCGCCCCCCAAGTCCCCCCAAATCCTCCAAACTTCCGCCCCGGTGCCGCCCGGGACCCTACGCCGCCCCCTCCGCCGTCACGCAGCCTACTCCGCCCGCTCCGCCCGTCACGTAGCCTACTCCACCCGCTCCGCCGTCCGTAGCCTGCGCCGTCTGCCGCCGTCTTTGTAGCCTGCGCCGTCCGCCGTCCCGCTCCACCGCACAGATTAGGTGCAGAGGGTGCTATGTCGCCAAATAAGAGGGGCAGAAAACCAGCAAAGAATCCACTGCGGGCAAAACAGTTTCAAGGTGAAGTGTCTCTCCTGCAGCTTCTATTTTGGGTGATCTCTATTTCTGGAATCTGCGGACAATGGCATGATTTTGGGGGGACGGGTATGGAACGGGGATGGGGATAGGAATGAGGAGAAGGAGGGTTTGGATGGAAAAGAGATTTGGGGACGAGAGAGGTGGATATAAATAGCAGACCGCCATTGCAGGAGGTTGCTCTGCTTTCCATGGGCTTAGGAGATTCTTCAGCCACCATTGCTCTGCTGCTACGTTGGCACATTACATATATATTTAACACATTATCAATATTGGAATGGATTCTAGACATTCTGAAAGAAGCATATTACAACTTGTTAAGGATCGTCATAGTGATTTTTAGTACATTTTAATTTCAGATACTCTAGCACAGGCCTATATGCTCTCTTTGTTAATGACCTGATTGAGAGTGAGACTTTGTAGACTGTCCCTTACTATTCTATACATGTATTATATTGAACCACGATAATTATTTTCAGCTTTGTTTTATTCATGAACAGGAGCTCACCGTTATATGTTTTCAGCTTTCTTGGTTTTATTTGATAGCAGCTAAGCCACATTTGCTTCTTGGTTCTAACAGAGCAGCTAGTGCTTCTCTACAGCATTATCAGTTCAGCTGTATCGGTTTCTAGCAGCTGCACATGATGACTATTTAAGTGTGCAGTTTTTTTGTGCCGACAGCAGTAGCTATCTTGTGTATCTGATTTGCAAGAGAGGCAGTAGCATCTAGCCTCGCTGCAGCAGTTCGCCCTACAACATGAGTTCAGCGTTGTTTGTTCAGCAAGAGGAGCTGTGCTTTTGCTGCAGGCTGGAGTTTACAACATTAACCACATCTCTGTTGTGCCTGGTTCTTTTGTTTCTTGCAAGAAATGCATTTCATTTACTTGCAGCAGCAGCTACAATTTCCAGTTCGGCATCGGTCCAGCAGCAGCAGCTTGAGCCTAGCTTTTCTAAGTTTCAGGTGAGCAGGATGCGCAGACCCTAACTTATGATTAGTAGATAAGATTAGACAAATTAGTACATAAGATTACCATAACTCCAATATACTGCAGATATGATATAGAACTGAAGGTAATTTCACATGCTCATTTGCAAAATTCAATTAATATTCTATTGAAATTGAGAGCAAAGTTTAGTTTTAGTTGAGAACTATTACTTGTTATTAACTGCCTGAGGCTGGAACAGATTTCAATTTCAGCTCACCGAAATTCCTTTGTCAATCTTTATGTACTATTTATCTACACAAAATATATGTACTGTTTTTACCTACAATAACTGTAGCTACTATTTGGATAGCTAAGTTGTTTCCTTAATAATACAGGACAAGGTTATGGAAGGATCACACATGGATCAAATAATGAGGTGGAACTAATAAATGCAAATATATTCACACTTGTTTGGTGTAGCAACTTGGTGCTGGATGCATACCAAAGTTCGAAAAGACTAACGCACTATTGCGAGCTGTCCTGAAACTTTAGAAAGATTCAGTTAAATATGGATCACCTAAAATATGGATAGCATTTTTCGGGTAACAATGCTCTGTGTATATGTGCTTCCATCAGTATTGTTTCCAGCTGTATGTGTCTGTTAAATATGGATCACCTATAATCAAACAATTGTGGTACACTGGTACCTGAAAGAGATGACATTGGATAGGGATAACCGCACTTTCCATAGTTCTGTAATCCTGTTTTACGAATCTATGCGGTCCTGAAGTTTCATGATTTTAGCCAACCAGATTTGGGAGTTACTATTTTTTGAAGTTCCTGTCATGATTTTTCTGTGTGGTACAGTAAGGACAGCACTGTAAGTTGGCCTCCCTGTCATGTTATTTCCACTTAAATTTTTGGATATAGTTATTGTGCCTAATCTCTATATTAATGCCTGTCCTATGAATTTCCACTTTCTTGCCATTATTTACATGTGCCCATGTACAAGTCTAACTCATGTATGTCAAATTACTTCTAATCCTATATCTATGTGTAATTGAACTGTGAACTATGACTTGTGAAACTTTTGAATTATGGCTTGTAATGATGGTTTATATCATGCTCGTATGTTTGCAGATGAATATATGTATATATGTGGTGGTCAGATTTGAATTTGAATTTGAATTATATATGTCAAATTACTTCTAATCTTACCTGAGTGTATGTTTTTCTTAACTTTACAGATAATTGTGGGCTACTAGGACTCCGGCAAGGACCCTGGCATCTTCCGAGTCACAGCGGCATGGCAGTAGTTTGCAAAACTCTAAACTTAGATTTCTCCACAACTCTCTCATAGTGTAGTCTTTTTTGCAACCCTATTGGTCTATTTGTATGGAATTGAAATTGTGAATCTTGTATTGAATAATTGGATCTTATATTGAAATAATGTGGATTTGTTTGTTATTTAGCTATATATAAACACAGGGATCTAAGATTTTTTTTTTTTTAAAAAAAAATTGTTGTCGAGACGCAGCGTTTTCCTTATACGGCGTCACTAGCAAAAAGGGCCATTCTTGACGCGTTTTTCCACATGCAGCGTCAGCGGTAAAGGGTTCCCGGGATACAATTTGTGAGGGTTGGCGTATTAGGTGACGCGTTGACCAACCAATATGTGACAGTTGCGATCGTCATTAAATGGCAACAATATATGACGACACAACAAAACCGTCACAAAAGGTCATCACATTATGTGACGGTTGTCCATAGTGCCGTCACAAGGTACATTATAGGTGACGGTCGTTATATGACGACCGGCGTGACGCGGGTTTTTCGTCATAACGCGCTTTATATGACAAAATTTGTACTTATCGTGACAGTTTGCCTTTGTCATACAAAGCCAGATTTTTTGTAGTGCGGCCCCACCAAGGTGGTCCCGCTCCATAGGGCTGGACCCACCGAGGTGGCCCCGCTCTGTAGCGCTAGGCCCGGCTCCTCCTAGATCTCTACTACATAAATAAACAATAAACTAAAAAGAAAGAAAGAAAGAAGAAGCTCCAGTAGCTCTATGGTATTTGTATGAGTGTATGATGCCTATTGGAGTAGGCTTGCCCCTTATTTTATAGGAAGAAGGGGGAGTGGAGAGCCTCCAACTAGCCAATATGGTACAAAACAAAAAGAGAAACATGCTACAGCTTGTTGCAGGTGTCTTGGGCCACCTCCCCCATCTTTGGCTTTGCTCCCCCGGGCCCCTGTTGGCCCCGATCTGGGCGGCCCGGTGCCTTGGGCGGGTGGCACCCCTTCTGGGCCAAGCGGTGCCCCTTGGGCCGGCCTACAGGTGGCTGGGCGGTGCCCCACCGGTTGAGCTGGCCGCGTGGGCCCCTCAGCTGGAGCCACCCGGCTGCCGCCTTTGGGCTGGCCGGTGGCTCGGCGACCAAATGGGCTGCTGGCCGCTCGGCCGGCGCCCCGCTGGCTGCTAATTTGGGCCGGCCTGCCAGCGGGTGGCTGCCCCCTAGGCTGCAGTGCTGCGGGCCGGCCTAGCTAAGTTGGTAAGTTTTCTTTTTCTTTTATTTCTTTTCTTTTTTTATTATTTCATTATATTTTATAAAATCAATATCTTTTCAATCCGAATTCCAAATATGTCAAGTGATATATCTATTTTGATCAGTGCGACGAGCTGTATGCACTAGTGAACTTCATTTCTGATTTTGAGATAATATTTCATAATGAAAAACTGAATAATCCTGTAAAATATCGGAGAACACCAAAACTCATAGAATTCATTGGAATAAGCCCTATGTCTACATGTGATGATGCTTTTCATAGCTTTTTATGGATTTTTATATAATAATTGATGGTATAAATTGTGAATTAATGACCATCAACAAACTCCCCCATACTTATCTCTTGCTCGTCCTCGAGCAAAGCTTAGAGACAAAAAGCAATCATGATCATAAAATTCTAAGATATACGGCTTTCATAAAAATTATTCCATCACATTTCTTATACAAGTGGGATATGTGGCATTGGCTAACATATTTTCTTAGGTTATTGAAAAGTGGAATGGTTCTCGAAACAAAGTTATATTCCTAAATTCACATCTTAGTAACTTGGAGTTTTAAAAAATTTTATAATAAAAAAGCATAGCTCACTTGATACTCCCCAAATGGCACTCTCAAATCACTCAAATGTGTATAATTCCTTACCAAGGCATAGCAAAGTTTTGCCTTCTTTTGTCTTTTCTACCTCTAAAAGGGTTTATATGGAGCTTTGGGTAGGGATAAAAGGATGGTATACTTGTATTGCATATGTTGTAATGACAAATCAAAGATCCAAGGAGAGAAATGCCATACTCTTAGATCAAGATGTGCATGTGTGTGGAAGATGGTATACTAAACACTATACTCCTCTTGTAGCTATGATCTCTGTAACAACCCTGAAAATCACACCACACAAAAATCACAACTACAAAATTTTTCCTAAAAACATCCCATGTTTGTAGAGTGCCATATAGCAAACCAAACCCTAGCCATACATTGCAAACTCCCAAGTAGGGCATTTTCATAAGCATGCTAGCATATTCAATATTTTTCTTTGCTATCACGTATAATTAAATCTTGCCTTTAATTCCAAATAATTGATGCATATGTGATTTGGCTCTTATTTGGATTTTTGTGATGCAACCAAACAATTCAAAATAATTAATGGAGAGTCATTAATTATTTAACTAAATCAAACATACACTACCTATGCACTTACATTAATTAAAAAGCCAAACAATATATATACATAAGGACAAACATCCCAATATATGGGAATAAACGTCAATCCCTGCCATAAGCCCCTTTTGGACCCCACCAGGTTAACCACCCTAATTACCCTTGGCAAACCTTGGTTCGCACTTAAATCGAAAAGACAAATAAAATAGAAAAGCCAATAGAAATAGAAAAGGGAGAATTAGCCCGATCGGCCATGCGGCCCAACCGGCCTGCACTAGACTTCCCTCTCCCCCATCCAATTCGGCGCTGCGCAATTGCGCTTGGGCGGGCCAACTCAGACGCGCAGGTGAGCACCCGCCCCCCCACACGAGGAACCTGGAGGCGCCCGCCGAAACCGCCACCACCACTCGACCGACACGCGAGGCCCATAGGTCAGCCACCCACATGTACTTCTTCCTCCCGTGGACGCACCGCTCGGCGACAAAAGCGTGGTAACGGCCTCGCCTGCTCACACCCCGCTGGCCGCCCACGCCAGCGCACCACCCTGCCCCTCGCCTCACTGCATCGCGGGCCCACGGGTCACGTGAATTGCGTGACCCCCTTCACTGGCAGCGCGCGCTGCTGTCGGCCTACCGCTGCCATGCCACATCCGCTCACCCCTTCCTTGCCCACGAAGCCATATTAGCGCCGGCCGCGCTGCCAATCGGGACCCCGCCTCACGCTTCCTAATGCTCACTAGTGGAAATGCGATTTTTACTGGCGGTTGGTTAAGTCAACCGCCAGTGGAAATGTGATTTCTACTGGTGGTTCACTTCCCCAACCGCCAGTAGAAATCGAATTTCCACCGGCGGTTGTCAACATGCAACCGCCCGATTGGAAAGATTCCCGCCATTTTTTGAAATTCAAATGGAAACCTATTTATTTATATTGAAACTTATGATAACATGCAATGAAATTCTATCATACATTTATATACATCAATAAAAATCCATTTACTTCAAAATTACATTATATCGTACATACATACTTCAATAGGAATCCATGTACATCACATATGTATCATACATATATACACATCTAAAGTTTTTCTTTTTTTCTCTAATTAGGAAAGCCTTAATAATCGTCTCAACTAAGATTGAGACGCCTAATATCGATTAGCGCTCTATATTTTGGCTTTTCTAATTCTTTGCTTTCGGATCGTGGTATTTCCCTTTGGGTGGGATGGCTTCTTTCATGATGAATGAGCAGAGATCCTCAACTATGTTGTATAATGCTTTTTCATCGAAATTAGTTGTCGGATCTTCTGCATAGGCCTGAAAAGAAAGTATGTTTATAATTCAACATTATATATTTTCACTTGGTAACAAATATTAACGAGGATTAGTGATAAAACTTATAAATGGCGGCTACTTATACCTTATCGGGGTTTCGATGTATCGTCCGTTGTCTCTCATAAACTTCGCACACGTAGAACCCACGATTGTAGCGTTCCGATGATTGCTTGTGGCACTATAATGGACAAGTGTATATTGAGTTTTTTGAACGCGTACTATGTCTTAATTGTACACGTATGATATGCACTTATAAATTTACGTACCGGCCAGTTATGAAGTATATCCATTGGATGTCCTTGTTTAGAAAGGTCATGTGGACCTTTCTGAATCTTATAATACCTATATGCCCCTGTGTTCTCGAATAGAATCACCTAGTTATTATGCAACTCTTATAGATAAAATAAAGCATGCATATATATAGGCTTATTACGTTCTAAGATTGTCAACAATGGTGCATAAGCTTCACTTGAGTAATACGCTGGAGTCTAGTACCGGCGTCCTTCCTTCCCTAGGATAAATTAAAAAATAGATCCAGTGGTCCCTGCGGGATCAAATTTGTGATGCCCAGGATCAAATTTGTGATGAGGCATGTGTCATGAAATTCTTAACTTGATGTATGTAAACTCACACTTACCTAAAATTGTAGGGGGCCACTATGCAATGCCTGTTTTTGAATTTTAGCATTGCTTCTCCTATTTAGAGGGAGTATTTGGCTTCAAATTTCTTTTTTAGATCCGCTTTTTTCACCTTAGCCTCTTCAGGTGTTAAGCCCTTCAAATCATCATGGCCATCACCGATTGTGAGCGTGTCTTTGCTCCTCGCATATTTTCATTAGGTTGAGATACCCGATCCTTTTTTTCTTCTTCATATGTCCGATCACGGACCATAACGCATCTCTTCTCCATCATATTGCATTCACGCAAGGCGCATATGTATTTGTTAGAGTAAGAAATAAAAGCATGTCGGTTGATTTGGTTCACCTCAATGATAGTAACACGTGTATTTGTTAGTCACACTTACAATGCAAACACCGTCAAAAGGCATACGTCAAGCCTCTAGAGGTTCATCATTAGCCACAAGTCCTCGAAGATGACCATAGCCTTTTCTCGCCCGGATGCAAAAAGCATTTGGTGGTATACAAACGTTGATTGTCGAGATCCCGGCAGCGAGATGCTCTCATATACCAATCGTGCATCCTTTTGATCTCTGCTTTGGAATTTGTTTAAGTTTGTCCCAAGTGAGAAGAGGCCTGCCACGATATATATTGAGTCGGGACATTCGGTAATCATCCCACGTTGGCTTCTTTACCTCTATGATCTTCATTATGCTTTTTGGCGAACTCCGAGGATTATGATGATGACTTCTCATGCTCGGCCAAGTCAACGATACGTGCTTGCCGAGACATTCCAATTCTGATAAAAACCTTGCCGTGCCTAGCACTTTTTTTCTTCTTTGGCTCGAATGGCAAAACCAATTTGGGTACCGAGAACTTCTTTGATGCGGGTTTCTTCTTCTTTGGCTTTGGTGGCGGCGTTGGTGTTGGAGTTGTTTTCAGTGCTTTTCCATTTCTTTGGACGGGGAAGGGGGGAAGTGGAGTGGTGATGATGGTGGTCGGACAGGTGAGTTAAGAGGAGGATCATGTGCTGAGGGTGAGTTTTGAGGATCGGGAAGTGACGATTCACGAGTTCGGGGGAGGCCTTCAGGAGGAGGATGGCGATTCTTGGTTGAGTCGGTGGTTTGAGTCAATATCTCGTCGAAGCAAAAAGAATAAAATTATTAATAGCTTGCCCAAGTGTCTCAATACGCTCAGGACCAGGGATTTCTAGCATGTCGTCCTCGTATCCTTGGACGACCGTTGACACTTCAACCCTGCAATACTCTTCTGGAATTTCTTTATGGTGGTAGTCACGGCCAGGGATTGCAAAGCCTTCGGCTACTTTCCTGGTATGAACATTCTTCATTCCATATCTGATGAGTAGTTTAGAAGGTGTTGGTGCAACTATATCATCCACTGGGTAGTGCTCCTTGGTTGCCATAGACGCAACACTACTTGGAAGAATTGGACCTTGGGTGGAGACCACCATTTGTTGATCGGGTTGTGTTGCGACCCGTGGCATCTGTGGAGGCTGTGCACTCATCTGTTGAACAGACATTACACTCGCTAATTGCTGAATAAACTCGGGATTAGGATTTGATAGCATGTTGGACATGATTACTTTGACTTGTTTCTTCGCCTCTTCCTCAATGACATCCCTTATTGCTTCCTTGTATCGGTCGCGTTTCTTGTACATTTCAGCCCACTCATCCCGAATCCTTCTTTCCACCCTAGCCTTGACGAGACGCCTCAGACGCGTCCCTGGATGCTCGGGGTTTCCTGCACCAACACTTAAGATATCTTTCTCCCTTTTTCTCTTGAATTTTCTTTCTCTCTTTGCGTCTTTGTTTCAAACATCTTTTGTCTTTGGCTCTTGGATTTCATCAGGGACTCTAGCGCCAGTCTCTTCTTATTTTGCTTTTCTTGCATAGAGCCAATTCGCACTTCTTTCATCAAGCATTTCAGATAGCACCGGTTATCCTTTCTTCTTCCTTTCGGCCTCCTCTGCCCGCCATTTTGGAATATGAGCCTTGTAACCACTTGAGCCAAGATTGTGGTGGTACTTGTTCTTCTTTGCTAGTTCGGGAGTTAGCTTCACTCTTTTTCTGGAAGTCAGGATCATTCCTCTGCAGTTTGAAAATCTCCCACTGGGCAGGTGTAATCTTAAAGTACCTTTTTGTCGGGTCCTTGTTCATCTTGGCATACTTGGTATTAAGTTCCCACCTAAAATTTTGAAACGAGATTGCACCTTTGCTGAATGCATCTGCATCACGAGGTCTTCGATCCACGGAGGGAAAAGGAACCTCCCCCCGCAACCGCCTCCATACAATTGTCTTTGTATTATCTGGCACATCATTCCATGTGCGATTTGTGATGTCAATCTCATCCCTAACTAAGAAGCCAATTGCGTTCGAACTTGGGCGGCACCTCTTCGGGTGCTAGAGGCTCTCCTTTCATGTTGACATCGGTGACCCTATATGTTTTTTTCTAGCCACTTGTTTGTTCCTCTCTAACCTCGTTTTTCGATCACTCTGTTTTTCTTGTCTTTTTCTTTGAGGTGGTTGTCTCGGTTGTTTCTTGGCGGTGCATCACTTGGCACGTCTTCTTGTTCTTCCTCCTCGGCCTAAACCCATCATTCGAGACAATACCTCCTGTGTCCATTTGAATAAGTACTACATTAAAGTCCTCCATAACTTAGTACATATAGATATGAATGTGTAATGTACTATCTTTACCTCATCAAGTGTTGGATCATAGTGCGGGTCATTCCGCTCCGGACGACGAGTCCTATCAGGGCTAGGATGCGGATCACTTGGACTATGGTATCTTTGAATCTCCCCTGGTTGCTATGGTTGGGAGAACTCATCGACACTAATTGCATGTAGAGAATACAAAACCCTAATTAGAAAATCCTAAGTATAACTCTAAGTAGAAAACCCTAAGTAGAAAACCCCAATTGGAAAACCATAATTAGAAAACCCTAAGTATAAAACTCTAAGTGTAACCCTAATTAGAAAACACTAAGTATAACCCTAATTAGAAAGCCCTAATTAGAAAACCCTAAATATAAAACCCTAAGTGTAACCCTAATTAGAAAACCCTAAGTATGAAAACCCTAAGTATAAAACCCTAAGTGTAACCCTAATTAGAAAACCCTAAGTATAACCCTAATTAGAAAACCCTAACCCTAATTAGAATACCCTAAAAACCCTAATTATAAAACCCTAAATAAAACCCTAAGTATAAAACCCTAAGTGTAAACCTAATTAAAAACCAAAAAGTATTAACCCTAATTAGAAAACCCTAAGTATAACCCTAATTAGAAAACTAAGTGAAAAATTAAAAAACAAAGAGTATTTACTTATGCGGCGTGGATGGGAAGACCGATTCGACGGCGGTGGAGAACGATGGTGTACCCCTTTGGTGGTGGAGCCCGGTGGTGTACCCCTTTGGCGGTAGAGAATGAGGCGTGACTGTATATTAATAGAAAAATTACAAGTATATAAATATTAATGAAAAAAAGAAATTAATACATAAGCTATTACATTAACTAATTCCGAAATTAACTAACAAAGTTAATAAAAACACTACTATTTTATTACAATTATTATATGTATTAATAAAAAAATGTATTAAACATGTTTTATTACATTATTTAATGAACATAATTTATTAACATAGTTAATAAATAACTATAGTATTTATTTTTTATGTAGTATTAATAAAAATGTTTTAATACATAGCTATTATTTTATGTAATTAATGAATTAAAAATTAATACCTAAACTATAATTATATATTAGTTAATTAACTAATAAACTAATAACATTTACTAAATTGGAAAAATAATTATAATTAAACCTAATTAACCCTATTGTGTAAGAAAAAAGAAAAAAAAAACAAATGGAGGGGCCGCTGCGGGGCCGGTGCGATACCCAACGGGCCCCGCCCCTCCCTCTGCCTCGTCCCACGCGCGGGCAGGCGGTGTCGCCGGCACCGCAGCGGCGGAGCTCAACGCCGCGAGCTCCGGCGTAAGTAGGGCGGCCCGGACCACGAGGCGGCCGGGCCTTCTCGGCAGCGGTGGCGGCCGTGGTGAGTAGGCTGCTTGGCGGGGCGGAAGGCGTCTTGTAGCGGTACCGACCTCAGGGCCGCAGTGAACGACAGCAGGCAGCGTCGCGCAGCTAGCAGCTGCGTGCGGACCTCCGCGACGTCATCGGTGGCCTTGCTTGGCCGGCTGGCGTCGTCGAGGCTAGTAAGCGCGGCTGCGGATTTAGCGGCAGCATTAAGTCCTCCGCTAAAAATTCCGCGCCCACACGGATTAAAAACACTAAGTCCCACGGCCGAACCCCTATTTATAGGGCGCATTTCTCTTGGCCGGTTGGTAATGTCAACCGCTTGTAAATATTTTTCTACGGCCGGCGGTTGGCATTACCAACGCCCGGTAGGCTTTTTTTTAATTTAATTATTATATTATGCTGATTCTTTGAAAATTTATAACAAATTATAGAAAAATTATAAAATAGAAAATGATGACTTTTTTGGAATCCATGTATAGTTCTATGCATTAAAGAAAAAATTTATAACAAATTATAGAAAATTCATAAAATAGAAAATGCCATCTTTAAAGGTGAATAGCTCTATGCATTAAAGTAATTATTTTTTAGATGTAGAAATTGCCTTTAGAAATTAGTAGCAAATTATAGAAAATTCATAAAATAGAAAATAAAAACTTTTTGGATTTCTTGAGACTAGTTCTATATAGTAGTACATATATTTTTTAAAATAATATTTCCTTTTTTTAAATATATTTCTATGTACAAAGCAAAGTAATTATTTTTTTCTTTTTCTCTCTAAAGCAAAGTAACACCAAGAGAGTCATTCATGAGACACATATAAAAATATATAAGAGTAGTAGCATATTTTTACAAATTGTATTGCATAAACTATTACATGACAATAGAATCTATCCTATGTTCTTCCTTCTCCATCGCAAAGGAACCGAGGGTTTAGAATTCTATGTGGAATGCAACGCAATTATTTTTTTATCTTCGATTGATGGTATAGAAAAGAGACATCTCATTTGAACTTTTAGAATCATCTAGGTCAATTGCACCATAAGCTCCTAATTTTTTTTGTTTTCCGGGGAAGAACTACATGCTTCAAAGTATTTAATTACTTTTCTTTTCGTTCTTAGGAACGATTTGTTCAACAAAAGACTTTAAAGACACGGTTAGCAAGGATCCATGGGTCATCTTTGTAACCTACTTTACTTAGATCAAGAACTCTTAGTCCATGACTATCCTTTGTGACATGTTTATCCTCAACCCATTGGCATCGAAACACCGGTATCCGAAATGTACCATAGTGTAGTTCCCATATGTCCTCAATGAAGCCAAAGTATGTATGGATTTCCTCATTTTCATCTATGGCCTCACACCGAACACCGCTATTTTGTGTCATACTCTTTTTGTCTCTAGCAATAGTACAAAATGTGAAACCACTAATGTCATAGGTGTGCCATGTAGTGATCTGGCGTGATGGTCCAATTTTCCGCCAAGCGCTTGATAGTTTGTTGCTCAAATGTTTCTCCATCACGGAAGATTCTCGATCCATTAGCCAAGTGGTGAATCGATGTTTGTGTTCATTCATTACCCAAGCTTCGTTTGCCCTGGTTTTCATCGCGTAGGCTGTTTGATATGTTGGTCGATGAAAGGTTCCATTATCGATATTTGATGCAGGATGCTATGATGTGCTTCGAGTACAATATGGTAATCTGGAGGAATAAATGATTTTCGTCCCATCCTACCACATCCATGTAGCCCTGCCCTCATGTCGAGACGGACGCAAACCTATTGCAATTTCACCTTTTAGGCAACTACCACGAGAATGGAGCGGCGGACTCAATGGCCTCTTACGTAGTGTACCCCTCTATCATGGCTGCCTCGGGACGAGCACGAGTGGATACATAGGAATTTAGTATTGACATGAAACGCTCATACGTCCCACATCTCATGCAAATACATAGGACCCGGTGCCTCTATTTGAGGCACCAAATGCACCACAAGATGAACCATTATATCAAAGAATGATGGCGGCAAACACATCTCAAGCTTTGTGACACTTTGTCTCCCTTTGCGAATTCTTGAAGAGACTCTAACTCATCATGGTCGATTACCTTACGTGATATTTTGTTGAAAAAGAAGCACAACCTTGTGATTGCCATTTTTAAAAATGTTGGACTTATAGCCCCACGATGGCAATAGGTAGAAAAGTTGTCGACATTATATGGCAATCATGTGCATTGTAGTTGGTAAGTGTAAGGTCCTTCATCGAAACAATGGATCTTAGATTAGAGCAGAAACCTTTTGGAACTCTCAATTTCTTCAACCACACACAAATTGCTTCTTTCTCATCTGTGTTCGGGTTGTAGCTTGCTGCGGGGAGGTGGTACTTTCTATTTTCCCTGAAGAACCGGATGAAGCTCATGTTTTATGTCTAAATTTACCATGTCTAGACGTGACTTTAGTCCATCCTTTGTCTTGCCCTTCATATCAAGTAAGGTGCCAATGATGCTTTCAAACACATTCTTCTGAGCGTGCATTCCATCGATTGCGTGTAAATGCGTCAAGGTCTTTCCAATATGGCAAATACTTGAAAAAAATTGACATCTTCTTAAATGTAGCCCCTAGAGTTGGCTTGACATCCTTTCTAGGTTTTCCATCTATTGTCTTTTTTTCCAAAAGTAAACTTGATATTTTTCACTATCTCAAACACTTTCTGTGACCTTTCTTGTTACCCAATGGAGCAGTAGACTTTAGTTCATTTGAATTATCAAAGTATCTATCCATCTTTCTTAAGCGGTACACTGTGTCCTTTTTGATAAGTAGCGCCCGGTGTCTCATGTACACTAGCTTGTTGGATGCACTGAGGGACACATAAAAGGTTTCATCTACGCATACTACACAACCAACCTTTCCCTTGAATTAACACGATAATACAAAGAGAAGCGGGATAATCGTTGATTGTAACAAAAATAATTGCTCTCGTGAGTGAATGACTCTTTCCTGTATTCATCCAACATGTTAACACTGTGTCCCATAAAGTTTTCATTTCCTCCATCAAGGGCTCCAAGAATACATCCATGTCAACACCGGGTTGTGTAGGTCAGAAATAAGAATGGTTAGCGAGGAAGATATTTGCGTACGCGCAGGTGTGGAGGGAGGTTGTAGATAGTGAGGATCACCCGGCCAAGTGCTGTGCTTGCTGCTCCTTTCGGCGAAGGGGTTCATTCCATCGGTACATAGTGCAAACCTAACATTTCTTGCATCCTTAGCAAAGTGCGGGTGTTCTTTATTGAATTTTTTCCATTGTTTGCCATCGGCTGGATGTCGAATCTTTCCATCATTTTTGTGCCTATTAGAAGCATGCCAGGTCATAAGTTCTGCATCCTCAGGGTTTGCGAACAAAGTCCTCAATCGATCAACCACTTGGGAAGGTACCACATCACCAAAGCAGGGAACTCTTCTGCGGGCAAAATAATCTACTTCTTCTTTTTCTTTGTTGCTTGATTTTAAACCCTGTTTTCAGTCTTCTTTCTCTTCTTTCCTTTGGAAACTGAAGTTGTATTCTGTTCTTGTAGATAATCTTTTTTTTTTTGTCTTGTACCGACTTGCACCACACTTTGGACACTTCTCTAAGTCTGCGTAATCACCTCGATATAGGATACAATGATTTCTGCATGCATGGATCTTCTGTACACCCATAGTAAGCGGACTGATGAGCTTCTTAGCATAGTAAGTGTTAGCAGGCACTTTGTTCTCTTTAGGAAGCATATCTCCAAGAGTACTCAATAATGCATCGAAGCTAGCATCGGACCATCCAAACCTAGCTTTCAACATCAACAACTTTAGCACAGACCGCAACGTCGTGAACTCTTTGGTACAACCCTTTGTCTCATCATACAATGGTTTGCATTCTTTGCCTTCCTTAAGGCCTCCATACCTTTCATAAAGAACATCGATGGATCAGTATGACGACGCAATAGTGCAGCCATGAGTTCCAAGTCTTCACACCCTTCATCTTTCACTTCATCCACCACTTCATCTTCGACATTTGGCATATCAGGTTGACTCTGATCTTGTGTCTCATGTATGACCTGGCATCCATCGTCAACAAGCATATCAGGGCCATTGGAGTTGATGTTCGCAGGGGTTGTATCTGGATATGGGGTAGAGCTACCCTCTCCATGCTTTGTCCAAATCAAGTAATCATTCATAAATCCTCGGCGGAGCATGATGAAAATATTGTTTGTGTGTCGTCAAAGACCGCAATATTTTTACAATCTACACAAGGACAAGGTATGTACTTAAATGCGTATTCTCCATGCATGCATCTTAGCGGCATCAATAAAGCTTTTGACCTCTGGTATGTATGATGGATCAACTCTTGATAAATTATACATCCAGAATGATCTCTCCATCGTTTACCTATATATATAACGAATTCATTATAATCTATGTATTTTAATCAATAAACCTTTTAATGTGGTATGTATGATGGATTTACTAACCTTTTAATGATCAACAACCTCCTCTACGTAATTAGAAAACCTCGTCCTTGTATATTTCTCAAATTATAGATGTTGAGGCCTAAGGTTCCCTAAGTATGAGAGAGGAGGCATGACAAATAATTAATCAAATATACCAATAAATTGAAATCCAATAAAAAATTTTACTTAATTAAGCACTAATCCCATCAACAAATTAATACCAACTAAAATAATATAACCAACCAATTAATTGGACTTAATTATGGCAAGAATAATTAAATACTTCTTCTTCCTAAATAAATTAAACACTAACAATTATCTAAATAAAAATAATTAAAATTAAATCTAATAAAAAATAACCCTAGCAAGTACATAAGAAACAATCTTCAAGTTCTTCTCTCAAAATGAACCTATTCATGCATGAATAGTGGATAGGAATCTTTAATTGAGAAATAATTATAGCAAGAGCTAAGAGAGACATTAAAATCCATCTTGAATCACCATATCTAATCAAATAGAGAGAAAACCCTAACTTTTCCCCCCTCTCACTAATGGTGAAACCCTAGATGCAAAAAGTGGCTACAAATGAGCAATATTGGCTAAAGAGATGCAAGAGAGGCATAAACTAACCTTTTTTAGCAACCTCCTTCCAAGATTTGAAGATCAAAACCTCCCCCCTTGTATTTTAGGAAATCTGGACCTCCAAATCGCCAACAATGGAAGGTTGGCGTCGGGTAATCGTGTCTTTGTTCAGGGGAGGAAGAAGGGGTATTTATAGCAGACCTAGCACTGGCGGTTGGCTCAGCCAACCGCCAGTGGAAACAATCAACACTGGCGGCTGGCTTAGCCAACCGCCAGTGTTGTTGTGTTTTCACAGGCGGTTCTGAAACCGGGCCCACGTGATTTTTAATACTGGCGTCCGTTAAGCTGAACCGCCTGTACAAATAAAAACCTGGCGCCAGGAGAAATCATTTCTGTACTAGTGGATCAGTCTCTGTGCTTTCTCCATGATGATTATTCCTCGTTTGATATATCGCAGTGTCACACTGTACATAGTGTAGCAAAGCAGTGGCGTCAGTGTACCGCCGCACATGCATGCTCCACCTGCCTTGCTCTTGTGTACGTCGTCGTTGATATACCACCGCACTGCAGCACGTGCACGCCAGTTAGCACAGACATACTGTAATACATATACTAGCTAGGCGTTGGCCTATATATATACGTATATATTTCTGCCAACATATAAATATATATACTAGGTGTCTAGGTCGACTTAATTAGCCACGTCACACGCCGTCACTGCGATGTAGCAGCAGTAGCAGTGCCATTGTGGAATCTGGACAGTTAGACTAAACAATGCAGTCCATTCATGCAAATGACAAGTGTTAGTTGCAGCACGTACTGGTGATCCACGTGTACAGTGTGCATATGCATGCATGCACATATATCAGATCACATCCGATCCCTGCCGTATTTTGTCATGATACTGTACTAAGTAAACAAACATCCAGTATACTACTAGGTAGTATATAATATACCATAATATCGGTCGTCGGTCGACCGTGTGTCGTCGACAGGGGAGAAACGGAGAATCAAATCGGAAGAAGCGGCGAGCCTTATCCAGAGATGTGCCGGCTGGCGGGCTCGAATTGGTTACTCTTCTGAGATTAGTCGTTGATGCTCTCTTTGACCGCCGGTAATCGCATTGCATTGGCCGTGTGCCCGTGCATGCATGTGTCCGCGATCCGCCGCGCGCGCGCACGGCCGATCTGCTCCAAGCAAACGGCGCGCGGCGTGTCGTCATGTGCACGTGCCGGCCTGTGCGCTCGTGTGCATGCGTACGTTCGTTGCTCCCCGATCCATGCATGCATGCATCATGCTACACGGGCCAGCCGGCCAGGGCTTCGAGCGGCAGCAGGCACCTGCGCGCCCTGCACGGCGGGGCACCCGGCCGGCCGGCCGGCCCCTACACGGCGGCGGCCTAGCTACGGCCTACGACGGTCGACATGGCCACTGGCTTGCCAGAGCTAGCATATGGCTGCTGGCCTCATCTGCGACTGTGTGTGGTCGAGTGCATACGTACTGGTCGGACATATTGATGATGGCCAACAAATAAACGCCCAAAATAATGCATGATTTGCGTGACCAAACCAAGTACAGACAGGTCACATTTATGGTCAGCTGTGTCAGTTAAACGGTTATCCCTTTTTTTTTCCGAATCAGTTAATAAACCGTTAGCTACGTACTATAGCCTAGCCTAGGAACAGTAGGTTGGAACGAGCACATGGCACGTCTGGTATGCCTGGCACCGCCGTATACGTACGCGCAAGTTGCATGCACTCCGACGATGGACCCTGCCGGCCGGCCGGGCGGCGCCTGTACGCACCGGAAAGCCCGGCGCCGCATAAATGAGAAGCATGCAAGGGAGATGCGGATGCGTCCGCTGTCCGCGACGCCGCAGTACCAGTAGTACGTTCGTGTCCTCTGTACCCTGTGGCCTGCGCGCGCGCGCGAGGGCGAATTGAACGCGCGGCGGCGGGCATTGCCCAGCCGGCGCCTGCGCGCCGCCGCGGGCCGGGGCCACGGCCGGTAGTCGGTAGACGATTGATATCGGCGCATCGGCCGCCGTGGATCGCGTTGCGTTGCGTTGCGTTGCCATGCATACGCGCGCTATAGATAGCTCCACCGTCCACCACTGGTGTGCTGCGCGGCGTCGTACGTCGAATCGTCGATGATGATCTGCGGCCTGCCACCACATGCATGAGTCAGCGAGCATGCCGTTGCCAGTTTGACGTGCCCATGCATGGCATGCATCGACCAGTCGAACAGCGTACGGGACTATCATCGATGACCACCGTACCAGCACCTATGACGACGACGACGACGGCGGCGGCGACGACGACTGGGACGACGTACGGTCCCGGCCGGGTGGTCCGATGTTTGGCCGTTAAATTTGGGAGATACCGAGTACCGAGACACACCATCATCGATCGTCGTCGTCCCCATCGACAAGGCTGTACGACGGTACAGACGCCCGCTGCACCTCTAAGGGCTAGGTACACATGCATGCATGCATGCTGCACTACCTCAATATAATCGTGTTGATGATCGATCCGGCCGATAGAATCGTCTTGTAATAAATTACAAAACTGTGGATCATGGCATTCTATTCTGTAACTGTGTACGTCCGTA
Organism: Chrysopogon serrulatus; assembly: GCA_015844335.1. NCBI lineage: Eukaryota > Viridiplantae > Streptophyta > Magnoliopsida > Poales > Poaceae > Chrysopogon > Chrysopogon serrulatus. Next base: position 77,777 of record JADLZL010005163.1, read on the forward strand.
CCTCCGAACTATAGGTACGTAAGGGTTGCTAGCTAGCTAAGAAACCCTAGAGAAGACTAATAACACATCATGGCTCCTGTAAATCTCTCGAGCGTACGTACGAAATACAAGTAGCCTTTCACAGTACTGGACGTAGGATGGTCTGCACCATACCTAAACCTGTATATACATACATGTGTTTCGTGTGACGTGTGCTATCCCCTCTCTAGCCCTACGCATATAGGTTATATAGGCGGCAATAACTACTTGTACTAGCTAGTGTGTACGTTAAAAGAATCCAACAATATATTTAATATTTATAAGAGTATAGAAAAGATCCCCACTTTTTCATGTTCGTGTTGTCTCCTATCCTTCAATGTTGATTATTTTGGTCCCCTCTTCAATCACAGTAGTATAATACTGAATGACACAAGTCAAATAGTATGGTTATTATACGTATAGGGACACAATTCTAACGTATGAATTTATACGTACAGTATATTTCTTCTTTTAGACAATAATCAAAGTTCCATATATACTGATAATGGGGAAATACGTATATTCGATGACATACAAGTATTTCTTTCTAACTTATTAAAAAATGCAGGTTAAGATAACCTCCTATGAACTATGATTGCTACGTTTATGGCTTCATGCACATTGTTTTCGTAGGGAGAATCATAATCCTACTACCTGACAAAGAGCGACATATATAATTTTGATTTGATGAGGACGCCCTTCAACCACTCGCTTGTGTTGCTAGACTGCAACTCGATCACGTATTGTTTAGGTACTACCAAATACTCCTATGTCAGTTAAAAATATCATTGGAGGTTGGGACGACTTGAAGAATATAAAATAAAGGACCCCCCTAGGTAGATGTCTTTGTCAAATCACCGGGTAGTAGCTCGATGAGAGAGATTAATTTGCCAAAAAAAAAAAAAACAAGGCAACCATACATAGCTAGTGAAGCTCCTATATATTACAAAGATCAACTGCCTACTCTTACTTTTGTTTCATTTTAACAATGTCACTTGCCAACTTTATTTTCCCTACATATAAGTTGAAACGACATAATAAAGTGCATGCATGCTCAAAGCTATTCTACACTGTGCCGCAGCATGCACACTTTCTATGGCAGGCAAAATTTCAGCAAATAATGGACATGTTCACCCAACTTGACTAACCTTGCAAACTTCTAATTTATGCCGTACTTTTAGCCGCATTAATATAACCAAACACCAGTTCAGGTTCACTGTATGGGCTACAAAGACAAACTGTCTAGAGAAAAGATTCATGCTCGATTAAGATCTGCAAAGTGTATTAAAAATAATAGAAGTTTGGCTCTGGCTCTCTGATGTGGCAAATGGTGGTTGGCTCAAAATAAAGAGATTGGAGAATCTATTTGCGGGGTTCAAAACTAACTAACGACCTTTGCAAATTGAATGGTGGCGCGCGCAGTCACACGGCTGTTGGAAGCCTGACACGTATAGGGATGCTAGCGGCTGCAAACTTTTGCCAGCTGTGGGCTGCAAATGCGCCAGTCTCAATCTAATGCCTGATGCGCTGCTATGAAACAAAAAGGTGCAACGAACGTCTGAATCAGCAAAGGGAATATAATATCACTGAGAAAGTTGTGTGTGCTTCAGAATGGCAAAATTATGTACTATCATAAGCATTGCATTGGGATTTAGCCGCGGAGAACGATCTCGCCCCCCGCGTCGCCCATCCCACGCGGGCGACTGGGGCGGCCAACCCTAGCCGCCGCCCAACTCCTCCCTTCCCCCCCCCTCCCGGCCGCGCGCCGCCCGGCCGCCGGCAAGGCCGTGCGGCTCGCCGGGATGGCGGCGGGGGGCACTCGCGATTCGGGCGGCGCTGGCAGCAGCGGGCGGGCCGGGCGTGGCCTCGCCTCGAGCCGCGTGGGGCTCGGGGGGCTTCCTGGCGGCGGCGGCGGCGGCTGCGCCGCTGGAGCTGGGCGCGACGCCGGGCGGCGGCGGCGGCGGCGGAATCCTCTTCTTCCCCTCCCCTCCGTCGTCCTTTTCTCCTCGCATGACGACGCCGGCGAGGCCGTGGCTGGGCTGCTCAGGGGCCTCTGCGGCGGATCCGGTGGTTGGTGGCCGGATCCGGCGCCCCTGGGGTGGGGTGCGGCGGTGGTGGTGGTGGCCATGGTGGAGGCGGTGGCGTCGGCTTGGGGGTACCGGGTCCTCCGTCTTGCAAATGGATCCAGCGCCCTTGGGCTTGGGGCGCCCATGGTGGTGGGCGGCTCCCGGGCGCGGCCTACGCGACGGCGTAGCGACTCCTGCGCGGTCGCGGAGGTGGCGGTGGTGCAGCGGTTCGCCGGGCGACGCCGTGGTGGCGTAGCCGCCGTGGCTTGCCTTGGTGCGCCCTCTACGACGCCACGATGGCGTTGGTCGGGCGGCGGCCCGGCGGAGGCACGTCTGCGGGTGCTATGGTGGCACGTCGGGCCTCGGCCATGGTGGAGTCCGCGGTACCGCCGTTGTGTGGGGGCGCCGCGGGCGTCGAGGGGCTGCTGCCCTTTCGGGTGTGGGGGCGGCGGAGGGGCTCCCTCCCCCTCGCTTGTCCTCCGCCTCCTCTTGATGGTGGCCGTTTTTCGTGGTGGTGGCCGGGGTTGTGTTGGCGTTGGGGGGCGGTCTTCGTCTATGCTGTCCCTTCCCCATGCCTCCTGCTGCCGTCGTGAGGCGGTTGTTATGATGACGGAGGCCATGGCGTCCACGGGAGTGTTGGTCCGGGGCTATGCTCCGTGATCCGGTACCTCCGGGGGTGGCGGTGTCGCCGGCGGTAGCTCGGCCGACGGCGGTGGTCGGCGGCGGCTACGGCTTCGGCGGGCAGTTGGTGGACTTACACGGTGGTGGGAGGCTGGTGTTCGGCAAGTTGTCTGGCGGGGTGCCGGGCGCAGCTTTTGCGGCCGCTTGCGTGGCGGGCGCTGGCGTCGACCCCGGTGAGGCTTCTTCCCGGATGGCCGGCAGCGACGCCCCGGTGTCGGGCGGGACCTGAGATCTTGACCGACGTCTGTGGTGGGGTTTCTTGGGGCGAAGGCCTGGCGACGGCGGCACTTGCGGGTGTCGTTCCCCTGTTGAGGGCGTCGTGTCCCCACCACACTCCATGGGTGAGAACCTAGTCCTGCCATGGACGGACGACGGCGGCGCTTGGGCGTCGTAACCTTCTTGAAGGCGTCGTTGTGGAATTCGACTCGGTTGGGATGTCTTGGGCAGTGACAGTTCATCGTTTTCGCCAATGTGTTCGTGGTTGGTGCCAGTGGTGGAGTAGGCTTAGCTTGGTTTCTGCCTCAGTTGTGGAGCTCATAGTGGTTTATAGTGGCGGCTCGTGTCGATGACCCAATCCGACCGAGTCCTAGTTGTTAGAGGCTTGTGTCGATGTCCCAGTCCGACCAAGCGTGGAGTTGAGTTGAGTTGGCGCTTCTTGTGGCGCGAGTTGAGTTGTTTTTGGTACCTAGGTTTGCAGATGGAGTAGGGTACCCTCCATAATTGTATGTGTGGTTTTCGTCCAGTTTCCACTTCAAAAACTGGGCGGGGCACTTGCCTTCTTTTTTCTTTATTCGTCTAATAGAAATCGCGGCAAAGCTTTTGCCGTCCTTTTAAAAAAAATAAGCATTGCATTGCGTTCTTGATCCGGCATTAATTGCGTGAGTTCCTGTGTCAGTGTTTGCCACTGCGCCGGGACTTGCGGCGTGAGTTTTAGTATTTGGAGCAAACGACAGGAATAGGCTATTTGCTTAATCAGGACGATTGCTTTGTTAAATGAAATGTTTCTGAATTTTGTGCGCGTACTATATGGATGGATAGATACAGTAGATACATAAAAATATAGGAGCTGCCTTCGTCAGTGTTTAATGTTGTTGATTACTTTTGCCTTTTATCCTCTTCCCCAAATGCCTCGTACACTACTCGCGTCGCACGAAGAAGGGCGTGGAGGAAAGCGGCAGCGTGTGGCACACCTCTCCTCTGCCGACGGCGCCTGCAGACAGCAGCAGCGGCTCGGCTGTGATAGCGGCAGCGTTTGCTTCCTGCTGGCGGCGCTCGCAGACGGCGTCACTGGCATCCTTCCACGGCGGCTGCGGCCGGCCCTCGATGACGGCTGTCCGTTGGCGGCGGCGCCTGCTTCCTACGACAACACACATGGAGCAGCGCCTTCATTCGTGCCGCCGCTTGATCCTTGAAGCTGGCAAATTTTGCCTTTTACCTTTCTTCGACACCGGGGCCCACGTCCCACGTCCCTGGCCCGCCACGTGGCCCCCTCCTCCTGGCTCCTGCTATATAAGGACCCACCTCTCCAGCCTCCAGCTTTGCCACGACCAGACAGACCACACGAGCTTCCCCCTCCTCTGCTCTGCTAAGCTTCTCCCTTCTCTCTCTCTCTCTCTCTCTCTCCACCCACTTCTTGATCAAGACGACGGCAATGGCCAAGGGCGGGCTGAGCAAGCTCAAGTGCATGCTCAAGAGGTGGCACTCCTCGAGCCGGATATCGCGCACGCCGTCAGGGTGCTCGGCGCGCTCGCACGACGTCGGCGGCGGCGGCGTCGACGGCTTCGCCTTGGAGAACTCGTGGAGGAAGGGCGTCGCCGCCTCGTCCGTCTTCGCCATGGGCGGCGGCGGCGGAGGCGCGGGGTCGGTGTCGTTCCACGGCGCCGACGGCGTGCCCCGGGCCTCTACCCGGTGTACGTCGGCAAGTCCCGCCGACGCTACCTCATCGCCGCGGACCTCGTCGGCCACCCCCTGTTCCAGAACCTCGTCGACCGCTCTGGCGGCGCCGGCGTCGGCGCTGGCGGGACCGTCGTCGTCGGCTGCGAGGTCGTGCTGTTCGAGCACCTCCTCTGGATGCTCGAGAACGCCGACCCGCAGCCGGAGTCGCTCGACGAGCTCGTCGAGTATTATGCGTGCTGACAGCCTGCTCATGGTCACGGCTATGTCCTGCCGATCCACGATGCCGGCAGCGGCAGCGCAGCGGCGCCGAGCCGAGCTCGACGACGGCCGGAGTCCAGGGGTAATTCGAGTAATCTGGTTCTTTTATTTAAGGTTAGGGTAGAGCTGTAATATACGCAGGAATGCGAGGGCAAGGTGTAAGACATGTGGAGATAGTTAACCTTGTGGTGTTTGTGGTAATTATGTCAAGATAGTCGTGTGTAATTACTGTGCACCCAAGATAATGCTCTCCCGGAGCAGTTAATTAATAATCTCTAGTCCTTGATGCAATGTAATGGCTTGCATTGCATGTTTCATCTGCTAGCTGTTTCTTTTAAGCAGAACTGAATAAGATTTTAGGAATGGGTGTATCCATGTACATTTCACCAATGTATGAAGTCCATGCTCATTTCTTTCACCAATGCTACCTTGTGCTCTTTCCTACTTGCCTTTGGAACTTACTATCTCTTAATAGTATATTTGTTGCCAAAGGGTCTCTAGCCTAATGGTTAGAGCATCTGGGTGGCATCCTGCAGATCTGAGTTCGACTCTCTATGGGAGCGAATTTAAACAGGTATAGAATAAAAGAAAAATATAAAAATAGGCTGAGATTTCCCCTGCTAACTTCGGTCAAAAATAGTATATTTGTTTTATACACATACTCCCTCTGTCCCTTATTATGAGTCGTTTTAGCACCAGTACCTTGTCCCTTAATATGTGTCGTTGGCATACTCGGTATAGCTGTAGGATGTGGCGTACTTGTCGCCCTGCAGCAGCGGAGCTGCTGTCTGCTCCTTTATCTCTCCTTCTCACACCTCCAGCCATGACTTCAGCCAATTCAAATGCAATGTTTGAATAGTTTAAAGCCAAAATAATGGCCTAGTACTATCCAGCGTGTGGCATTCACAGCAGGCTGAGCATTAATGGCCTAGTATCCAGTTAGTGAGTAGGTTTTTGGGCTGTTCGGCAGGACTTATAAATCGGCTGATAAGCCAAAACACTGTTAAAACAGCTGATTTTTTGTGAAAAGAAAATACTGCTGGCTGATAAGCTGAAACGGTTTTTTAGCTAAAGCGAACAAGCTCTTTTCTTATTTACTGTGCCCATACTCCGACGACAAAACGGGACAGAGGGAGTAGGTCCCCTTTTTAGTCAACTGATGCCTACGATGGAGGCCTCACCTGTTTACTCGGTGGCCTGAAATGCATCAGGTGGTTGTTGGGTTTTTTTTCGCGACCAGGCGTTACACCCGTTTTTCATTAAGAGGAAGAGCAAGGTACATGCAAATCACACAACGACGAGTCAGAGGCGAGGAGCCTCGGCATGCGCCCACAACAATCTAGCTACTGGGTTCTGGCAGGAGAGTTTACATTACAAACAAATTTGCAACCAAAATGCCTCAAGGGCACCCAACGGCGCGCAGCCGGCCGATGCCCAGTCCGTACCTTCACTGGCAATGGTGTCTAGAACCTGAGAAACGGTGGACGGCGGCCTGCCGAATGTCCTAGCGTTCCTTTCTTTCCAGACACATCAGGCCACCAAGAGCAGCACGGAGTCGAACCGGCCGGGAGCCGGCGTCAACGCGGCGGCGTTGCCTGATCCACCAAGTCGACACGTCAGCTTCTCATGTTATCTGCCATTTACTTATTTAATAGATTTGTTTTGGCTATGCTTTATCACAAGCTTTCCATTATAGATCCATTAAGCAAGCAACATGATCACTCCATCTAGCGTTGATGGTCTGCTCTTAATTGTAGTGTTTGTAGCTTCTGGAGTTCAGTGCTTCATGATATCGTGTTGCTGCTGCTGCTGCCACACGTAATATAGTACACATTTCTGACATGGTAAAAGTGTGCATTCTTGTCTGCTGATATTTGTAAAATGAAAGAACAAAACAAGGATATGAAATTTTGCTTGATATGCTTCATGTACTATTTTAAAAACATGTGGTGTCATGAATTTAGGAGATGCATGGAAGGCTCTGTTTGATTTAGCAGGAGGTTTTATACGTGAGTATGATCAAGAAGCTGTGGTATCTTTGAGCAAATTTGTCGATCAGTTACCATCGGTAATGAATCAGGTACTATTGAACTTATGCTCGTCTATTGCTATTTCTTTTAGATTAGAAAGTAGCCTGGCTTTTTTTTTTTTTCATTTAACCGTCTTCAGCACATCCATGTCCTGTGCTAGACTTCTAGTGACCATAAGGCTTCAGTGCATCCATGTCATGATGGTAGCTGTTTCCCATATTATTTGCAGGTTACAGAAGGTGTGTCGAATTCAAACCAACACCACCTGAAAGCCGTGAATTCTGCAAGAATTCCTACAGCGTACCCAATACGTTATTGGTACTGACAAACTTTGCATCTATCTGATCCAACCTCTAGCTGTTCTGGTTTAGTGTTTTATTTTTGTTTTTTTTTTTTTTGTCTCGTAGGTCAAATTCAGCGTAGATGCTATTGATGATACAGACATAGTTGAAGACGTCCGCGTTGACTCAATTGATGGACAAATAATTAAAGGTCATACTATCAGGAACACATCTAACTCCATGTATACAGGTGATGTGACATTTTTTTCCATTCATACATTGTATGGACCAATGGGTACTTAAAAGGAATTCTGAAACATATATGCAAGTGCATCACTATTTCATTCACCACCAATAATAGTCTCTAGTCTCTACTTGTTGACTGCACTAGAGTGGAAGTAAGCAAGCTGATGTTATTCTAGGGTTTCACCACCATTTAGCATGTTCGAAATCACTGCTTCGCACTAACACTACGGGAGGCAGGTTCTTCGCCGAGAGCCTGGAACTCTCGGCAGAGAAAATAATACGCTCGGCGACGCCTTCGCCGAGCGCCCCTCTCGGTAAACAGCTCTCGGCGAAGATGTTCACGGCGAAGGCATGGCTGCCGAGGGCCTGGGTCTCGCGGACGGCGAAGAATTTAACGACGGCCGCACTGCTCTCGGCAAAGGCACACCCCGTCACGGTAGGAAGTAACGGCCACCGGTTCTTCGCCGAGAGCTGCGCTCGGAAAAGGGCCTTATTTCAAAAAATAAAAAAAACATTACCGAGAGGCGCCTTCGGCAAAGGATATTATTGTAAAAAAACAAAAATCGTTTACCGAGAGGAACCGTCGGCAAAGGGCATTATTTAAAAAACAAAAAACGTTTACCGAGAGGAACCGTCGGCAAAGGTAATAATTTTCAGAAAATCGAAAAACAGTGCAACAACCATTGCCGAGAGCCTTCATGTATGCGCTCGGCAAAGGTGTTTACAAACTGTTTTAATTTTTTTCATTTCCGTCTAAAACGGGGTCATATTTTACAATTAAATATCACAAACAACCTGCCCATATTTCATAATTATATATCACAACCAGCATATATATATATATATATATATATATATATATATCAAATACATATGAAGCAACCACGAACACGAATATATATCACCAAAACAATTATTGGTCCAAGTGTCAATTACAAATGACGCAGTCCAAAGTCCAAGTTCACAAGTTCATTATTTCGCAATCTTGACAATGCCAAGCTCACAGCGACGGTCCAGGTTCGGATGGCCCAACGTGCGATCCTGGTGACGGTCCGGTGTGAGATGGTCCAACGTGTGATCTCGGCGACGCTTCGGTGTGGTTTGACGCCGCCCCCGATTCATTCTACACAAAAAGAGGAGATTGCACGGAAGAGACAAGATAAATATGTAAGTTATTTGACGAGGTGAACAACACCAACACCAACACATCACCATCACCACGAACACCAACCCAATACCCAACCCAACACCACCATGTCACCACCACCAACACTACCATATCACCACCACCACCACACCACGATGACCAGAACCACCACCACCGGCACACCAGCACCACCACCACACCAACACCAGCATCACCACACCACCGCCTCCACCACCAGTGCACTAGGTTTGACTTGGTTTCACTAGGTTACATTAGGTTCGACTAAGTGAGCATAGAATGTAAAACAATCGTACTCATACTCACCAGATTAGAATCATGAACATATGGAGCAAGCAAATTTGTTGTGGGATCACGCAACCGCTCGCGCTCCAATTTCTTTGCAGGAACTTGATCATCTCGCCATTTGCCGCTGATCATGCTCCCGCCGGGCCTCCAATGCTTGTAGCCCCCGCCGCTCAAACTCCCGCTCGGCGCTTCGGCCTCGGCTGGGCCCGCAGTTCCTCGCAACTTCGGCCCGCAACATTTGACCCCAATGTTTCAATAATGCAGACCTTACGGTACGTAAAAGTGAAAGATCAAAGAATGAAACTGGAATACTTACCTGGAGTGTCGACACCGCGGACGGCCGCTGTCGTATAGGGACGCTAGAGCTCGTGCTCGCTGTGCGGATGTGGTTAAGAGTAGGAGTAGAGGCCATGTCGAGGATGCCATCACCAATCCAGAACCGCCCGTGCTTCTTGCCTTGACCTACCCTCATCACGAGCTCAGGATCAAGGCGTTCCTCGGTGCTCGGATCATAGTCCAGCCCGTGGAGTGCCCTTGCCGCTTCCGTGTACGCAGTGAGGCGAGGGTGGACGCTGGCGTTGGTGTACGCCTCAGGCGGGGCATCCGGGCTGTAGTGGATGTCAGCCGTTGCCTTGCCCATGTAAGCCAGAGCATATGCCGTGAGTTGACCAACTGGCTGACCACCGTGTGCCGCCGACTATGAGAAAGATAAATTGTGGTTATGAATCCTACAGAATTGAGCCTGGCTAGATTATAGAAATGGTGAACACGTACATATGCCTTTGCGTATTTGCTGAGACTACGGCTCCCCTGATGGTGAGGTGCACCTGGCATCTGCAAACGCTTGTCGCGGGCCTCGTCATGCCTCTTCTGCCAGCCCTCGTCCGCCCAGGTGTCCACAATAGCTTCCCAACAATCCGGGTGGGTAGCGCACCAGTTAGGAATCGCCTACACGCCATCAACATATCACAAGATCAAATTAGACAAACTTAATATCAAAACAAATGAGTACGAGATGTTTTGTAATTACCCTTATGTACTGCTCCCTTGTCATCATCATCTGTCTTACCACATCTTTAGGGACTCTTCTGCGAAGGATCTTCCCGTGGTAGTCTATGTGCTCCTGGAGGCGGGACTCGTAATGCAAGTCCGTGACACGCTTTTTACAGGAAGCGTAAGCCACCTTATAAGCCCTTTCCTCCTGTCCCTCCTGGCATCTGAAGAAGTCCTGCATAAAGACACGAGGTATCCATTAGTTTACTCAAGAGTGAGTAATGAATTGATGAATTTAGATATTTAGTGCTACCAAGACTGACCCACAACTCCCTAACCACCCGATTTGCCTTGTTTCTGTATTGGATGCCATTAAGATCTGGAGTATCCTCGGCGAGGGCTTAGTGGTCGAACGTCCAGGCCGGCTCCTGCTCGTCCCCTTTCCACACCAGGCCAGGGAAGTGTTCCCTGCACAGAAGACCTAGGATCCCATTGACATTGCGTGCCGCGACCCCCTCGTCTACAAGCACCCAGTTCCTGCACAAGAGGTTAAACAAAAGTTATGAGTGGTTATAATGACTTTTTAACATAACATATAAAGAACATATGAAATTACTTACTTATCCCCCTCGGGTGCAATCACTGGCCGCTCGTCAATAGGTATCGGTCGCTTGGGGAGCTTCGCGGGACCTCGCAAGTAGGGGGTCGACGTCGCAGTGGAAGTGGAACCCCCTGCAGTCGCCGTCTCCGTGGCCTCTGTCGGTGGAACCACCTCGTTGTGCATGACGTCCAACCGCCTCCTCGTGCACCGCTCGTTGAGGGACGCCGCCGTCCCCCCAGTGGTCGTGGGTGGACCCACGCCTAGGCCTGCCCCTCGGCCTCCTCGGAGACCCCTCCGACGGCTCCGTCGCCTCAGCCGCTGTCATGTCCCTCGATCTCGAGTAAACCGACGGACACGACCTCCTAGTAGGAGGCATGACCTGCAATTAAGAAGAGGAAACAAGTGTTAGTACTAATAAAGAAAATAAAGAAAGAGATGCCAAAAGAAGAAAATGTAATTGCAAAATAACATAGTATTACATGCATTTCTAATATTCTTCTACATCGGGATTATCTGGACTATAGCTATCGTCATCACTATCAAGAATGACCAAATCCTCAACAGCCTCATCCTCATCATTGTCATTTTCATGTCGTAGTCCCTCAAGCATTTCCAAGTCCTTCGGATCATTCACCTCATCTGCAGCGTCCTCGTCAACAACCCATTCCTCGTCTACTTCCATTTCAATCTCTCTAGTTAAGTCTAGATCAATCATCCCTGGTAGCCCCTCTTCTTGTTGATAGAACTCCACGTCATGCGTGTTTGGGTTCAAGTTGTAATCATCATCATTTGGGCGAGGTAATTTACCGTGTGGTGATACCTTGTGCACAATATACCAACCCTGCAGACATGGGTCGGTTTTGCATGCATATGGACAATAATAAACTTGTGTGGCTTGTTGAGCCACAATATAGACATCATCTCCTGAATAAAGTGAATCCTGCCAAGTTTCAACTAGCCCATATTGAGGGGACCTTCTCGATACTACAGGATCAAACCACTGGCATTTGAATATGACCGGATTAAGTGGTTTGGGACCACGATAATCGAGCTAGTATATTTCTTCAACTGTCCCGTAATACTCCTCTTTATCAGTGCCAGGCGTAAATACTCCGTTATTCATGGTCCTTGCATTGGGCCGCTTCTCGTACTCTGTTGTGTGAAAGCGGTAACCATTCACATCATAAGCCTTAAATGACGGCACCTTATAGTCAAAGCCATTGTTTTTTTGTCTTAATTCGGCACTTATAGAGGGATCCCTTTGGCACTGCAAACTCAAGCAAGACATAAATGAAATTAGGCAACTTGGAACGTCGAACTAGGAAGAAGCTAAGTTGGTACCTTTTTTTGGAACCATGTAATGAAATTAGGCGAACCGTGTTCAAGAAGGTTCTCTTGTTCACGGCTAGACGGGTTCGCGGCTAGACGGGGGCCTTGAATGATGCCAGGTTTCAGCAAAAAATTCCCTATACCGACAAGAAACAAGGTTGTTGGATCCACAAAAGTTACAACGTATGTAACAAGTTCGTTTAGAAGGTACCCCTGATATGGTTCCACTTCGTTAAGGTTCAACAACACGTAAATCATGATCTTGCGCCACTCTTCATTGCTCAAGGTCTTTGTGACCGCTCCACTAGCTCTCCCGCGTGGCCCTTTGAAAAGGCTGAGGGTCGAAGCATTTTCATCCTCGTTGTAACGAGCGACTGCATTATGCTTGCTAGGAAGGTTCTCATTATAGTATGATGTTGTGAAGTTTGACACCTCCTCACAAATGAATGCTTCTGCAATGGAAGCCTAAATCCTGCCTTTGTTTCCATATTTGTTGCGAATAGTCTTTAGGCCTCTCTCGACAGGATAGCACCAACGGTATTGCACGGGCCCCCACATTCATGCCTCGGTTGGGAGGTGCAAAATCAAATGTTGCATCGACAAGAAAAAGCCAGGTGGGAAGATCTTCTCTAACTTACAGAGCAACAGAGGTGTCGCCTTTTCCAACTCAGCAACCACTGTCATAGACAGTTCCTTGGCACAAAGCTGGCGGAAGAAAAAGCTCAACTCTGCTAGCATCTGCCATATGTGCTCAGGGACGTAGCCTCGAACCATCGACGGAAGAAGACGCTCAATCCATATGTGGAAGTCATGACTTTTCATCCCTAAGACTCGACAAGTATTTGGTTTCGCACCCCTTCGAAGATTCGCTGCATACCTATCAGGGAACATTAACGTTTGTATCTATTCTATCACTTCCCTCCTCTGATCCTTATCTAAGACGTAATCAGCCGTTGGCCTTTTCCATGGTTTGCCATCTCTTGGAGGCAGCATCACTAGCTTTGGTCTATCACATAGTGTTGCGAGGTCTACTCTGGCCTTAGGGTTGTCCTTTGTCTTCTCAGGAATGTCCATGAGTGTTGCCCAAAGTGCTTCGGCTATATTCTTCTCCGTGTGCATTACATCTATGTTATGTGGAAGGAGAAGGTCGTCAAAATAGGGAAGTCTCTCTAATCCCGACTTATGAGTCCACATATGTTCCACACCATAGCCCACAAAGCAGTTTTTCTTTGGATTATCTTTCTTTGGATTAACCACGAGAGCATCTATCTGAGCATGAACCTGGGACATGGTCATCGTCTGAGGTGCAGCGTCGGTCACCTTGACACCTTTCATGAAGTTTTTGGTGTCTTGTCTGAATGGATGGTCAAGAGAGAGGAACTGTCGATGCTTGTCGAAGGATGAAAACTTGCCTCCCTTCTTCAACCAAATGAACTCTACAGTTGCCTTGCATATCGGGCATGGGAACCTCCCCTGGACACACCATGCAGCGAATATCGCATACGCCATGAAGTCATGCATAGAGTACTGGTACCAAACATACATTCTAGAATTCTTCTTTGTAGCTCGGTCATAAGTCCATACGCCATGATTCCAAGCACTAATCAATTCATCATAAACAGGCTCCATGTACACACCCATTTTGTGTCCCGGGTGTCCAGGAATTATCAACGTCAAGAACATGGTTTCCCGTTGAAGTAGGACCCCAGGTGGGAGATTGAGCGGGATAGCAAAAACGGGCCAACAAGAGTAGGGGGCCGCCATCATTCCATAAGGATTGATCCCATCCGTTGCCCGCCGCAACACGTACATTACGGGCCTCATTAGCTTTGTTAGGATGCTTGCTATCAAAGTATAGCCATGCTTCACCATCAATTTGGATGTACCATCTTATCCGAATTGTATCGAATACCATTCTTGTGCCATCTCATCTGTTTCGCGGTCTCCTCAGACATGAATAGTCGTTGGAGCCTCGGTATGATCGGAAGGTGTCGTAGGACTTTCATTGGGATCTCACTCTGCTGCTTTTGGCCATGACCGTTGTCTACCTCCACATACCTAGAGGATTTACACTTTGGACAATACTTTACATCCTTGTGGTCTTTCCTAAATAGGACACAACCATTTGGACAACAATGTATCGCTCATATGGCATCTTCGGTGCCCGCGAGGAGTCTCGTTGACTCGCACAAGCTGTTCGGCAAATGATGACCCTCGGGAAAGCGGGCCCCAATCTTTGCCAACATAGAATCAAAGCAAGCTCGACTCATGTTGTCTTTGGGACTTCAACCCCATTAGGCGCCCAATGGCATCCGGTTGAGAAACCGTTGTCCCTGTCATGTAGGAGCTTACGTGCCGATTCCAACATGGCGTAGAACGCCTTTGCGGTTGGCTCGGCTCCTCCTCATCCTCTCGCCTCCGTAGGTCTTTCGGTGAACGTTGCATCGTGAAAGTCACCTAACCATTCTCGCTACCCCACCATCACCATCAATCGCCTCCAAGCGTGGGACGACGACCTCCTCTCTAGTACGTCGGGCTTCACCATGGTACACCCATCGGGTATAGTTTGGCGTGAATCCGTACTTGCAAAGATGCTGGCCCATGACTTCCTTTGTTTTTCTTTTCTTGTTTTCACATTGGCTACAGGGACAGAACGTGTCTCTCGCTTCATTAGCTGACTTGCCAAATGCTTGATCCAAGGAACCCTCGGTCTTAGCCATCCATTCCGGGGTGATTTGAGCCTGACTTGGGCGTCCCGTGTACATCCACTCACGGTTATCCATCCTCTAGCATATACACATAATGCAGTAATATATCCATCAAATGTTGGTGGGTGGTCCAAAAAATTGGACAATCCAAAATAGATACGGTCATAGATATAAAAATAAGATCCGCATGCCGTTTTGGATGGGAGACGCATAACTAGGCTACATCGATCTATGTATGACAACGGTACGGAAGAGATATTAATTATACCTAGGGTGGCGATGGAGACAGGCTAGAGGCGCAGTGGCAAGTTGGTGCAGCACTGACGAAGACGATCAACGACCAGGGTCGCCTAGCTAGGTACTCCGGGTCCCCTCCGACAGGTCCGGCTCTGCAAAAGGAGAAACACAACACTATAAGTTGAAAATCTCGCTAGCTAGGCGTTGCATGAGCTTACAGAATTGGCCCCCTCTTGATTTTAGCTCTGGCTCCGCCACTGCTTGGAGGTATGGGAAATTTCCCTATCCCTATCCTTTCTCATTTCCCATTCCAAAAATCCAAACGTAGGATACAATTTCCCTTCACCAGGGGTGAGCTACCTATGCTGTGGGGGGTGCCAATGCACCCACGGCAAAAACAAAATTTAGTGCTAATAATCTCAAATTACCATATGTGCACCCCCCTCAGCCAAGATTCATGCACCCCCATTGCGCAATGTGGAACACTGGAAGCGTGAAAGAGTTTTACGAGACCAATGACAATCAAAAGCTATGGTATATAGTTCACAATTACCGCTCGCTTGCTAATTTGCCTCTGTTATAGGAATGGATATGAATAAGTGTACACGTTTGTATTGGTAGATTTTTTTCCCAATTGAGACATAGACAGGCCGGATACCAATTAGATGTTAGATAAGTTTAAAAATGAGACTCATTTTTATTATTTGTAATTAGGAGCCCTGGTTATATAGGCTTGATTTGTCAAACTATATATAAGGTTCCATAAGAGTTTAGTATTTAAAATTAGTTGACCATAGTAGTATGTCATTTGGGTTATTAGTATTGTCTGATTGATATTGTAAAAATATAATTAGATAAATGAACTAGGAGCCGGTGAAGGCACTGTTTTTTAGTTTCAGCGGTTCTGGCTCATCAGCACATTCTATCAAGAGGCTACAACATTGTTTATGACCATGTCAACAGAAGTGTTGCACCTAGCATTCGGCTTACCGGTTGAGACTTGAGACACAAAAACGAAGGGGACCGGGAGGACAAAAAATCATGAAAATCTCTAAAATATCGATCAAAAAGTATAAAATTTTGGTAGAATTTTTTTAGAGGTAGCTAGAGCAAATATTGTTAGAATGAAATTGAGCATTAATCGCATGTAAATTTCTGGGAGGTCACTTTGGTAGAACCAAAAATCAAGAAAATTCGGTCAAATTTCTGAACCCTTAATGCACCCCCCCGTTCGTTCTAGCTCTAGCCGCCTTTGCCCTTCACTCATTTCCCTTCCCCACCTCATATTTCCCAAGATCCAAACGCACCTAATTAGGGTTAAGAGATTTGGGGGGAAATTGATTCGGTGGTCATACCTTTGCTTCAGCAGGGAGAAGTACGGAGGGAGCTAGGGAACGTTGGTCGCCGGAGATGTGCCGCAGACTGAGTGTGGAGGAGAGCCGGAGCCGGACAGGGCTGAGGGCGCGCGCCACCTTGCCAGGCGGCTCAGCCCAAGCGGGGGAGCCGGGCAGCCGCAGCGCGGGCGGCCGTAGAAGTCGGTAGCGGGCGTCCGTGGGGCGGGTGGGGGGGCGGCGACGGCCGGGCGGCGGGGGCTTGGGTGGCTAGTCTCCCGGCCGGTCGCGAAGTTCGCGCGGAGAGGAACCGGGCGCCGATGGGGACGACGAGCGACACGGAGAGAAAGGCTTAGTTCGGGTTTTTGTTTTTTTACTGAGACATACCGGATATACGTCTATTATATGCCTTGTTTGTGCGCGGAAAGTTTGCGCAAATGTGCCTACCGGTAGTACCGGTTTCTCACCGGTACCACCGGTCTCGAACGGTAGTCCTAGTGATACATAGCGGTACCACCGGTAGTTCAACTTCACGCCAAATGGGAGCGTGCGCAGATTGACCTACCGGTACTGCCGGTGTTTCATCGGTACTACCGATCACAACCGGTACCACCGGTACTACTCACGGTTAACAGAACAATATGGATTTATATAAATTTTTTGGTGATACCTAAAACATAAAAGTGCTAGGTTTAGTCTATTTGAAGCCTAAGGTCTCACAGGATGATATCGTGATGCATATGACAAGTCCACTAGTATTGCTCGGCGGCCTGCTACTGCATACCCTCTTTGATGCATGCCTCTATTTGCCTGATACAATTGAACATCTACTTCTCTTCTTCTGCATAAACACAGTACCTCTGCCATGACACAAGGACTCAGCTCTGCTTGCTTTTCTCAACACACAAAGCCTATCAACAGATCATACCCATACTACTCCATCACAGCCCTGATTACTTGCTGCATTCTTTAGGCTTTCCTCTATACTAACTTTGCATCTCTTCTTTCTAGCTGCTGCTCGGCACTTTTACTTGCCACGAACATGGAATCCCTTCTCCTCTGCTGAAGCTAATTGCACTGGCAAATGAACTCTCCACCACTTCTAACAACTCTGAAATTGCCACATAAACTACTATTCTCCTCTTCTTGACTTGAATCATCGAGAACTGCCCCTGAACTCTCATAACACCTCCATAGGAAACTTTTTTCACCTCTATCAAACTCCACTGATACACTAGCTAAACTACAGTAAACACATGTACCCATCAACCTTTCAATCCCCTCTACATCTTGATGAAAACTGCAACTTCCTTTCTACGAACCACTGCACCCATCACAGCCATCTCTTCCTCTACAACTCCGTGTCACCACAAATATATCATCGCAGGCAAGGACACTTCCAACACCACACATATATCATCGCAAATACAAATATCACAACCATTCATCACAAATATATCACAAGGTCACCACCACAATTTTAAACACAACTTCAAATACAACAAGTTCACATACATCACAAGTTCACAAATGAAGTTTACAAGCATAAGTTCATAACCATCTTTGGTCGCAGGGGAATTCACAACTAAAGTTCACGTAAACGAAACTACAAGTTTGAATACATCACAAGTTTTCAACCGAAGTTCACAACCATAAGTTCACAACCGAGCTGCTCACAGCGAATTCACAACCAAAGGTGACGACAACGTTACGACAGGATGGGCAAGTAGTCGTGGCATCAGGCACAACTTTCTCGAGTGCTTGCCGCGTCCAAAGTGTCTCCTCATCTTTGGATTTAGTATTCGTCGGAGCTGCAAAGGAGGTGTGTGTTAGCAAAGAGACGGCTGCAAAGAGACGACTGCACAAGTTCAACTAAATGTACCGTTCAGCCGTGCCCTCGCGTTCGGTGAGAGACACATGGTCCTCGTCTTCCGGTTTGTGTCTCCGGAACCACGGTACCACCACGTGCGTTGCTCAACACGTGACGGCGAATCTTCTCCCGATGAATCGGAGGGTGATTCATCAACCCACCGCACGACGCGTCCACATTAGCAAACCTCGTTGCTGATGACCTCCTCCATTTCCACCCCCTCCATTTCCACCTCCTCCATGAGAAGGCCCCGCAACGTCGTGGTTAGTGGGATGTGGGAACAGTGTGTAGCGGATTCTCCCTGTTACAATATGAGTGACAATTGTTAGAGGGAACATTGTAACATTAATGAGCAAGGTTATGTGATAAGTGCAAGTTACCATTTGGGCAGCGCCGGATTCTCCGTTCGTCTTCCCCGAGCCGTTGGTGGTGGAGGGTCATCTACAAAAACCCAAATTGGCCATATATACAGGACCGCAGCGGGGAAGTCTTCGGTGGATGGCTACATGTACAAGGTTAGGTATAGCTGCTCTTGGTGCATATGTGGACATGGTAAAGGAGACCTGACGTGGGTTGAACTCGATGTCTTGAACAAAACATATGCTCATGAAGATTCTCCGTACCACATATGGCAAGCAAAGATGCGGTGGGATTCCAGATATCGTAATCCTGAGATGTTCGTTGTAGGTGTGCTCTAGCGGTAGACGTGTAGCTACTGTGTTACCAAACGGTATGGTGTCATCGAAGAGTACTGGAGTGGCACCATAGTCGGGTGACCATGGAAGGATACAAAGAAATTGGTGCCCAACTTTAAGGTGTGTTGCGTCCACGATGTGAGTGGCTTCGGTGAGGGATCGGGTTTTCACTAGGAAATCAGACATATGTCTGCTGATATTGTCTAGCGGGATAAGGACATTAGTTTGTCGTTGTATTGCTGACTGTATGCTTTCCACACTGATATCATAGGGTCCAACTGGAGGAAGGTCGGAGGTTGGATTATGTGGACGGACCCTGACAAGCAATAAGACGCCTTCAAGCTCATTAGTCAAGGTGATCTCAGACTTATCAAGGATTGTGAGGTGTGGATAGTGGAAATGCGCCATTCTCCTGCATATTAATCGTACAAAAGACTGTAAATTCACAAACATCGGCAAGAAGAAATTATTTGAAAGCAAATGTGTGATATAGTGGACGATAAGTTATAACTACCAAGTCTACCATAACATTTAACAAATCCATAATAATAACCAAAGTACAAGTTTGAGACATAAATAATTAAGAATTATTAGAAAACAATTACTGCTACTATAATATAGCTCTACGATCTCGATTGATGATGTCCTCTTCTTTCACTAGACTGAAAAGTGAAAAATTTCCTCTCAGTAATGTAATTAAGCAATATTCATCACCCATTTTATTCCTTTGCTTGTTCTTCACAAAATTCATCGTGGAAAACACTCTTTTAACATGAGTAGTGGCTACGTGAAGAATTAGCTCCAACTTAAAAAGCTTGTAAACAATAAAATATTGTTCATGTTTTTGTGTGTCAAGTTTAACGGAGAGCTCATATAGGTTCTCGAAAATGTTAAACCTTCCATCTCTATGAATTTTGTTACACCAATGCCGGCACAACTAATCCCTTAAAAAAATGCCGGCACAACTACCACTCCACCCCACCAACTACACCAACACGTACTGTCACATTCTACCACCACCACACCATCACTCCGGCGTGGATCTGCCGTCTACATTGCCACCACCACCACTCCGGCGCGGATCTGCCGTCTACATTGCCACCAGCACCACAGCAGGAAGGGAAGGGGATGGTATACCTGTGCCGCTGGAAAACAGCGGGGACGGCGCGGGGCGGGGAAGGCCGGGAGGCAGGCAGTCTCCGGGCAGCGGCAGGCACTCCCCTTCTTCTCCTCCTCCCCCCCCTGCTCGGCTCGTTCTAGGTGGCGGTGTGGGGGTTGGGGGAAGGGGGGAGGGCGGTGGCGGGGCGTGGGGGGGCGGAGACCGTCTGGTGGCGCGTGGTGGGGCGGTGGCCGGCGCGGATCCGGCATGTGGGGCGGCCGGAGCGGGCTAGGAGTGGGGCGGTGGCCGGCGCGAGTTCGGCGAGTAGGGCGGAGCGGGGTGTGTCAGCAGGGAGATGTGGATAAGACGGCGAATTTGGGGGTGACCGTTTGGAGAGGAGGGAGACGACAAGTTATACACACCCACAAACCCTAGATGCTTGCACGCACGCGGAAAGTTTTTGCGCAAATGTGCCTACCGGTAGTACCGGTGTTCCACCGGTACTACCGGTGCGTAACGGTAGTACCAGAGGTAATTACCGGTACAACCGGTAGTTCAAAATTCAAGGCAAACTGGAGAGTGCGCAGATTTGACCTACCGGTACTACCGGTGTTTCATCGGTACTACCGATGACAACCGGTACCACCGGTGCTACTCACGGTGAGTAGGGATGACCCAGCGCCACCGCCGCTGCCGCGTAACCTCGAGTGGAGGGTGAGTTATCGTCAGTCCAGCAGTCGAGCTAAGTCGCTCGGGTTTCTTTCAAGGAGCTTGTGCAACTTTAGTGTTTTAAATAATTTTTTTTGGTGACAAGCATAATATCATGATGCGTATGACAGGATATATCACATAATGATAAGTAAGATATCATAAATGGTTTTGATAGAAAGAAAAGGACTTAAAATCATGATAACCATTGTTATACTACTCCATACTCATATTACTTGACATTTTGGACAAGGTTTGAGTCAAACATTGGGAACATAAACTAGCAATAACTTTTAAAATATTTAGTTTGAAAAGGTAAAACTTATATGTATAGATTCATCTTGAAGCCTACTTTTATAAAAGTAATTGTATTTTTAATTTTTCTTATATATTTTAATAAAAATGATGGATAAAGTTAGGTCTTGGAGAACGTGTCCTTGTCCAAAATGTCAACTAATATGAGTATGGAGGGAGTACAACAAGAAGCATCAACATGATGTCAAATAGTAGCCACCACAACATGATCAAACAATAAGCATAAGTGTTTAGCCTACAAGCATCCATCACACAGTAGTTCTTGTTCACCACACATAGTTCAGCACAATATATAGAGTTATTACAGGACATAATAGGTACCAATTGCAATAAACATAAGCCTAACATCTATTACTCATCATCGTCATCGGACTCGCTGCTGTAGTCAACAATGTTGGTCGTCGCCCGCTTTCCATGAGGATCAGAAGATGGACCGGCTTCTTTAGCACCAGCAGCAGCACAAACCTCAGCATACTCCTCGAAAGGATCACGAAATTCATGAAGAGGAGATGGAGGCTCAATGTTGTCTTCTTTGCTCCAAGCGGGCCAAACGACGATCATCCCTCTCGGCCTTGTAACAAAGGAACTCATGCGCTTTCGGAGGGCAAACTTGATGGCCCCACCACCACGGGATGGAGAGGCGGGGGGGAGGAGGAGGTACCGCCCGAAGCTTGAGGAGCATTGCCTCCAGCAGGATCAGCACCACCCCAGTAGGAAGAGGAGGGGGGACCACCGGGGAGCACCCAAGTGCCGCACACTATAAAGAGAATGAGGGCAATCATGATAGAAGCAATGTCCCACGACCTGCTCAATGATATGCATGATATATGGAGCATATGGGAGGGACTTGTGCGGGTTCACTGAAGCCTCTTCAATCTTAGTCCACATGAAGTCAGAGATAGAGAAGCGCCCACCATTAACACCAAAACGAACAAGAATCTTGGGGGCATCATGATGAATCCGAATAGAATCTCCAATCTTGGGATCAATTGACCACCGGATCAAGTTGTTGAGCACATAGAAGTAAGGCTTCAGCGGAGCTGTGGTACAATCAGCAGGATAGCCAGGAAGATATATCTCAGCAGAAGCCAAATCGTCCTGAGGAACTGAATCTAGGTACAGAGAACTTAGACTAGGAGCAGCACGGTCATCATGGTTGAAGCCAAGAAGACGAGAGAAGGTCGTGTAGTCACAGCGAAAGTGCTCCCCGGCTATCATCCAATGTAAGACCTTCTCCGCAGAATCAATCCATAAAGTAGCCTAGAACTGACAAATGATCTCCTCATTCCATGAATGCTGAAAAGTCATAAGGTTGAGAAGCCTCCAACCATCAAGATCTGAAAGCAGCTGAGTCATCTCAGGGTGATCATGTGCTCTGAGAGAAGAAAGCAAGAGACACTTGTGTGGAAAGATGGGTGCCTTCGAACCACTGCGCAGCTTGTAGAGAACGGTGAAGTAGTAATCTGATTGGAAACGTGACCAAAAGCGCTCTTCAACACTGGGATCTCTGACAAACTCATACGGATTCTCAGAGCGTTGCATCTTCAAGTCTTCCACCCTCTTGTTGTAATCCACGTACAAAGGAATAGAATAACCACCGATGTTCCCTGTGTTCCTCATCCGTGAACTGGGCGAGAATGTTGGGTGAGGAGGCGATTATTTGTAGAAACACCAATCCGCGGGGCGAGGTACTCCCAAAGTGAGGATCAATTGCACGACCATGCACATCATCGGTAGAGGGCAGCTGATTGCCTGCAACAACTGAGCTGTGAAGACGAGGACGACAAGGACGACACAAAGAGTTGTGAGGGGGACGCACGCCAGGCTCCCTATCACCACCAGCCCTGGAGCTCCCACGGCCACTACCACGAGCGGCAGCACGACCCGCAAACAGACCCGGTCAGCAGATCGTCACCACCTTTGTCACTGGGACGGGCAGCTCGGGGGGGGGTTCTTCCGCTTCGGACCTGTCTTCCGCATCCTACAACACAAACAAAGGCGAAATCAAGGTTTCAGACATGGTACAACACAAATCAAGGTTTCAGACATCGGAAAGCAGATATGCTTTTTGTAGACCAACTGCAGCTAGATATTATTTTTCTAGACAAGGTCAGCTTTTTTTACTTCACATTCTTTTTTTGAATGTTGTTTGCAGTAAAATGTTTAGATGCAGACATCTTTCATGGCTCATAATATGTACTACAAGTAGAAGCATTAGAAGTCAAGCAGTATAACCAAGCAGTAGTAGTAGCTGCAAAAAAAAAAAAAACAGAATTATTATGTAGCTCCTATGATGAAATGACTATTACTACATCCCGAAACTCTGAATTTGACAACAGCCTCAGTTGATGGAATTAGCAGCATCAAAGATAAAGCAGTGTCAACATACAACCAGTTTGCATGGTAGGCTACCATCGTATCACTATCGTTCAATTTTAGGATTTCGAGTTTCTGCATCCCTTGATCTTGGTTTATTTGATTCGGTACAAATATCTTTTTGATGAAATCCCTTGTTGGAACAAACCTATGCTTTCAGGACACGGAGTCCAGTAAAGCAGATATAATCCATAGGCCTCAAACTCATTCAGAAAACCCATCCGATTCTTTGGTTCTCTGCTACACCGTCTATCAATTCCCACCCAAGAACCTAACGGTGTTGTCTTACATTTGAATTATATGCCAGCTCATGATGTATTTGTCATTGTGATCTTTTTTCCAGAGGGGGATAACACAACTTCATCACCAGCTACCTAACTGTTGGTGTTGGATTAACTGTTGGTGTTGGATTCCCGGAAGGGGACACAAATATTAGCAGGTGAATGCTTCTTGATAGTGTGTAATTTTGGGCAGTATGTTCTACATACTCGAAGTAGATAGGCCTAAAATCAAAAGTTGCTCTGTTTCTGAGAAAATATATGTTTTTTCCCACCATTTTACAGAATAATAAGTAATTTAATTTGGCATTTAACTACGTGAAATATGGGCTACTTGAATAGATTTACAAATGGTTTCAGATTTGTTTAGGCACTTGATTTAGAGTTTTGGCTTATGTATACTCTTATGACTTAGTAGAAAATCATCGTCAATATATTGAAATTGCGTGTGCCATCTAAAAAGCAAGTTATTAGCAATATTTTTTTTTGGAATACTGTAAAGTACAGGTGGCACAGTGGCGTTAGTTATCCACTTTAAAAATAAAGGAAGTAGTACCTTGTGGTTCAGATGACTCACTCATGAACAGCAGAAAGCAAAAGCTAGGCTGTCCACATCTGGTGCAGGATGTGAGCCTATCATTGTGTTGAATGGGTAGCTTTGTGGTAACTAATGAGTAACTGATGAACAACTCAGGATGTGAGCCTATCAGATTGGTAGGGTAAGCTGCCTTTATGTGGCCAGTTTGACTACCATCTTTGGAAAGAAATAGTTGCCAACTATTTTTTTTCTTGAACTTTTAACCATAACTTTTTGTTCACAAGGCACTGGCATTGAAGTGTGTTTTTTTTATTTCTCCGAGCCATTCTAACTGGTATTGAAGGTTTTTTTTTGCTTCTCCAAGCCATTCTAACTGCTTGGACTGTTCCCATGTGTAATTCTTTTCAAATGTTCAGGAAACTATAAAATGTAGACCTTACTAATCAGTTGGTTAACTCAATCACTGCACAATGTTCTGAAGACTTGTGAGTATCAGGATCTCATTTTCTTGGAGAACATTACAGGTAGCAGTACTAGGGTCTCTGATTATTCTTTTTCTTTGTTTGTCTATGAAGTGTTTCCACTGAATTTCTAAACTATTTATTGCATATATATGATGTAATATTGAATGAGTTTAGTACAAGATAAGATATGTTTTTATTTGGGACGGTGAAGGTACTTCATTTCATTGATTCACATATGAGATCTGTGAGACAACTTGAGGTTTATGTGGTGTGAGAAATTTTAAGATGAGCATATTTTTGTCACTGCAGATCCTATTCCACACTTCGGCCATCTTGCAAGGGTTGATACCTTCATCATAACAGTAGACTATAAGCATGCTGAGTGAGGCGTGCACTGCTGGGTGAAGCTGTTGTGCTGTATCCTTCCTATCTGCCAGACTCTCATGGGAGGCATCAGTAAACTTCTCCAATATGGCAGAACTAAGTTTCCAGTTTCACTTCTAACCGAAGCCAGTATATGTCATTGTAACCGAGCACTGCATAAGGTTTCAACATACATGGTGTTTCAGATGCCTATGCCTGTACTCGAATGGAAACCACGATGCACACAATGCATTTTTTTCTTCATATATGTTAACAGGAAAATGTAAAGGATGGTTTGGATTTTGACACCCGTAGCAACGCACGGGCATGATCCTAGTAGTAGAAAAAGCATGGACCTCTAACTGTACCCAGTCCAAAAGTATTGATTGGTGGCAATTCAAGGTGAGGACTCTTAGGAGAATGATTAGGGGCTGGGCTGCAAATGAGGTGGCAGTGCTAAATAGGAATAAAACGGCTCTGTTAGAATGGTTCAATAAGCTGGAGAGCTTATCGGAATATAGAGAGCTATCTAGTGAGGACTTTAAGGAGTTTAGAGAAGTAGAGAAAGAGCTTAATCAAATCTAGTCTTTGGAGGAATTGAAAGGCCGGGGCTTGGCCCTTGAACTCTAAAAAATATATTTGAATGAACTTAAACTGTGCAAACTGTTTGGTACGTTCGGAGGATTACAAATTTCTCAACTCATATGTTGCTATGCTCCAGCTTGGCAGCAACTTGAGTCTGCAAACCTCGAGAAATTCTATTTTGAGAAGCTTCAAAATGCCCTAAAGATGGTAGCATATAGAATCGGGGAAACCCATGTATCTTGTCATGTTTCTAAATTGCCAATGTATCATAAGTCTCTATTGCCATGATTATAAATTTTTAAAAAAGAAATATCAATTTTTCCATATTTCTCCCTATTTTCTCAGTTTGAGTTCTCTCGAAACTTGTATCATAAGTCTCTATTGCCATGTATCCATAGCTAGGTGTCACACTTATGCCTGGATTGATAATAAAAAACACTTAGCACAACCGGTTGGAAACAGCCGGTACCACCGGTGGCACAGGGCGGCAATCGCCCAAATACACCAAAATGGACCGCACAACTCACACATAAAGCATTCTACCAGCAACAATACTCTAAGGTAATGCAGCATGTGCAAGGAAACGGCCTAGAATGAAGTACATTGGAAGATCGGAAAAGAACTCCATTGTACCTCGGTGGTTGAAGGGTAGAGGCAGAATCCAAGCGCCACGATGCGTCCCGGCGAGCCCCAACACCGTCCACGTGTTCTTCTTGGCCGGGGGAAGGTTGACCTCAAAGATTTTGGCCAAGGTTTCGAGGAGGAGAGAGATCGGGGAGGGGGGAAGGTGGCGGCGGCGCCGGGCGGTGGTACTTGCAACCGTCGGGTGCGGTGGAGTGGTGGGGAGTGGACAAATTAGCCGATGCGAGTGGATAAAAGGTGGGCCATGTTTTTGGGCCCCTTTGCCGAGAGTCGACGGCCCACGCTCGACAAACGGTGACGGCGGGCAAAAGGCCAACCGTCTGCGCCGCACAAGTGCGGAGAGGGTGCTTTGCCGAGAGTTGCTCTCGGCAAAGACTCAATTCTCTGAGTGCTCCACTTTTCCGAGCTTCTTACGCTCGGCAAAGGTAAGTTTCGCCGAGAGCTTCTTACGCCGACGGTTTGCTCTCAGTGAACCTGTCATTTGCCGAGCGCCCGTGTTTTGGCCATCGGCAAAGCGTAGGGCACTCCGAAAAGAAGCCGTTTCCCGTTGTGTAAGGAGAATTTTGTTCTCTTACCTTGTTTCAGCTGTGTCAGGCACTCACCTTTGCTGTGTTACAGGATGTCAAATGGCAAGTTGGTTCAGAATACATTCCAGCAGATCGATGCCATTGCACAAGGATTGAAATCACTGGCTCTCAGTGAAACAAGAGTCCTCTCAAGAATTATTGCTTATTGGTTTACATCCCTTTAGATTTTGAGTTACTCAATACATATGGTGAAGTTCGCAGTTCTTACAAAGGTATGTACTGCTATTGGCATGAGTTCATAATTATTGATCCTGTGTGCAGTGACAAAATTCCAAAGTTTTGTTAGTTTGCTTGGTGTGGGTCATCTTTGGAACAAATTTGGTGATCGAGTACATCTGGGACAAACAATCGCATCACTCATCCAGTTGTGTCTTGGAAATTGCTTAACCTAAGTCAAATCTTGGAGAAATCTACAATCAATTTCATATGTTTTTTATACATCCAACTAACTTGACGTATTCACACATCAGGAGTGCCTTTATCAGTACCCATTTTTCTGATGCAGTCTACTGAGGCTGGCATTGTAACCAGATGTAAGGATTCAATGTATTATGGTACATAAGAGCAGTGCATTTGGCTGTGTTGAGTTGGTCATGATCACCCACAGGGCCCTAGCCGTACTACAAATATCTGACAAGATTGAGGTTTAGGGCCTACTTGGATTGTAGTTGCAGGATATACAAAGCATCGAACCCAAAGTCCAAGAAGCATGATCCTCCTGTTTGAGGTACGGTGCCAGCAAAGCCAAGTTGGCCAAATGCTCCAGCTGCACGCAGACAAAGCGCAATGAGGGTTTCTTCAGGAGGCTGGCGAAAATAAAGGCGTGTGATAGGAAATCTGGAAATGTGTAATTGTAATCCCATGGTAATAGGCCTGTATAGCTCAAATACATCTGGACGGTTTGGGGTATTTCATTGCTGTGTGCTGGCAGTTGTTTCTGCATTGTGCATGTCTGTTGCAAGAAGGCTTGGATGCTGTTGTGACCTGGGAACTGATTGGTTTCGCTGACGCTTCCTGTTCTTGCAAGAATGTGCAAGTAGAACAAGCCAGGAATCACACGAGGTTAACAAATGTTAAGCTGTAAGTGTAAGCTCTGCAGTTGGGACCACCGTCTAGTTAGTACTCCGTCCGTCCCATGGAGACCGTCGTTTTAGCTTTTTGGACTTCATGTTTGACCATCCGTCTTATTTAAAATATTTATGCAAATAATAAAATAAATCAATCAATATTCAAGTATCTTTGTTGATAAAAGAAATTATAATAAAATAAATTATATTTATACAAAAAATTTGAATAAGACGAATGATCGAACAAGATGGCACGGAGTCCAAGAGGTGACAAACTCAATGGGACGGAGGGAGTAACTCGCAAGCCGACCAAATCTCCATGGAAATCAGGCCAGTGCAGGATATGCTGGGATTGATTGGTACCCCCGATCCAATGTCGAGTTTGTCGACCATGCATAGCCAGCCGCAGAGGTCCTCCCTGCACAGTGCACTGCATGCCAGCATGTCATGTCGCCATATGCGGCCGACGCACGGAGGCGCCTGCGGGAATGCGATTTTCCGTGCCGGATCCCGGCAGGTACTACAGCCTGCAGGTGAGCAAATTGAGCATTGCAATTTGCAACGATGGGCGGGCGCGCATGCAGCCGCAGCGGCGCAGGCATGCATGGGGTAGACTGATCATGAGATGAGATACGCTGGTGATTTCTCCCCGGCCGTAGATGACATGACATGCATGCATACTATAATTGACGTTGCTCCGAGATTTGGATGTGGTAGCTATATATCACGTACACTACTGTCGGCTCCATCATCATATATAGATCTATCTATCGTCGTCTAATAATATATGTCTTCTGGAGTACATGCAAGGCATGATGAGCAGCTAATTAAACCTGATTCATATAGCCGAACTCCCACATTCCCTTGATCAAAAAAATAAAAAAGAACTCCCACATTCCCACTACACGTCTTTTGGCAAAACAGTGTGACGAAGGAACTGTGGAAGATGTAATACTGACTGCATTGCCCGCTACCATGCAGCAGTACATGAGGAGGCGGATCTCTAGACTGTGGCGGGTTTCCGTCGGCTGAGCGTGCTAGCGGCTAAGAGAGTGAGTGCCTAGTGCGCTCGATCTGGGAGGCAAATTCGTTTCAATGTAGCACCAGATTGCTCGCTCGTGTGGTGTGTGCTGTGTGCTTGGTAATCTTCGGTTTACCAAAGTTTCAACCCGAAAACATTCCTCCTCTACTTAATGAAATTAGGAGGGTCGCGCCTGTGCGTTGTGGTGAACTTGTGTTCTTGTGGGGTTTCATTTGTTTGTAGCGGTAATAGACCTAAAGATGTGTATATGATTGTGTTTTTTTTCTTCAATATGATATGGTATACGTATCTGCATCTAAAAAGATAGTAATAACTACTCAAGTTGCGAACACAAGGTTCATACTTGTGGTTCAGTTGTGATGATGAGTGATTGATTCAACTACTAGCATCTCGGATGGGGTGCTACTGATGGTGGTGAAAGCCACGAGTTCCACATGTGCCTTGGCTTGTGTTGTGCAGGTGTCGAGCATGGAGGCGGTGGCCGACGGCGAGGTGAAGGTCAAGTGATGACGGGCCGCGCCGAATGGACCGGGAGCCGTGAAAGGGCGGACGCATCGAGACTTGGACCGAGGGACCCGGAATCGCCGGGCGGGATCGCGTTGCTGGCACTTGGCTTCGACAAGTGCAAGGACATGGGCCGGTTTGTTGGTTTGGGCCTCAAAACCAACGGTTGAGGGTTTCGGTGGT
Source organism: Chrysopogon serrulatus (assembly GCA_015844335.1). Lineage (NCBI taxonomy): Eukaryota > Viridiplantae > Streptophyta > Magnoliopsida > Poales > Poaceae > Chrysopogon > Chrysopogon serrulatus. Next base: position 107,221 of record JADLZL010005163.1, read on the forward strand.
TTGGGCCTCAAAACCACCCGGGCGGGTTTTCGGGTTGAGCCTCAAAACCCCGGGCGGAGGTCCCGAGGCGGACGGACGGCACGTGGCGGCATCGGGGGTTCGCGTCGAGGCGGCTACCGGTGAGAAGGCGCGGTGGCCGTCGGATCAAGAATTGCATCGAAGTCGGTTCGAGTTGGACCGCAATGTCCCTAGGGCTAGGCGGTTTGCTCGAGAGTTGTATCGGGGGCAAAACCGGAAAATGAAATAAGCCCGGTCGATAAGTAAGGTGGAGGGAGCTCCATCTCCCTCACCTCTCCCATTTGCATTTTCCTCATCTTTTTCTAGGGTTTCTTCCTCTAGTTGCTTGTGAGTGTGAGAGAGGTCCACTAATCCATATGTTAGTGTAAGAACCAAGTTACTCAAGGGAAAGGAGGTCCCGAATCCTCCTTGTGTCCTCCGGGATTCGAAATTGATCCGAGCTCGTTCGTATTCTAGGTCTCTCTCCCGTTTTTCCTTTTCAGCTATTTTCGGGTGATTTTCTTGGGAATTTCGTGCTTCGTTTTCGGCTGCGATCTTGATGCGGATTTTTGGGGGAAATCGGTGCTAGGATATGTGAGGAGATGTTCCAATCACTAATTTGTTGAATCCCTTCACGAGCATCTCGATTTCATGACTTTCCCAAAAAAATCGTCCCCTCCTAGGCTTTCCGGGATTTTCTGATTTTAATCGTGGAGTCTTGATCTTTGGGTGTGGTTTGTATTTGAGATGGAAATCTCATGACCCTGAAAAGCCACGCTCAAAATTTTGTATTGGTTGATTTTATTTTTGTCAAGTTCTACTGATTTTACGTGCTTTCGCCTTTCCTTCATTCGCAGCACTCGTGCGGCGGTTCTGTTCGTGAGTTTGGACCGGACGCCTGCTCCCTTGCCACCGGACTGTCCGATCCCGTGGTCTGTCTCGATTTCATTGCCTCGCTTGTTCTTGGACCGGACGCTGCTCTTGAGTCCGGTGCAACGCAGCTGTCTCTGCTTGCCTCTTATCTCTGATTTCGTGTGAGCAGCAACAACATTGACTCCACAAAGGCGTGCGAGCGGCGGGGGGCAGCAACAGCTTTTCTCCATCAGTTCTCTCTCGCCATGATTTGCTTTGCATTTGGGAACCCTGTGCTTGTTGCCGTGAATTGAAATTGAAAGCAACTAGTACGTACTAGTATTCAACAGCAAGAACAGGTGCTCACGTGATTTGCAAAAGATTTTGGAGATGTCTATTCAAGCAACAGTGATTGGATTAATTTAATTCACCTAGCTAATCATTAGTGGATTAATTTAATCACCTTTTTGGCTGTAGTGCTCTCGGTGGTTTACCTACGCTTGCTGCGGTTTTGAACTGCTCCGTTTTTCAACAGGAATTTCCGTCTCTTTTTAGCTCCACCGAATTATGCTATTTTATGCACGTTTGAACTATCGGCTTGTATCTCGTTACTTTGTGGTGTCCTGCTGTGTTCCTAGGGAACATCCACCTTCTTCGTAGGGTCGAGGGCATCACGTTCATAGCGTCTTGCGTTTGGCGGTGAGTTTGGGACAGTGGTCGAAAAAGTTTCGCAAGAAATTTTACGGCTCCCATTCACCCCCCCTCTGGTCGCCGTTTTCGGTCCTTCAATTGGTATCAGAGCAGGTTAAGGATCATTCCACCTTAACCGGTTCTTGATCCGCAGAAGGCGACATGGCTCGTGGTTCAGGGAAGCCACCGTTTTTCGATGGAACCAATTACCCGTACTGGAAGATTCGGATGTCTGCATATCTCCAGAGTCTCGGTGCGAGGGTATGGGAAATTTGTGAGAATGAGGCTTACGTTGTTCTCCCTGCTCGTGTTGGTCAGGAGCAAATGGAACAACACGATGCCAATAGCGAGGCACGTAATGCTCTCTTCTCGAGTCTTTCTGAGTCTGAGTTTGAGCGTGTCGGACACTTGACTACTGCTAGAGAGATCTGGGTGAAGCTACAGAGCTATCACGAGGGGACTCCCCAAATTAAGACCAGACTCTTTGACACAAACAAAGTAGGAGTATGAGAGTTTCCGGCAGCTTGATGGCGAGACCATCGATTCTATGTTCTCACGCTTTCAGACCATTGTCAACAAGATGCGTGCGAACAAGCCAAACTTGCCCTATGACGATCATGAGAGAGCTTTGAAGTTGTTACATGCTCTTGATCGGAGGGTTTGGGATGCGAAGGTGCAAGCTCTTCTCGAGTCGCAGAACTACGAGACCCTCACTGTGGACGAGCTCTTCAGCAAGCTGAAGTCCAGTGAGATCGACCACCAGATCCAGGCCAAACTTCACAACCCCTCTGCTCCGACTATGGCGCTGGTGTCAGGTAACGGTGTCACTAGTTCTTCAGCTAACCCCTCCTCTGCGATGTTTGCCTTGTCTTCGTTGATCACAGTGACAGAGGAGCAGTTGGACGTGCTCGGAGACGATGAGCTGGCCCTCGTCATCAGCCGGTTCTCGCGGTTCCACAACAACCGCTTGAATCGTCGGCGAGGTGGACCGAAGGATGGATGCTATGGATGCGGCGACCCCGACCACTTCGTCGCCAACTGTCCCAAGCGAAACAAGCACTCCTTCGGCAAGTCCACCTCCGACAAGCACAAGGAGAAGCGCGAGTACACCTCCGGCAAGTACAAGTCCAAGGGAGGCTTTGACAAGGAAGCGATGAAGCGCAAGTTCGTGAAGAAGTTCAAGGCAAGAGAGCGCGCCTTCCTCGCCTCCCTCAGCGACCTCGACTCCGACAACGAGCATGCTTCCTCCTCTTCGAGCGACGACGAGTCCGAGAGGAAGGTCGAGGACAAGCTGAACGGACTCTGCTTCCTCGCCGACTCCACCCACGGAGGCTTCTGCACCATGGCACTTGGTGACGAGGTGGAGAGCGGCAACGGCGATGCTCCCGACGACGACGACGACGACCCATCTAAGGTATCACCTTCCGTCGATGCTCTTGTCGCCGAGGTTGATGACTTGACCGCCACTTTGCTTCGTCAAGATAAGTTGCTTAAGCATCTTTGCTAGGGATAGAAAAGAGTACAAGGCTAAGCTAGAAGATGCGCTTAAGGAGCTTGAGCTAGTTAAGAACACTCCCATAGTGTCCGACGAGCCGTAGTGTGAGTTTTTGTAGCGTTTACATGGCTGATCTTGCTAGTCTGCAGTCCAAGTACGCTAAGTTGGTTGATGATTTTGATAGTGTGCATGCTTCACCTGTTCTGTTGAGTGCGTGCAAGTCTTGCTCGGACTTGCAATCTGAGTTGGCAGAGAAGAATGCCAAACTTGCTTTGTTTGAAAAGGCCAACTCAGATAGCACTAGTGTGGCTAAGTGTGCTCTTTGTGAGGGTTTAGAGCTTGAACTTGCAAATTGTCGGCATGACAAGGTGCGTACCGAGGAGGAAAACACATACCTTCGGACCATCTTGAGTTGGGTGTCGTGCAGTGAGCCGCAACTTGGTATGATGGTCAACCAATTCAGGAGGGGAATTGGTGGACCGGGATTAGGCTTTGCTTTAGGTGGGAAGGGTGATGATCTTTATGGCAAAGTTGGTGAGTTTAGTGGTGTGCCTCCGAGTGAAAAACCTTCCACTACTCCCAAGCTACTCAAAATCACTCCACCTAAGCCACTTGTGCCTCCCACCAAAGATGGAGTGTTTGAAGAACCTCCAAGAGCTCCACCCCAGAAACAAGTGTGGATTCCAAAACCGAACCATCTAAGGAACCCACTTGACACACTCCCTTCCATCTCTGAGGAACCCCTTCCCAAAGCCAAGCCACCTCCAAGAGTAAACCATACCCACAAGAAAGTGAGCCAAACACCTAAGAGAGAGGTGTACCATTGTGAGTATTGTCATAGGGATGGTCACTTGGTTGAGTTCTGCTTTAGGAGGAAGAGAGATGAGAAGCGTGAGTTTGAGTTGAACAACCGGAACATGTACCGCCCTCCCCATGGCGTACATGTACCGCCTGTTCAGAGGCGCACTACTAGGCCTAGAGGTGCAATGCCTCAAGGTGCTAGGCCTCAGGTTGCGAGACCACGTGGTGGTCGTGCACGGCGGGGTTCAGGTCGTGGTCAATATGACTATGAACCTCACGGCGGTGCTTTTGAGTCCCACAGCTCTAGCGGACCACGTTTTCCCTCTCGTGGTGATCGCTTTCCTCAAATGGGACATGGCATGTTTGGTGTTTTTCCTAACACTTTTTCAGGGCAAATGATGCATCACTGGTATCCTTCTCAGTTTACTAACCCCAGTGGTGTGCCATTTGCTCATCCTATGTCTTTCTATTGATGTAGGATGGAGGTTTGGAGAACACATGGCTCATTGATTCCGGTTGTTCGCGCCACATGACCGGAAGTTCTAAATGGTTCTCCAGCCTCGACCCCGTGCAACACAAAGAGTACATCACATTCGGGGATAATAGTAGAGGTAAAGTGGTCTCTCGTGGAACCATTCGGGTTAACGAGAGCTTTGTTCTCAAGGATGTTGCTTTGGTCTCGAACTTGCATTTTAATTTGCTCTCTGTTTCGCAACTCCTTGAGGATGGCTTTGAAGTGCGCTTTAAACATGGTTTTTCTCGAGTTCTCGATTCTCAGGGAGATCTTGTTTGTCGGATCGTCCCATTTGGCCGTGTCTTTCGAGCTGATTTTTCTCACTCTTTTGGCTCTTCCCATTTGTTTGGTGGCCGGATCCTCTTTTGAGCTTTGGAAGTGGCATAGGAGACTTGGTCATTTGAGCTTTGACCTTCTTTCTAGGTTGAGCTCACTTGGCTTAATCCAAGGATTGCCCAAGTTGAAATTTGAGAAGGATCTTGTTTGCCACCCTTGTCGTCATGGAAAGATGGTAGCCGCTTCTCACTCACCTGTGAATCAAATCATGACCAAGGAACCCGGCGAGCTACTTCACATGGACACAGTTGGTCCAGCTCGGGTTCGGTCAGAAGGTGGGAAGTGGTATGTGCTAGTGATTGTGGATGACTTTTCGAGATACTCTTGGGTGTTTTTCATGGAGAGTAAGGATGAGGCTTTTTCACATGCTCGAGATTTGATTCTTCGGTTGAGAAATGAGTTCCCTAAAAATGCCATGAGAGCTATTCGTAGTGACAATGGCACAGAGTTCAAGAATACTCATTTTGAAACCTTTTGCAAGTCTTTGGGTCTTGAGCACCAGTTTTCCTCACCTTATGTTCCGCAACAGAATGGCATTGTTGAGCGCAAGAATCGGACCCTTGTTGAGATGGCTAGGACGATGCTCGATGAGCATAGGACTCCTAGGAGGTTTTGGGCCGAAGCAATCAACACTGCTTGTCATGTTTCTAATCGCATCTTTCTCCGTGCTTTTACGAAGAAAACTTCTTATGAGTTGCGATTTGGGAGGCTACCCAAGGTGAGTCATTTCAGGGTGTTTGGGTGTAAGTGCTTCATCTTGAAACAAGGTAATTTGGACAAGTTTGAGTCCAGGTCCTCCGACGGTATCTTTCTTGGTTATGCTTTGCATTCTAGAGCTTATCGAGTACTTAACCTTGAAACTAACCGTGTTGTGGAGACCTGTGAGGTCACATTCGATGAAACTATGCCTTGTACAACCCCTGTCTTTGAGCGTGCAGGTGATGAAGAGCTTGGTGAAAGCATTTTTGTGGAGGAGGAGCAGGACGATGCCGATTGGGGTGATCCCGAGCCGACTCCACCGGCTGCCCCTATCGAGCATGCGACGACTACTTCAGCTCACGGTCCAGACCCCTCTACTTCCACTTCTTGGGGACCGTTCGAGCAGCTTCCTCAGCCTGCGCCGGCTGCACCTGAGGAGGCACCAGCTGCTGTTGAGGGGGAGGCGACTTCTTGCAGAGAGGCTCCACGACACATTCAGCGTCGCCACCCCGCTCAGACGATGATCGGTGATATTGACCAGCGAGTCACGCGGTCCAGGTCTTATCACATCTCTCACTTCGCTCATTCTGCATTTGTTGCTTCTTTTGAGCCCCGAGATGTTGGACACGCTTTATCTGATCCTGATTGGGTTAATGCTATGCATGAGGAGTTAGAGAACTTTGAGAGAAACCAAGTCGGGTCTTAGTTCCTCCACCTCCAGTGTCATCCCATAGGTACAAAGTGGGTGTTTAAGAACAAGCGAGTGAAGATGGGGTGGTTGTCGGGAATAAGGCTAGACTTGTTGCTCGGGGGTATTGCCGAAAGAGGGGATAGACTTTGAGGAAACCTTCGCTCCTGTAGCTCGCTTAGAGGCAATCCGCATTCTATTAGCGTCGCGCTTTGCTAAGGGCTTTAAGTTGTTTCGGATGGATGTCAAGAGCGCTTTTCTGAATGGGTACATAGAGGAGGAAGTGTATGTTAGGCAACCCCCAGGCTTTGAAAATCCCAAGTATCCTAACCATGTCTTCAAGTTGCACAAAACTTTGTATGGTCTTAAGCAAGCCCCTAGAGCGTGGTATGAGAGGCTGAAAACCTTTTTGCTTAAGAAGGGGTTTAGGATGGGATCGGTAGATAAGACTTTGTTTCTCCTCAAGCAAGGCAATGACATCCTTTTGGTTCAGATTTACGTGGATGATATCATCTTCGGTGGTTCTTCTCACGCTTTGAATGCCAAGTTTGCAGAGTTTATGAGCAGGGAGTTTGAGATGAGCTTGATGGGCGAGTTGACTTTCTTCCTTGGCCTTCAAATCAAGCAAACGCGGGATGGGACGTTCGTGCATCAAGGCAAGTACACAAAGGACGTCCTGAAGAAGTTTGACATGGGTGAGGCCAAGCCTCTTTCGACGCCCATGTCGACTACTACGGCCCTCGACGCCGATGAGGATGGAGAAGCGATCGATCGGAAGGAGTACCGGAGTATGATCGGATCGTTCTTTGTACTCGACGGCGACAAGACCCGACATACGATTTCTTTGTATGCCTCTGCAAGACGCTTTCAGGCTTCCCCACGCACATCTCACCGTCAAGCGGTGAAGCGCATCATGAGGTACCTCCGGTTTACCCCCGAGTTTGGACTTTGGTACTCTGCTTCTTCCTCGCTCTCTCTTTGCGGTTATTCGGATGCTGATTTTGCTGGCTGCCGCTTAGATAGGAAGTCCACGTCGGGGACTTGTCGTTTTTGGGTTCGTCCCTTGTGTCTTGGTCATCCCGTAAGCAGTCTAGCGTTGCACAATCCACTCCGAAAGCTGAGTATGTCGCTGCTGCCGCTTGTTGTTCCCAGCTGCTTTGGATGATAGCCACCCTACGTGATTTTGGTCTTGAGTTCTCTAGAGTGCCCTTATTGTGTGATAGTACTAGTGCCATCAGTGTTGCTAAGAACCCAGTACTTCACTCTAAGACCAAGCACATAGATGTTCGCTTTCACTTTCTCCGTGATCATCAAGAGAAAGGCGACATTGAGTTGCATCACGTAGCCACCCAGGATCAGCTTGCAGATCTTCTCACTAAGCCCCTCGATCAAGCGACTTTTGCTCGCTTACGAGGAGAACCGGGTGTGTGTTTCCTTTTTAGAGGAGGGAAGCACTTTGTTTGTTGTACACTAGTTTCAGTTTCTTTTTGTAGTCTAGGTTTTGATTTGTCTTTGTATGATAGTGCATTTGCATTGCATTTTGTGATATACTTGCATTTTGAGCTTCATGTATATAACATTTGGAATGAAACTATGCTCTTGTTAGTATGCCTTGTGAGTACTTTATGGTGCTTGTCAGCTTAGGCTCTTATTGATCATCTGGTATATGTTATGAGTTGAGCATGATTTTCTAATGTGAACTTGATTAAGCTTCTTGAAATCTGAAAATGTTCACCGCTTGAGATGGTACCTAGCATGTGTAGGATGTTGAGATCCCTTTATCTTTGTCTTGTATATGCTAGGTTGCTATGTCTCATGCTTTGAGTCATTCACTTGCTTAAACACTTTACTTGTGCTAAAATTTGATAACTAAGCTAAGTGAGATGAAAAGATCGAGATGGGTCTGTATTGTCCCACATCAAGGTATCGAGACTGCTTCTAATTGCACATTTGGATGAACTTGAGCCTTGTAGTGGATGACCGAAGCCATTGCTTTGAGCTCTGATTGTCTTTTGACATAGGCTCCGCTTGGTTGAAAAGTTAGGCTTGACAATACAGATAACCTCTCGCACACACATGTTTTGACTAATTCTTGTGCTAAGTTGCAAACTCTGATAAAATTTAATGAAAAACACAAGTCTTAGATTCGTCTTTGACATGATGTGTGACAGCTGTTTGGGGTAGTTCACCTTGTATATCCTTGTTAGCACTAGGTTGATTTCCAGCTTATGCTTGCTATGTGCTATCTTTGGTGGTGAACCCCTCTTTGACATGCTTGAAAACTGCTCAAAACTGCTTACACTTTATATTTCATATTAGTTGATCAGTTTGAGCATTTGCTAGCACTTGTATATTGTTGCTATACTCATTTGTCTTACCGGCTAGAGCATCTTTTCACTTTGATTGCTATATACACGAAGCTTTCTGCATTTGTGCATGTCATTGCATTTTAGGCTTCTTTGTGTGCATTATTCAACAAGGGGGAGAAATTTTGACACACACACACATATGCCTGGCACATCACATGCTTATGTCAAGGGGGAGTCACTTGACATGTCTTGATTGGTTGTCTTCTCAGTGGGTGAGACTAGTTCTCAAAGGGAGAAGGGGAGAAGATTGTGTGCACTCATGTATGTATTTGCTCAGGGGGAGTTGTTTTGCATTGCTTATTGCTAGATGTGTTGAGCCTTTGCCTCTTTCTGGAGGATCTAGCGTTTAGAGTGCTTTCTTGCTTCTTGCTAGATGTGTTGAGCCTTTGCCTCTTTCTGGAGGATCTAGCGTTTCGAGTGCTTCTTACTTGGCTAGCGGTGTTGAGCCCGCCGCCTCTTCTTGAGGGCTAGCCATGTTTTGCTTGGTTGCGTCGAGCCGTTGCCCATGTCTTTGGGGACCAAGTTGTGTTTGCTTCGAATGACCCCATTTGGCATCTCTTTGGCTTTTGGTCGTTTGGTGAGCTTTCTTCTTTTCTTCTTCCTCTTCTATTTCTTTTTCTCAGCCGTGGTGTGTTGGTGTTGAACAATGCACTCATCAAGGGGGAGATTGCGAACACAAGGTTCATACTTGTGGTTCAGTTGTGATGATGAGTGATTGATTCAACTACTAGCATCTCGGATGGGGTGCTACTGATGGTGGTGAAAGCCACGAGTTCCACATGTGCCTTGGCTTGTGTTGTGCAGGTGTCGAGCATGGAGGCGGTGGCCGACGGCGAGGTGAAGGTCAAGTGATGACGGGCCGCGCCGAATGGACCGGGAGCCGTGAAAGGGCGGACGCATCGAGACTTGGACCGAGGGACCCGGAATCGCCGGGCGGGATCGCGTTGCTGGCACTTGGCTTCGACAAGTGCAAGGACATGGGCCGGTTTGTTGGTTTGGGCCTCAAAACCAACGGTTGAGGGTTTCGGTGGTTTGGGCCTCAAAACCACCCGGCGGGTTTCTGGGTTGAGCCTCAAAACCCTGGCGGAGGTCCCGAGGCGGACGGACGGCACGTGGCGGCATCGGGGAGTTCGCGTCGAGGCGAAGCTACCGGTGAGAAGGCGCGGTGGCCGTCGGATCAAGAATTGCATCGAGTCGGTTCGAGTTGGACCGCAATGTCCCTAGGGCTAGGCGGTTTGCTCAGAGTTGTATCAGGGGCAAAAACTGGAAAATGAAATAAGCCCGGTCGATAAGTAAGGTGGAGGGAGCTCCATCTCCCTCACCTCTCCCATTTGCATTTTCCTCATCTTTTTCTAGGGTTTCTTCCTCTAGTTGCTTGTGAGTGTGAGAGAGGTCCACTAATCCATATGTTAGTGTAAGAACCAAGTTACTCAAGGGAAAGGAGGTCCCGAATCCTCCTTGTGTCCTCCGGGATTCGAAATTGATCTGAGCTCGTTCGTATTCTAGGTCTCTCTCCCGTTTTTCCTTTTCAGCTATTTTCGGGTGATTTTCTTGGGAATTTCGTGCTTCGTTTTCGGCTGCGATCTTGATGCGGATTTTTGGGGGAAATCGGTGCTAGGATATGTGAGGAGATGTTCCAATCACTAATTTGTTGAATCCCTTCACGAGCATCTCGATTTCATGACTTTCCCAAAAAAAATCGTCCCCTCCTAGGCTTTCGGGATTTTCTGATTTTAATCGTGGAGTCTTGATCTTTGGGTGTGGTTTGTATTTGAGATGGAAATCTCATGACCCTGAAAAGCCACGCTCAAAATTTTGTATTGGTTGATTTTATTTTTGTCAAGTTCTACTGATTTCTGTGCTCGCCTTTCCTTCTGTTCGCAGCACTCGTGCGGTTCTGTTCGTGAGTTTGGACCGGACGCTGCTCCCTTGCCACCGGACTGTCCGATCCCAGGGTCTGTCTGATTTCATTGCCTCGCTTGTTCTTGGACCGGACGCTGCTCTTGAGTCCGGTGCAACGCAGCTGTCTCTGCTTGCCTCTTATCTCTGATTTCGTGTGAGCAGCAACAACATTGACTCCACAGTGCGAGAAGCGGCAGGGCAGCAACAGCTTTTCTCCATCAGTTCTCTCTCTGCCATGATTTGCTTTGCATTTGGGAACCTGTGCTTGTTGCCGTGAATTGGAAATTGAAAGCAACTAGTACGTACTAGTATTCAACAGCAAGAACAGGTGCTCACGTGATTTGCAAAAGATTTTGGAGATGTCTATTCAAGCAACAGTGATTGGATTAATTTAATTCACCTAGCTAATCATTAGTGGATTAATTTAATCACCTTTTTGGCTGTAGTGCTCTCGGTGGTTTACCTCTGCTTGCTGCGGTTTTGAACTGCTCCGTTTTTCAACAGGAATTTCCGTCTCTTTTTAGCTCCACTGAATTATGCTATTTTATGCACGTTTGAACTATCGGCTTGTATCTCGTTACTTTGTGGTGTCCTGCTGTGTTCCTAGGGAACATCCACCTTCTTCGTAGGATCGAGGGCATCACGTTCATAGCGTCTTGCGTTTGGCGGTGAGTTTGGGACAGTGGTCGAAAAAGTTTCGCAAGAAATTTTACGGCTCCCATTCACCCCCCCTCTGGTCGCCGTTTTCGGTCCTTCACAAGTTATTTCTAAGAACGATTGACACAAAATTAGCAAATCCACGATCGAATGGTAGAAACTAGTGATTTTTACATCAGATAACCTTTTGCATTTCAAGGCAATATATATCCTCTTTTATAATGACAGATTTGATAAAATCATTGAGTCAGACATTACAAATTATGATTTCACTAATAGGACTAGTAGCGGCGGCAGCAAGATAGATGCGTGGAGGAGTCTGATATGGTGAATTTCTCCTATGCATATGGAGGACTTTGACAGTTATGCGATGGTTGTGCGGTGAATTAGACGCCCGTGCACCCGCTTAAAGCGAAGAAAAAACCAAGCTGACAAAAATACCGAACTGTATATGGGGACCCCACATGAAAAATAGTGGGACAGCTGTCCATGTATCCTCCTTCTAGTATGTGTCTGTATCTGTACTGGTCAGTGTATGGTTTCCTTAATGGTTAATACAGGTATGTGTACGCTTTTGCGTACTCTTATCAAAAAAAAAAAAAGAGCTCTGATGGCTGAGAAGCCCTGGAATGCTTCCTCGATAAAGAACTAGATATACATGCAGCGCATGTTATGAAAAAATAACTAGCTCGATCGAGCTTATATTGTTACAAAGCACGCTGCACACTAGCAACAATACGTCTAGCGTTGCACGTCCTCGTGTACAGTACGAGCTGCCGTTCAACGACAAAAATTGATCACTGTTCGTGGAGTAACGCTAACGCCGGTGTGCGCGACTTGCATGTTCCCGTGTCGACCGAATCCGATGCAACAGTATTCATAGCGAGGGCGAATTTTTTTTTATTTTTAACTGATTTTCCGAAGATATTTTAAAAAAAACTAGGTCCCAAACTTATTTTCGGGTCTAACCCCTTTTGTAGCGCCATTACCAGAGGCGCTACTGCTCTCAGACCGCGCCGTGCATGCCGGCGCGGTTTCCTGTGCCACGGTGGCGTTCTTTCTTCCCAGTAGCTGACGTGGCGGGTGACGTGGCTAGAGATATCGCGCTATCATGCATGGCGCGGTCTTCTTTTAATCGCGCCACAGTGTAGGGCGCGGTGGAGTCTAACAAGGCCAGGGCCAGGTGAAGACACACACGACGGGACTGGACAGGCGGCTGGCCTGCGAGCTGTCTGCACGACAGGACTGGACGGGCAAGCGACCGTGCAAGCGTGGCCTGTCAGGTCATCCAATTAAATTTTTACTTTAGTACAGTACGTTTACTCAAGTATCATGCTTTTGACGTGCACATTCACTGATTTGTTTATTCCTCGCTTATCTAAGTAGCAGGACCGGCTTCAGAGCATACTCCCTCCGTTTTTCTGGTACAAAGATCAAGGTGAAAATTAAATCTGAGATAAGCATCCTGTTTCTGCGCTAAACTCGTTTAATGCAGCTTCGTTCTCAGCGCTAAGCGATTATCTGCAGCCCTCCGTGCATGTCCCACCCGGCACTTGCTCCTGCATGGCCGCATGCATTTAATCACGGGAGGAAGGTACGAGGCGTTTCTTACTCGGGACCCTACGAACCAAGCAGCCAAACTCTAATACGACACTTATTTCTGACTTTTTCTAAAAACCAAATACGACATTTATAAAAAAAACGGAGGGAGTAGATCAGTGTTGCAAAACTCTTGAGAGGTGGATTCTATAGCCATTAATTAATTAGGATGTCAATTTAGCAAAATAATGATGTGATATTCATTCAAATTAGGAGAGAGCAGTAAATGATTTCGATGATATTTATTATTTATAAAATTGCAAGCAGTTGTTTCTTAGGAAGCGAAAACGATAAAAATTCTGGAACAGAGGGAGTAGCCTTGAAAAGCACCCGGGCTCGGGAGGAGGTCAATTGCTCAAAACTTTTGACTTACCACATCAAATCTTTTGGACAAATGAATAAAGTATTAAATATAGACAAAAAACAAACTAATTGTATATATTGCGACTATGTTCGAGATAAATCTTCTAAGTCTAATTAATTTATGATTTGATAATGCGGCGCTATAGTAAATATATGTTAATGATAGATTAATTAGGCTATTTGTTTCATGGTTTTCTTGGCAAGTTCTATAATTTATTTTTTTTATTAGTATTCGAACACCCATGCTATATCTCATATAAATAGTAAAATATAATACTCTCTCAAAAAAAAGAATATAATTCTAGCACAGTACTATGTTTTTAATCTTAACTTTGGTCAATTATAAATTAAAAAGTTATTAATATTTACGATGTCAAATACTCTCTCCATCTCAAAATATTAGTCATTTTGAGTTTTTGTGCCACAAGTTTAACTTGATTTGTAGAAAATACGTGCAATATTTGTATTTCCAAATAAATTTGTTAAAGAACTTAATTTAAACATTTTTCTAATAATACTAATTCCATTGCTCGGAAAACGGAAAACAGAAGTGAGTAAATGGCACTTAGGCAGTAGTCATACATGTGCATCTGCATGCAGTGGACTGTGGAGTGAGGCAGCTACAGGGTGAGGCCGTGAGGGTCCACGCATGCATGATGTACCTGTCTACCTGTGCACCTATGCCGCTGTCTGGTCAGGGAAGAAAGCAGTGAATCGGCCACCAGGCAAGGGAGAGAGAGAGGGAGTACAGGAACGCCTGCCCGTGCAACACTCCCCTGCTACCTACTGTAGCAGATATGATGTGACACACTGTATCGGCTACCAGCGTCTTCTTTTCAGAAACTCGGATACTGTACATGCCGTTGGGTCGAGCACTCGAGTACCGTGAGTCCGTGACCGTGAGAGAGGAGCAAAGAGAGAGAGAGAGAGTTGCTGGCCACTTGGTGCACGTACCAAGACCACTAGGGAGGGCGCAGGCTGTAAGGGAGAAAGCATTCAGGCCTAGCGAACGGGTCGCGCCATAGATGGTGGCGCTGTTAAGGTAAGACCGCGCCATGCATGGTGGCGCGATATTTCTTGCCACGTCACCCGCCACGTCAGCTGCCAGGGAGAGAGAACGCCACGGTGGCACGGGAGATCGCGCCAACATGCATGGCGCGGTCTGTACATCTGCAGCGCCTTGTGTCATGGCGCGACAAAAAGGGTTAGACACGCAAATAAGTTTTCAACCAAGTTTTTTTTAGAATATCTTCGGAAATTCAGTTAAAAATAAAAAAAAATTCGCGAGGGCGACGACTAAACGTGGACGGCTTCGTTCGTCACACACGCACGTTGGTGCAGCTACCAATCGGCCAATCGAGATGTTTCCTCGTCTCTCGATGGATCGATCGGCCGGCGACGATGAGCTGTGTGACGGCGTACGCCGTCGTGTACTTCTCGTCGTGTCCTCTTCTTATCTCTCGCGCTCTTTTCCGATCCGCCTGCCAAAGGCGACCCGACAATAATGGCACATTGTACGCCCACTCCGTGCTGCCTTAACGAATAACGACGCATATGTTTCTTTCAACTAGCAAACATGTCACGGCCCATTTACTTGAACGAACGAAGCTAGAGAAACCCGCTCTCTACGTGTACGGATCCCATTGAATCTCTGTCAGCATCACTTAAAAATCTTTTGTCATCTGTTTCCCATCCTCTTCCCCTCACTAATATCACTTTTCTAATGTATCTGGACGCAGTGGTGCATATATATGTTTTATGATCGACATGCAAACAAACTTAGGTGACACTAAGATGCTAGAAATAAAATTAAAAAAAGATAAAGAAAATAGGTTGTTCAAACATTATCTATATCTCGTATTGCGTTTTGGCCGGCGAACTGAAAACCCGTAGCATATACTCTTCTTTTCCTCTCAAGTATGTGCTTGTTCCATATGACTTGATCATCTTCATCTCTCTACCGTCTTCTAGCCTTCCTCATCACTTCAAGTGTGGTCCTAGATTAAACATAATTTTATTGCAAACATTAGTCCAACAGTTATCATTCAATTACCAAAACCTAACTTAGAGCAACTCCATGTGTTTCCTTTAATTAACTTGCTAAACCTATACATTTAGCGAGTTAATAAAATAAGTTCTCTCCAATAGTTTTCCTATACTGGTTTTTAAACGATTTTGCTTTGAGAACCGAACTAGTTCTAACTAACTAAACCTTTAAAAAAATTAATTGTCTCATACTGCTTTCTCTCCTGGAACTCTTTATTGTCTCAATTCACTCATGCATCCAATTTACTCTGATCTCCTAAGTAAAACATCAGACATGGAGAGAATACGAGATTCCTCTTGTCTTCGGAAATTTACAAGTTAGTGAGAATATTTGCTACTCTCTCCATTTCAAATTAGAAGACATTTTGATATTTCTAGGGACATCATCATCATCAATGGTTTTCAACATGGGTCCGTGCCATAAATTGGCATAAAAAACAGGATGGCTTCACCGTTATTTCTTCTCCCAAAATAATTTTCACCACCAGTCTTATTCTAAACCGGCAGTGGTATATCATCATCAATTGTTTCAATAAAACCAGCAGTGAAAATGTTATTGGAAAAAAATTGTTTGCGTTGGAGTTATAAATATTGATACTACTATATTTTCTGTAAAATTAGTTAAACTCAGAAAAGTTTTGAGTCAAGTCAAACCTAGAATCCTATTTTTTTCTTATTAGAAAAATAGGACCGTTCTTTGTTTTATCCTTATCCTGTCTTGTACCCTTCTGAATGATTAGTTGTCGCAGCCGCGCGCCGCGCCGTTTGGATCATTTGATCGGCCGCATTATAGGATATGGATGCATGCAGAGAAAATAAATGCACACATACGCCGCCACCGCGCGCACGTTGGTTCAACAGTCAGCTACTACTAGTAGGCTTAAAAAAAAAAGAAAAAAACTGTCAGTGTGTGGCCGTATGATTTGATCAGATCCACCGTAGCTACAGAAACACTGTTGTCTGTGTCCACGTACTGATGTACATGCATGCATGCATGCACACTGCTAAATTCTCATTTCCTGTGTAGTACGTAGTATCTGTGTGTGTCAGTGTGTGGCAGTGTCACTGCACGTTCTTGTACATTTTGGTCATCCGGCCAGAACGTAGCCACGTAGGCACCGTCGTCGCACCGATGGATCTGCACGTTTGGATCCTTCACAGTTTCCGAGGATGACGATGCAAGGAGAGGTGTAGTAAAATGAAAATACTCCTATGCACACAGTGTCGGAGGAGTACATACAGATGGCCAGATGCAAGGCTCGAGCGAGCTTCTTTCACCGGCACCACGATCAGTCTCCGTGCTTTCGCTAATTGATTATTCCTCGCTTGCTTGATCTCAGTGAGTCACTACGACATACTGCGGCAAAGCAGTGGCGCCAGCAGTGTACCGCCGCACATGCATGCTCCACCTGCCTCTGCCTTGTGTCGTCGTCGATCGATATACCACCGCACTGCAGCACGTGCACGCCAGTTAGCACAGAGATAATATTTATAGTAATATATGGTAGGCGTTGGCTATACAGTAGGAGTATATTTCTCCAATACTAGGCTGACTTAATTAGCCACGTCACACGCTGTCACTGCGATGTATTACTACAGTACTATGTGCCATTGTAGAATCTGGACAATTAAACTAATTAAACAATAATGCGGTCCATTCATGCAATTGACAAGTGTTAGTTGCAGTACGGGGTGATTATCCACGTGTACAGTATGCATGCATGCGTGCCCATATACAGTATCAGATCACATCCCTGCCGTTGCCGTATTTGTCATGATACTGTACTGTACACGTAAACAAACATCCCGTATATCTATCGATCGGTCGACCGCGTCGTCGACACGGCCGGAGAGAAGCGAAGAATCAAATCTGAAGCGCGGCAGGCTTTATCGAGATATGTATGCCGGCCGCCCGGCGGGCTCTGGAATTGATTACTCTGATGAGAGATTAGTCGTCGATGCTCTCTTTGACCGCCGGTAATTGGCTAGTTGCATTGGCCGTGCGTGCATGCATATGCATGTGTCCGCCTCGCGGCCGATCTGCTCGATCGTTCCAAGCAAACGGCGCCCCCATGCATATGATCGGCGAGCGCGCGCGCGGCGTGTTGTCATGTGCACGTGCTACAGCTAGCGACAGTGGCTGGCCAGCCGCGCCGACGTGCTCCCCGATCCATTCATGCATGGGAATCGAGCGGCAGCGCAGCACGTACGGCGGGGCACCCGGCGGCCGGCCCCTACGGCGGCCTAGCTACGGCCTACGATCGACGGCGTAGACGACGATGACGATCGGCATGGCCACTGGCCAGAGCATATATAGCTGCTGGGATCTGCATGCATGCGACTGTGTGATCGATCGATCGATCGAGTGCATACTGGCAGGGTTTTTCTTACCGGTGGTAAACCGGCCGGTTTGACCGGTTACCGACCAAACCGGTGCGGACCGGTTCGGGTTTTGCCACGGTACAAACCGTTAGGGTTTTTTAAATTTGAAATTTGAATTTGAAAAATGAAAAATTCTAAAAAATTTATAAAAATAGTTCATGATTTATAGAATTCAATGGTGTTAAAATTTTTCAAATTTGAGTTCGTTTAGTATTTATTTTGACCTTTGCAAATTTGAAAAAAAAAAAAAAAAAAAAAAAAAAAAGGCCGCGGCCCATTAAGGCCCATTAAATCATGAAGGTCGAAAAAATATACTAAACGCACTCAAATTTGAAAAATTTTGACATCATTGGATTCTATAAATCATGAAGTATTTTTAAAAATTTTTCTAGCATTTTTTTAAAACATTTTTCATTTTTCATTTGAAAATTTTTGACATCATTGGATTACCGGCCGGTAAACCGGTCTAACCGGCACCGTTTGAACTGCGCTTTGTTTCAAAATTCAAATTTAAAATTTGAATTCGGCCGGTATAAATCGGTAACCGATTTATACCGGCCGGTTACCCGTTACCGGACGCCAACGGTTTGGTTGTCCGGAACGGTAAGTAAAACCCTGCATACTGGTCGATCGGACATATTGATGGCCAGCAATAAATAGAAGCCCAGAATGCATGCATGCGTGGGGGCAAACCAAGTACAGACAGGTCACATTTACGTTCAGCTGTCAGTTAAACGGTTAGCCTTTTTTTTTCCCGGATCAGTTAATAAACGGTTACTAGCTACTAGCCTAGGGCCTTGTTCAGTTCGTAAATATTAGAAAAAATTACAACTGTAGCATTTCGTTTGTATTTGGTAAATATTGTTCAATCGTGGCCCAACTAGGCTTAAAAGATTCGTCTCGTGATTTACAACAAAACTGTGTAATTAGTTATTTTTTTACTAATATTTAATGCCCATATATACGGGTAGAAATTGATGTGACGGAGAGAGAATGAAAAAACTTGCAACTTTCATGCGAAGTGAACAAGGCCTAGCCTAAGAACAGTAGCTTGCTTGGAACGAGCACATGGCACGTCTGATGTCTGGCGACTGGCATCGCATGCATGCACGGCGCCGGCCGGCCCGCGCCGCCGTACGCGCAAGTTGCGTGCTCCGATGGACCTCGCGCGCGGGCGCCTATATATATACTCCCTCCGTCCGGAATTAAACCACTTTTTTTTTTACTTTTAAAAAGCTGCGTTTGACCATTCGTCTTATTCAAAAATTTTATAGATATTATAAAATAAGTAAATCATTATTAAAATATCTCTAGTGATAAAATAAGTTATAATAAAATACATAATATTTATATAAAATTTTTAAATAAGACGAATGGTCAAACGTATTTTTTGAAAGTCAAAAAAGATGGTTTAATTCGGACGGAGGGAGTATATATATATATATATATATATATATATATATATATATATATACACACACATATACGCGCACCGGAAACCCCGGCGACGCATAAATGAGAAGGACGAAGGGATATGGTCATATGGATGCGTCCGCTGTCCGCGACGCAGTACCCAGTAGTACGTTCGTGTCTGTACCCTGTGCAATTGAACGCGGGGCGACGGGCATTGGCCAGCCGGCCGCCGTGCCGCCGCGGGGCCACTACGTACGTAGTCGGTTAGATTGATATCGCGCATCGGCCGCCGTGGATCGCGTTGCATGCATGCGCTCCACCACTGGTGCGGGCTGCGTCGGATCGTCGTCGATGATCTGCATGCATGCCTGCCGCCACATGCATGAGTCAGCAATAAGCATGCCATTGACAATTTGACATGCCCATGCAGTATGCATGCATCGAGCAGTCGAGCTTAATTGACAACGTACGTACGGGAGTATCGATGACCAGCACCTGTGACGACGACGACGACTAGGAGGACGACGTACGGTCCCGGGTGGTCCGATGATGTTTGGCCGTTAATTTTGGAGATACAGACACACCATCATCGATCGTCCCCTCCGACAAGATTGTACAACGGTACAGACGCCCGCGGCCCGCTGCACCTCTAAGACGTACACATGTTGCATGCACCTCTGAATCATGTTGATCCGATAGAATCACATCCTGTAATAAATTGGAAAACTGTAGATCGTCATGTCATTTGGCATTCCATTTTGTAACCGTACTCCCTCCATCCCTTAAAGATTATCGCTTTGGGTGTTCGTGCCACTAGTTTAACTTGATTTGTACAAAATACGTACACTATTTATATCTCTAAATAAATTAATTAAAAAAATTAGATCCAAATATCTTTTCGACAATACTAATCTATAATATTTATTATTTATTAAAATCACCGGCAGTTATTTTTCCGAAAACGCAAGCGACTAGAGATGCGGGGTGTACGTCCGCAACCCCGAACTATGTAAATGGGGGTAGGGGTCGCTAGGAGTACCCTAGACTAACACATCATGGCCCCTGTAAATCTCGAGCATATGAAATACAAGTAGCCTTCCACATTTGAAGTAGCTAGGATGGTACCCTATCTCGGAGCAGTATATATCTGTGTTTTGTGTGCTACCCCCTCTCATGCCCTACACATATAGATCGCCGATCTATTAGTATACGATAAACTCATCATGAAGAGCTATGTCATCTCGCTCTCTTCTCTATGTTATATCTATATCTTTCACTACTACAAAAACAATTTTAGTGGCATTGTCATTAATTTTTCTCAATAGTCATATCAAAAAACACCTTTACAAATGGTTTTAGGACAAACCACGCACCTCTAACAATCGATTTCTAGAGCTGATTAGTGTTTCCAGCTACCTCTAGAAATACCCTACATTTCTAAAGGTGGTTCGAAACACCAATCGCCTCTAGCTAGAAAATATGTTTACAACCATGAGAGGTAGTTCAATTCATCTTTTTTCAAATGAAGTTGGATGAAGACAAACTTTATACCAAAATTATAAAGCTAGAGCTTGAGTATTGTTTCTTCACTAAAATCATTTGAAGTCCCAAAACATCTTTCAAATCTTTGTAGTTGAAACTTTTTCATTTGAAATTGTTCCCGATTAAGCAGCAATAAAACTAACGACATGTCCTTGTCGTTTCTTTCGTGGTTTGCTTCCTGCTAATTAATCTAAGTCAAACTTTAACCATGTTCAAATAGCTATCACCCGAACTTTGCTCATGTGTCTGTTTCTTCAGGGCACCGCGTCCCAAGTTCAACAAATAAAATGTTATTAATTATCCTTGACCTTACTTTTTTATATGTTATTAGACATAGGGAAAATAGAGGGGATTGTTTTTTTTCCTAGAGTATGCCTCGTCATTTCTAGAGGAAGAGGCCCTTTAAGTAGTGTATGTTAAAAGAATCCAACAATATATTTAATATATATATATATATATATATATATATATATATATAAGAGTATAGAAAATATCCCCACTTTTTATTGTTCGTGTTATCTCATATCCTTCAATGTTCATTATTTTGGTTCTTTCTTCAACACAGTAGTACAGTACTTAATACAAAAAAAATAGTGTGGTTATATACTTTCTAGGGACACAACTCTTTAATGTATGAATTTATATGTATATTTCTTCTTTTAGACAATAATCAAAGTTCCATAATGAATATTGGGGGAAATACATGTATTAATGACATAGCTAGTATTTCTTTCTAACTTATTAAAAAAATGGAGGTGAACATAACCTCCTATGAACTAGATTGCTACGTTTATGGCTTCAAGCACGTTGTTTTTCTTAGGGAGAATCATAATCCTACTAGGTGACAAAGAGCGACATATATAACTTTGATTTGACGAGGACGCCCTTCAACCAACTCGCTTCTATTGCTAGACTACGGCCCTAGCTAGATAGATGCCTTTGTCAAATCACCGGATATGTAGCTCGATGAGAGAGATTTTTGCAATAAATAAATAAAAATAAAAAACATGGCAAGCATACATAGGCCCTGTTTGGACTAGTCTACAAAACCTAACTATTTAAATTAGTGATTTGTTCATTGGATCCAAACAGACCATAATGAAGCTCATGTTAGCACAAAGATTATCAACTGCGTACTCTTACCTTTGTTTTTTTTAACAATAATGTCACTTGCTATTTCACTACATAAAGTGCATGGTGAAGCTATTCTACACTGCGTCTGTGCTGCAGCACACTTTATATGGCAGGCAAAATAATCTTTCAACGTTCCAGCAAATAATGGACATGCTCACCCAAATTGAACAGCCTTGCAAACTTTAATTTATGCCACACATTTAGCCGCATTAATATAATCAAACACCAGTTCAGGTTCACTGTATGGGCTACAAATAAAGACAAACTATCTAGAGAAAATATTCATACTCGATTAAGATCTGCAAAGTGTATTAAAAAAATAGAATTTAAAAAATAGAATTTTGGCTCTGGCTCTCACGCTGCAAATGGTGGTTGGCTCAAAATAAAGAGATTGGAGAATCTATTTGGGGGTTCAGAACTAACTAACGACCTTTGCAAATTGAATGGTGGTGGCGCAGTCACACGGCCGTTGGAAACCCGACACGTATAGCTAGCGGCTGCAAACTTTAGCCATTTGGGTTGCAAATGCGCGCCGATCTCAATCTAATGCCCGATGCTTTTGCTATGAAACAAAAGGTGCCACGAACGTCTGAATCAGAAAAAGGGAATATAATATCGGTGAGAAAGTTGTGTGTGCTTCAGAATGGCAAAATTATGTATCATCGATAAGCATTGCATTGCGTTCTTGATCCGGCATTAATTGCGCGCGAGTCCTGTGTCAATGTGCGCCCCGCTTGCCAGGGACATGCGGCCTGAGAGTTTCATTTGGAGCAAACGATTGCAACATGCGGGAATAGGTTAAAGGCGATTCTCAGGGCGACGCGACTCCGACCCTCCATGGCTCGCCCGGCGTCGGCTGGCTTCGGGGAGGAGCTCTGCAGGCGGCGAGATGAGTGGAGGGTGCGGGCGTGGGTTCGTCCCTACGCTCCTCTTCTCTCGCCTTCTCGCCGAGCAGGAGTGTGTGGAGGCTCGGGGGAGGAGTTTTTCCGTCGAGGATGGTGCTGCGCCCGATCTCGTCATGCTCGATTGAGGCGGAGGTTGGAGATGGAGTCTCGGGGGAGACATCGGCGGTTGGTGATTGGAGCAGGCCCCCGATTGAGATTGGGGATTTCTCTGGGGAGGCATCAGGGGAGGGGTGGCCTCCACTTGGCTCGAGTCCGGCGAGGAGAGGGACTCGTCGCCGGCTCACGTTGGCTCCGTTGGGTTCTGGTGATCTGGGGCAAGGGTGCTCCTCGTACCACCCAACGACGAAGGGCGGGATCCAGAGAGCACGTATGGAGAAAGCTGAAGATATCCGTCGACACTTGTTTTCTAGAATCCATGTTGATTCGAGGGAGGGGATCGATTTTGGTACGAATCAATTGGTAGCTCCGGTGGCTTGCTCACCCCATGGGGGTCTGAGATGGGGTTGATCCTGTCCACGGTGGACGGAGACCCCAGGCGTGAGGTGGAAGACGACGTGGTCAACCCAATTGACTTACGCTTTGGTCATTCATGGTGTCCTAGTGGGTTTGGTCCTGGGCCGGGCTGGTTTTGGATATCCAAAGGTGCCTTGACTTTGGATACTTGTTTTAGGGCCCGACCTCAGGAGGTGGCAAGTTTTGGGCACTTGGCCAGGCGCGTTAGGGTTCGTCTACCCCCGCCGCCACTCACAAACTCGTTTTCATGTGTGGTGAGGAGAGGGATGGAGAACCGAGGGAAGAGAAGGTCTGAAGAGTGGATGGAGGATGATGATCTTCTGGGGGAGGATCAGAGGCAAGATGGGGATCTGCGTCAGCAACTTCAGAGAAACCAAAGGTATCAAGGGCAGGAAGAGCGCTATGCCCCTAGGGGGAGAAGGGAGGAGGCGATGGGCTTCAGAGGGGGTCGTGTCATGGAGAAGGGAGGCCAAGGAAAAGGCCCTGCTGGGAATCAACCTTCTTATCATCGACCCCAGCAGCAAGGAAACTGTGTTCCTAATTGTTTTGAGCAGCAGGGATACTGGAATCAAGATAACTCAGGAAGACAACAAGGCAATTGGAATCAACCAGTTCATCAAGGTGGAAGACCTCAGGGACAAGGTAATTGGCAGGCTGGAAGACAACAAGGACAGCTAGGGGGGCTGGTCGCTTTGATAGGCATCATGGTCATGAAGCTGGAAAGGAAGGTAACAAAGAAAGGAGTATGATTGCTGAGACAGCTCGTAGTAACTCTTCTACTGATGTTAGATGTTACAGATGCCTGGAGTATGGCCACCATCAGGCTGACTGTACTGGTGTACCAGTTTATTACAAATGCAAGGAGAAAGGTCATATGGCTGTGGAGTGTGACATGGATGGTAAAAAGCTCAAGATGTTTGGTTTTGGCATTCCGGGGCAAGGTTTCTATGCTTTCAATTTTCCTGAATCCAAAGTGAAGGTGGTACAGGCAACTGGATTGATATCTATACTCCAAGGTGATGCCACTGAAGAAAAACTGGATAAAGAGCTCAAAAATCTGGTGAGGAAAGACTGGGATTTCAGGGTGAGGAAGATTGACAATCAAGAGTTTCTCGTTGTTTTCCCAGATAAATCTTCACTGGAAACTTTTTCTAGGCTGACTGAATTTTAGATGTCTGTTTATGGTCTCAAAGGAAAACTTACTAAAACTGAGAGGGATCCTGAATCATCTTCAGTGCTGCAAACCATTTGGCTTAAAGTTTATGATATCCCTGATGTTGGCAGAGATGTTGAGACTGTCAAAGAGATAGTAGCTTTGGTTGCTGAGCCTCTAGTTGTAGATGAACTTAGCCTAATAAGGATGGGCCCTGTGAGGGTAAAAGGAAGATGCAGAAATCCAGCTCTGATCAAGGGTGCTATGGAATTTTTCTTCAATGGGAGAGGGAAATGGATTAGGTTTGAGGTAGAAGGGAATTCGGCTGCTGCAAAAGGGGGAAGTGATGGACCCCCTAATTCAGGGCCAAGCAATAGAGATGGTAATCCTGATAATGACAGAGATGATCATCAGAGGGGAGATAGAAACAAGAAAAGTTCTAGTAAATTTGATAGAATTGGTAGGGTGGACAAGGATATGGAATATAACCATGATTCTATGGAGGAAGGATTGGATATCCCAACCCAATAGGAGTCCAAAGACAGTGGTAGCTCTGATGTGGTTCCTATATCTGTGTTCCATCCTATGATTGGCATGGTTACCATGGAGAAGGTTAAAAACAAATTCTCTCAGCTGGTAAATGATTTGGAAGATAAATATGCTGAAGAGGTAAATGCTAATAAGGAAATCTTCAAAGGTGGAAAGGTGTTTGCTGGAAGCTGGGAAGGTGATACCTAATGAGTTACAAGGCAACTTTGTGACGTAAAGCTTGATTGATGCTAAAAGCTGCTTTGGGTTAGGTGTGGATTCCCCAACCTGCTGGAATTGAACAGGAGTTAATATATTCGAATCCCGGTTTGTGGTACATGGGAGGAAGGGCCCTATCTCATGGACAAAGCTAGATGGCCGAGTACTTAATCCGCCTCGATGAAGGTTTGGAGGGCCTTACTCAAGAGGAAGAGCTGGTTGGTGGAAATGTGGAGGAGAATACGAATTGCACCGGATGAGCAATGTAAGAGATCGGGGAAGACTTGATGGATCTTTGTTTACGTTCAAAGTAAAGATTCGACATTGAGGGTGGAAGTAAAAAATTTGGATGGATCCTAATCCTAAGAGAGCTAAAAAGAGATCTAAAAAAGTGGTGGTGGCTACAAGATCTAGCAGCGAGAATCCGGAGGGATGGAATTTCTATTGTTCAAAAAAATTTGGAGCTCGGGCTAGGGCTAGGAATACAATTTCAGGTATCACCACATCAGTTAATCCTTTTTACAATCTTGAATAATACTCCTTCTTCAGTATTCTGATCGGTTATGAATGATTTGGACCTGGTGGGGGATGATATTGGTAGACAGATAGATGTTTTTAAAAGTGAGGAATTGGCCAGAGCTGCCATTCTTTGAGGCTAATTATAAAGCCTTTTAGATAAGCAAAAAGAAAAGGATATTCCTCGGGGAGAGGATATTTTTTAGAGGATGTGTCTTTAAAAATAATTTCTAATGAGGACGGGGGGAGAGAGTCATTGAGGCCACCAGGGGGTGTGCACAAAAGAGGAGATGAAGAGAGTTTAGTCCTTCCTTCTGTTATTATAGATCAATGAGGATCATGTTTTGGAATGTTAGGGGGCTGGGTAAATCTTATAGGAGAGCTTGGGTTAAAAATCATGTCTTACAAGAGGATTTGAGTGTGGTTGCTATTCAGAAAACAATTAAAGTAAATTTTGAGGATAAGGAATTAAAAGAAATGGCTGGGTGTAAGGATTTTAGTTGGTCATGGGTTCCATCAAGGGGTCATTCTGGTGGTTTGCTGTTGGGAGTGGACTTGGAGGTGTTTGAGGTGGAACAGTCGATTACAAATGATTTCTTCTTGGGTCAACTAGTCAGGGTCAGATTGTCTAATTTTAGATTTTGGATTGTTAATGTATATGGGCCTGCTAATCATGATAGTTCTGATTATTTCTTGTCTGAATTACAAGCATTCTGTTCTAATGAGGTTCTACCTGTTCTCTTGGGAGGGGATTTTAATCTCATTAGAAATGATAAGGAAAGAAATCAGGGTCAGGGGGATCCTAGACTGATGAATTTGTTTAATGGGTTTATTGGAAATATGCAGTTAAAGGAGATCTATGTGAGTGGGGCTAGATTCACTTGGTCCAACAAGCAAAGGTTCCCTACGTTGGTAAAGCTTGATAGGATTTTAGTCACTTCTTGTTGGAATGACCACTTTGTCAATTGCTTTGCTTGGACCAAAGCTAGAACAGGGTCAGATCATTCCCCTTTAATTTTAGATTCTGGGGAACAAAAGAGGGTGAAATCCAAGAATTTCTTTTTTGAAGAAAGTTGGTTGCAATATGAGGAGTTTGGGGAGTTAGTGGTGGAAAAATGGATCAAGGCTAAACAGGGAGATGTTTCAAATCTTTATTCCTTAAATTCTTGGCAAGGGTGCCTTCAGTATTTGAGGAAATTTTTAAGATTTGGAGCTTGAGGAAAGTTGGTGAACGAAAAAGAGAAAACTAGACATCTCCAGTAGGATAGAATCTCTTGACCTCGTTCTTTGAAAGTAGACTTTTATCTTTAGAAGAATGGGAGGAAAGAATAGATTTAGAAAAATCTTTGGAAAATATTTTTTTCTGGGAAGATGTGACATGGAAACAAAGGGCTGGGAGAAATTGGGTTTTGCAAGGGGATGCAAATACCCATTTCTTCCACCAGTATGTGAAAGGAAGGAGGAAGAAATGCAATATTCTTTGTGTTAGATTCTGATCAGGGAGAGATCGGGGTCAACAGGGTATTTCTGAGCATATTGTAAAATTCTATAAGGATTTGTTTGGTCATAATGAACCTTGCTCTATTAGCTTAGGTGAGAACTTCTGGCCTGATTCTTTGAGACTAAAAGAAGAGGATAGGTTGCTTTTAGGCTTACCTTTTTCTTTGGAAGAGGTCAAAAGGGTGGTGATGGATATGAAATTGAACTCTGCTCCGGGTCCTAACGGATTTGGGCCGGTGTTTTTTAAGAAGTTCTGGGAATGCATTAAGGGGGATCTGATGAAAATGTTTACAGATTTTTGGGAAGGGAACTTGGATATCAAAAGACTCAATTATGGGGTGATTACACTAGTTCCAAAAATTAAGGATGCTAATACTATTAAGCAGTATAGGCCTATCTGCTTACTTAATGTGGATTTTAAATGTTTTACTAAGGTGCTGAATAATAGATTGGTGCCTGTGGCTGAGAAGGTTATTGGTAAATGTCAAACGGGGTTTATAAAAGGAAGAAATATTTTAGAGGGAGTGGTGGTTTTATATGAAGTGTTACATGAGCTACATAGATCTAAATCTAAGGGGATAATTCTGAAAATAGATTTTAAAAAAGCTTATGATAGGGTTAGTTGGTCCTTTTTAGAACAAGTTCTGGTTGGAAAAGGGTTTCCTCCTGAATGGATTGGTTGGGTCATGAGTACAGTAAAAGGTGGGAAGGTATGTGTGAATGTTAATGAGGAAAGAAGTGACTTTTTTGGGACCTTTAGGGGGTTAAGACAAGGTGACCCCTTGTCCCCCTTTGTTATTCAACCTTGTAGCCGATGCCTTGGGGGTTATGTTACAAAAAAGCTATTGATAAAGGTCATATAGTTGGGGTGCTATCTCATCTACTTCCTGGGGGAATTTCCCATATTCAGTATCTTGATGATACTTGTCATTATGATTGAAGCTGAGGAGGTGTATATTAGAAATCTCAAGTTGATCCTTTATTGCTTTGAATGGCTCACTGGCTTGAAGATTAATTTTCATAAGAGTGAGGTCTTTGTCTTTGGTGTTTCTCAGGGGGAAAAGGAACACATGGCTAATATGTTGAATTGTGTTTTAGGGGAGTTACCAATGAAATACTAGGAATCCCAGTTTCTCATAAAGCTTTATCAATGAATGATTTCTCTTTTCTAACCCGAAGTTGATTAAGAGATTGGATCCTTGGAAAGGAAAGTGTCTGACCTCAGGGGGTAGACAGATTTTGACTAATTCTTGTTTGAGTAGTATCCCTTTATATTGTATGGGGTTCTACTGGCTTAAGGATGGGTTACACAAAAAGATGGATACTATCAGGTCTAAGTTTTTATGGCAGGGTGCTGAGGGTAAGTTTAGATATCATATGGCTAAATGGGAAATGGTATGTAGGCCTAAGGACCAGGGAGGTCTGGGTATTATCGATACCAGGTTAATGAATGACTGTTTGATTGTAAAATGGATTTGGAAATTATATCAAAAGCCAGATGATTTGTGGTTTAGAATTCTGAATGCTAAATATCTAAAAGATAAAGGTTTTTTCCATTCCAAAGAGGCAAGGGGGTCTCAGTTTTAAACACCTGTTAAAGTGGGGAGTTGCCTTTAAGATTGGAAATGGTAGGTTATGCAGATTCTGGGAAGATTGTTGGTTGCATGGTGTACCTTTAAAAGTGGTGTATGGGGATCTTTATAAGTTGGTCAGGGGACCCTTTTGTTCAGTGGCTGATTGTTGGGCTGATGGGGAATGGCAGATGGATTTTAAAAGAAGTCTATCTATGGGGGAACATGTGAGATGGCTCAGTTTACTTGATGAGTTGGGAGAGGTGGTGTTGTCAGAAGATAGGGAGGATGAGGTTTTGTGGGCCTTAGATAAGAAACAGAAGTTTTCAACTAAGTCTTTGTATAGATTTATAACTAATAGTGGTATGGTGAATAGAGTAGCTGGTTATATCTGGAAGAGTAAGATTCCTTTGAAAATCAAATTCTTTTTGTGGCAGGTGGTTAACAATAAACTACAAGTGGCTGAAAACCTGGTTAAGAAGAAATGGAAAGGGAGCAGTTATTGTGTGCTTTGCAATTGTGTGGAATCAGTGGATCATATTTTCTTCAAATGTCACTTTGCCAATTTTGTTTGGTGTATTTTCAGAGAGGTTTTTAATTTAGCTGAGATCCCAAGTTCTTTGGATGACTTTCTTTTTGATTGGATTGGTGGCAGGGGGTCGGCACGAATCAGGATTTGTTTGTTTGTTTTTGCGGCTTTCAGTTGGGCATTGTGGACAACTAGAAATAAAATGGTTATCGAAAAGAAGTTTCCCAGGAATCCAATTGATGTTATATATACGGCTTTATCTTTTTTGCAGGTATGGAGCTACAAGCTTAAAGAGGAGGACCAGAAGCGTATCTCTCAGATTAGGTTGGCCGTGTTGAAGTGGTTAAGAGAGTTCAAGCCTACTCAGATCTTAATGTCAGATGTGGTGGAATTATAGGGGTTCAAGTTCAGAAGTGTAGGTCTATATGTCTAGGTTCTATCAGTTGTGAGGCCTGATGTAGTTGATGTCTAGTGGCACCTGGTGTTGGTAGTCTCTTGTTCTTTCTTTGCAAACTGGTATCCCCAGCATGTTACTGTTACATTGCTTTCTTAAAAGCAGAGGCTTGCCTCTTTTTTAAAAAAAAAATGTTTCTGAATTTTGTGGTGTATATGGATGGATAGGAGCTGCCTTCGTCAGTGTTTAATGCTCTTGATTACTCAGAATCTGATTCGAGCTTCATGGTTGTTCAGTAGATCGGTCAGAACACAGCAAGCCCTATCTCAACTCAATTGCACGTTCGTTGAACTGACAAGTGATCCACTTACCACTTCTGCAGAGCAAATACAGATAACAAGCCCAAGTTTACAAATAGAGATTCTTACAATTACAAATAGGGTGGAACGAAGATCGTATTCAGATATTGATATGAGAGAATACTAATAGCACTTAACAAGATCAAATCTTTCACATCAATTTGTAAATTAATCCGCAGCGTAATCAAATATTACACACTTCCTCTAGCTCTCTTTTGAGGTGCCCATTGGCCACCGGAGCGAAAGCCAGATTTCGACGTCCATCCAACTCACCACTCACCTGGTACAGATAGGCCGGCCACTTGCCTCTCTGCGGTTGCTTTCCGGGCCCACTCGCCAGGTTTTACCTTTCCTCGACACCAGGCCCACGTCCCACGTCCATGGCCCGCCATGTGGCCCCCTCCTCCTGGCTCCTGCTATATAAGGACCCACCTCTCCAGTCCAGCCTCCAGCTTTGCCACGACCAGACCAGACGACCTTCCCTCCTGCTCTGCTAAGCTTCTGTCTCTCCACCCACTTCTTGATCAAGACGACGGCAATGGCGAAGGGCGGGCTGAGCAAGCTCAAGTGCATGATCAAGAGGTGGCACTCCTCGAGCCGGATCTCGCGCACGCCGTCAGGGTGCTCGGCGCGCTCGCACGACGTCGGCGGCGGCGTCGACGGCTTCGCCTTGGAGAACTCGTGGAGGAAGGGCGTCGCCGCCTCGTCCGTCTTCGCCTGGGGGCGGCGGCGGCGGAGGCGCGGGCTCCGTGTCGTTCCACGGCGCCGACGGCGTGTGCCCCCTGGCCTCCACCCGGTGTACGTCGGCAAGTCGCGCCGCCGCTACCTCATCGCCGCGGAACTCGTCGGCCACCCCCTGTTCCAGAACCTCGTCGACCGCTCTGGCGGCGCCGGCGTCGGCACTGGCGGGACCGTCGTCGTCGGCTGCGAGGTCGTGTTGTTCGAGCACCTCCTCTGGATGCTCGAGAACGCCGACCCGCAGCCGGAGTCGCTCGACGAGCTCGTCGAGTATTATGCGTGCTGACCGCGTGCCGACTCATGGTCACGGCCGTGTCCGATCCACGATGCCGGCAGCGGCAGCGCAGCGGCGCCGAGCCGAGCTGGACGACGGCCGCCAGAGTAAAGGGGTCATTTGGTAATCTGGTTCTTTTGTTTAAGGTTAGGGGTAGAGTTGTAATATACGCTGGATTGCGAGGGCAAGGAGTAACAAACAAGGCATGTGGAGATAGTTAACCTTGTGGTGTTTGTGGTAATTATCTTGTGATAGCCGTGTAATTACCGTGCACCCAAGATAATGCTCTCCCGGAGCAGTTGATTAATCTCTAGTCCTTGATGTAATGTAATGGCTTGCATGTTTCTTCTACTGTTACTTTTAAGCAGAACTGAATAAGATTTATTAGGAATGGTTTCACCAATGTATGAAGTCCAAATGTTCATTTCTTTCATGTTGTTCTTCTGAGATTCTTTCACTTGGGCCATGCATCTTAGCGGATAATTTTAGGTACGGTGAGCTAAAACTTCACTTAGTTTTGAGTTCACGTAGGCCAAACCAGGTATTTCGTACTGACGAAAGCACGGGTATTGCTATCTGGTAATAAGAGTGGAAAGATCAAGCTCAAATTCAGTAGCCGAACAGATGGGTAGCGGAAGATTTACTGACTAAATTAAAGTATACACGCTAGTACTGACTAAATTAAAGTATATCACGCTAGCGAAAGACCGAGACAAGATCATTTATATATAATACTAAAATTTGAAATACAGGTTACGATCCTGTACTGTTCGTGAAAAATATAATACTAAAAATTTGACAGGAGCAAGGTTAATTTGTAGAGATAAGGAAAGTAAAATGCTGCACAATGTCTTTATTTTCTTTTTACCACAAGGAGAGACTCCACCGAAGCATTTGTAGTTTATAGTAGATAGATCAGGAACTAAACCCTAGCTAGCTAGTAGTAGTCGACTCGCTAAAACCATTTTGTCTCTATTCTTTTCAAATTTTTGTGAATCATAAATGTTTACGTTTACATCATAAATGTTTACGTTTACATGTACGCATATTCATTCACTCAAATAAATGTACCAATGTACACATCATATCTTTATATGAGACCTCCGAAAGATTAAGTTGGGAGATCTCGAGATTGATGATGTTACCACAATCATCTCGTTGTCCACTGCCACATCGTCTACCACTATGGAAATGATGATACTGAAATTTTAGAGTAAATCTTATTAAAGATCATTGGTATCCATGACAAGTCGATGGCTTGAATTAAGATAGGCATGTCCTACCATAATGACCCAAACAAATTGTAGCTCAGTTCGGACTAAACTATAGTCTCAAGGAGGCATCTCTGGTGAGAGCCTACAGAGATCGAGTTTAGGTGGCCATATCCTCTCAACAGTATATATGTCCCCACGAATTCATAACGCTCAGTTTGTTCATAAACCTAAAACGCAATTTGATCAGATCCAATGATTAATTTAGCCATAATGTGCGTGCGCTGAAAGGACATAAGCTTGATTACTACCAAATCTTAGTATTCTAATCAGACAGAGTTTAGATACTAGTTTGGTGCACACGCCTCGCTGTCATGGCCCTCTTTCTTCCCCTCCTCTTTGCATGGTGTGTATGCATGCTTAATCATGTGTGCTTAATCCCTTGTATAGACTGGATCATGATGACAACCTTTCAGACATGCATTTGGACGTACGTACTACTATACAAGGGGCCACTTCAGCAGGTAGGTAGTAAAGGAAAGCATTTGGTCCCCTGAAATCGTTGGACCATTACATATCACATATATGTTTTCTGAAACTAATTCTTATTCTAGTTTCTGTCTTGAATCATTCATTTCTGTAGATTGTTTTCACTGATGCGCACGTATCCCTGGATGCTAGTTTCTGTTCTGAATCATCTAATTCCCATTAATATTAACTACCCTTATTCCTAACTGCATACAGCAGTACTGTTTTAGTCTGCCCAGCTGATAGAACATATATGATGCATGAACCCGACAGGCAAACAAGAGAAGCTGTTTTGCGACATTCAGAGTTTGATCATTTTCATCCAATCTCTAGCACAACAAAATTAGATAGTAAAATAGTTTTCATGGCAATGATTGATGCGGTGGGACTCCAACGCTAAAGCAATGCTGGGGACAAACAGAAGGCCTGAAGTGTTGGATTAAAAAGATGGAGGCCAATCCTCTGCTGTTAATTAGTGCTGTTGTTGCGAATTTAAAGAAGTGTGCCAGCCCTAGCCCTAATTAAGAAAAGGACTGGCCCTTAACCATTAATATTAAACTCTTACAAGTACTAGTTACTTTAACTTACTAGTAGTAGTATTTATTTTCGTTCTTTTATTAAGCGCTAGCTGATTAAAAGCTCCATGGTGTATGTATGCGGCAGTAGCTAGCTACCATATGCATTCTGCAGATTTGGATGCTTGCTGGGGCATGCATATATATATATATGCTTATTAAAGAATGGCATGGGGATGGCGGCGAACTTATTGCTAGCTGCTGCTGCTCTAGCTACCACAATATATGGCCGGGCCGGCCGGCATGCCCTTTTCATTAGCTTCACCAAAACGTCAAGCAGTGCAAAACAGATGGTCCTTGCATCTGCAGGACAGTGTGATTATGCATGGGACTTGAGAATGTTGACCCCGCCTGCAATGGTGGTTTTGACGGTTGGGCTCGATCTACGTACTACACGACGTGCGTTGCCGTTGCACTGCATGATGTCCGCACTGCTGCAGTCTGCAGTAGAGCTGTACGCATCGCCGGCCGGCCGGCTTAATCAGGTTAGTTGGCTGCTGCTCGCTCCAGCCTCCATCCAGGTTGGTCACCCGTCCATTTCCTCTTCCGTTACACTGTCTGGGGCATCATTCTCTTACCGATCCCATCTGCACGCTAGTTTAATTTGGGGGCCATTCAAGTGAAAACCTGCATGCACCACTATTATTAGAGGTGCTTATTGCGGCGCTAATCGCCCTCTATCGCATTTGTTTAGCACGCACGACGATCGACATTAGCGTCATGAATCGTGTGTGCCGACTGCCGACTGCCGACTGTACTTTGGTAGCCACTTTCTATATGCTTGTAGTACTTATATTACTGACAAATCACATTATTATTGTTGTTGTGGTGTGTGTAGATCTATCAACTGTCCTCTGTCTACTGGGAACGGATCGGAGTGTGATTGATCGATCAAGTTCATGTTAATAAGGATCGGCTTGCAGTTCTGAACCATATTGCAGAAGAACATCGTCGTCGTCCTTAATGCTGAACTAGCAGAGTAGCTGTTTATTTTCCATCCATAGCAAAATTAAAGCAAACGTACGTAAGCTAGCTAACTGAACCGTATATATAGCTGGTTTAATTTCGTGATCGATGCGTGCAAGCATACGTATCTCCCTGGATCGCGACTGTAGTGGTGGCGGCCAGCTGAAGCCTGATGCTGCTGGTATTGGTATCGCTCTCTCGAACAGCTCAGGGTCCATGCGAAATAATGCTAGATAGAGAGAATGGACCGGCCACCGGGAGATGAGCATGAGCAAATTTTGTGACGAGGCGTTGAATCGGCTTACTAAGCTTGATCGCTCCGTACAGATAGTAGTAGTATTGATCTCTTATCATGGCGATGCTCATGCTCAACAGTTAATGGTAATAACATCGATCATATCGACTTGTTGGGTAGGTGATGATTATTTATTCAGATGATATATGCATCTATCATTGATCGTCGTCAAAGTACAACGTACGTACCATGTAATAGCAGGAACGGTGGTACTATACGTTTCCTGCTGAAGAGTGCAATCAGTTGATCAACACCGTTAAGACAGAGATTAGTCGTGTCAAGTACAGTACTACTACGGTACATGTGGTTAGAGCGAGCACCGAGCAGGATAGGCAGAGCCTGATGAGGAAATTAAAGATGGATGGAGAGCAACCAGCGACCGACCGACTCCAGCAGACGAATAAATTCGTCTATTTCTCGACGGATCGGGCCGGCCGCGGCCGGGCGGCCAGGGCCTGTTCCGTCCACACACCCTGGTGTTTAGAGCAGTGTCCGGAGGGAAAAAGCGCATGCATGCAGCAGCAGCAGCCAGTGACCGATCGTCTTCAGCAATTAACGTGTGCTGCCTGATAGAGACGGCCAGTGGCCCCCGCCGCGATTGCGTGCGTGCGTGCGTGCGTGCATGGCGCAGCGTCCGCTGAAGGCGACGACATAGTAGATCGAGGCGCGGACGATCTGGACGGACGCGCGCGCGTCGTCGGCGTTCGCTAACCTCCTCCGTCGTCCCCGCGCATGGCCTGCATGCATGCCTTTTTGTCGTCCCACGGAGACGGCCGGCCGGCGAACCGCATGCAGCCGCATGTTCGTTCGGGGCAACCACCGTACCAGCTCGATAAACGCGGTCGCTGCCCCGGCCGATCCAATATACTGTCGCGTAGTAGCGTAGCAGCTAGCTAGCGCGCGTCGTCGTCTCGCCGGCCGCCGCATGTCGACGACGACGAGGATGGCTGCGCGCGCTAGCTCGGCCGCCGGGCGTGTCTCCGTCGCGGTAGGCGCGGACCGCGCCGCGACATGTGCGTGCCGCGCGGAACACGGGCGCGCCACGACCGCGATAAGGGCGGGCGGGCGGACGGGCGCCACGGTCCCCCGCGCCCCAGGCGTCCGGCCGCTCCGTGCATGCATGAGCCGAGTGCGAGCAACGTCGTCCATGCATGCATCCGCCAGCAGCGCGGGCCGGGTCGCCGATCGGGCACCAGGTACGGCCATCCAGAATCCCAGCAGCAGCGCTAGCTAAGTTCCATCCACACAGCCACATCCCACATCCCACATGTGCCGCTAGCTAGTAGTACGATACGACGACGTCTCGGCCTCACCTCGATCATCGTCAGCCTTATATATGGTGGAGACATGCATGCATGGAGGAGATGGATGCAGTCATACATGGACGACACGGGCAACGACAGTGCCGCATGGACGGACTACGACCACCGTGGTCTCTCTAGTCGCTTCGTTCTGCCAGTCCCAGTCGTGACGTTTACGCCATCTCGTCGCATTTATGCCGGCGTGCCCCCGGCCCGGGCGGTAGGTCGCGCTTGCCTTTCGCGCGCCCGTGCGCATGTGCCTGACGGGGCACAGCTATACTGAGATATACTGAGATAAACGCCGTCGTAACGCGTGCGCGCGTGCGTGCATGAACCAGCAGCACGAAAACATGGCGCGTGCGCGAGCGCAGCGCAGCGCAGGCCGTGCATTCCGGGCCGGCCCTGCGTGTACGGGGGTTCCTGCAGCTACACGACACTGTCGAATTGCCGGGGAGGGAACCAAGTGCCTTCACTCTGGACCTGCAGCAACTACCCCGCTCCACGCGCATTCAATCGCCCACGAGGATGCGCAGCCTTGAGCCCGTGTCCCCGTCACGAACCAAGCACTAGGCACAGGCAGCAGCTAGCAGAACTAGAACAGCAGAAACCGATATCTTCAGGACACAGGAGGGAACGAGGGAGCCTACTCCCTGGAAGCGTGTTTGTGAGGGGGACACGGTTTTCCAACGACAAACTCCATGGGACAGAGGGAGTACGTCGCACTGGAGGACAGAGCTAGGTCCAGAGTCCAGAGCCATACACTGTAGGCTTCTCTGTTTGTTTTTTTTGCTACCGATCGAAGTGCCAGCGCTACCTACTACAGTACTCCCTATACACCTTGGCCTTGCGTACACGTTACGTACGGAGAACATACATACGATCTAAAACTGTTACGCTATGTGCTCGCGTTCTGCTCAGGGATCGGAGTCAATATATACTTCTAGACTAGAGGTGTACGTACGAACATCATGGAACAAATTTTTAATCATATATATATATATATATATATACTGTGATGTGGTCCGGGGTCCCATGGATGGGTACTAGTTTCAGATGAAGCTCACCTGTTGCACCCATCGGCGATGCCCCGACGGCAGCCGCGGCCAAAAGCAAACGTCCAAGCACGATGCACTTTAGTTTCGGCATGGCTCTACAAAATTGAATTGAATGAGTGAAGTTTTTTTTAACGGAACGGCACAAGATCATGCCATGCATAGTCAGTCAGTCACCCCCAATGAACACACGCACATAAATCTTAAACCCTACTACTACTATGAACATTTTTAAAGACTAGACCGATAAATCCTCGAGATAAATGAAGACATCACAAACAAAAACGCCATCCGCCACTAAAAGCGCAACACCGATAAATCATGTATGTTATTTTCAGATCAGTTATCTCGCCCCTAAGCTTGATATGGATCAGAGTAGAGTTCATTTGATCTCCATTGAGTCTGCAAAACCATCGACTAATTATGAGTATGAAATTTTTATTATAGTTCAAACATACAATAATTAGCCCACCATAAAAATTCCACCATAATTAGACTATTATAGAAAATGGTGTTATGAATTAATTACAGAAAGCATAAACCTAAAGCTACAGGGAAAAATTGTATTAAAACACACCATATTATATATCCACTGTGTAATCTACTCATATGGAGTCTAACAACATTGTATTTTCTATTTATGATTTTTTAATATTACTATGATTTTTTAAAGATTGGGCTCAAATAAATGAAAAATAAAAAGACAAAAACATCTTTGAAAACCGCTTATAACTGGGCGAGGGGTTAAGAAACAGTTTTAAAGAGTTTGTTTACCTGCTTTTAGAGTTTAGAAATAAAAATCGGACTTCCACAAAAGTTAAGTGAGGTAATGTGGACTTTTTTAAAAAAAAAAATCGGTTTTTTAACTAATGTGGGCATGTAGCCCAACAAGCACAGGCCATATATTGGTGGAAAAAGTCTACTTTTGCTCCCTCAACTTTCGCGAAAGTCTACTTTTGCTCCACGAACCCCAAAAACTGGACAAACAACCCCCTCAACTTTTTTCAAAGCATACGCTTTTTCCTCCCTGAAGTGGTTTTGATGGTGGTTTTGCTACAGTGATGGTGGTTTTGTCTTTTTCTTTTTCTTTATTTTGGCTGATTTTTTGAAAAATTATAGTAAATCACAAAAAATCATAAAATAGAAAATCTAATTTTGTTGGACTCCACATGAGTAGATCTACATAGTAAATATATAATATGTTATGCTTTAGTTTAAAGTTTTTGCTAGTATTTTTTTTTTTTTTATTTATTTAATTTGAATCTTTGAAAAATCATAGTAAATCATAAAAAATCATAAAATTGAAATTTCAATTTTGTTGTCTCCACATGAGTAGGTCTACACAGTGAATATATAATATGGTATGCTTTAGTGCAACAAAATAGTTATAGAAGCTACAATTATGAATTATTTTAATTAATTACGTGAGAAAAGCATAGATCGAAAGCTACAATAAGAACTTTATATTAAAATATACCATATTATATGTTTATTTGTAGATCTACTCATGTGGAGTCTAAGAAAATTAGATTTTCTATTTTTTGATTTTTTCTGTGATTTACTATGATTTTTCAAAAATTTGGCCAAAATAAATAAAAAAGAAAAAGACTAGCAAAAAATTTTGTACTAAAGCATACCATATTATATATTCATTGTGTAGATGTGCTCATACGAAGTCCAACAAAATTATATTTTATATTTTATTATTTTTTTGTGATTTACTATAATTTTTCAAAAGTTCAAATTAAATAAATAAAAAAGAAAAAGACAAAACCATCATCATCGGTGGCAAAAAACCACTATCAAAACCACTCCGGGGAGGAAAAACGCATGGTTTAAAAAGTTGAGGGAGATTGTTTATCTGGTTTTGGGGTTTAGGGAAGAAAAGTAGATTTTTCGTAAAAGTTGAGAGCAAAAGTAGACTTTTTTTCCTATATTGGCAAAAAAGTAGACTTTTTTTCTATATTGGTCCACATATGTACGTGGACTAGAAAAGCCTGGTGAAGCGATGTCTGGGCTTTATCCTTTCCGTTTACGTACCATGGACCAGGCCGAACATGTAGGCGAACCGTCAGAATTCCAATCCAGACGCGGATGGGCCGGACCGTTATTTCCGTAAAAGAAGCGACGGGCCAGGCCTGTCCGGAGCGGCCGTCTTCCGCGCCCCGCGCACGGGGGCGGTGCGACACGGTCCGCGCCTCCGCGGGCGGTGGCTTCCTCCGGCTGCCTTGGCTACCAAGGATGTCGCGCCAGATCACCGCCGGCGGACGCGGTGCGACCAAGCCAAAGCGAACGGCTGCAGCTGGACGGAACAGCGGGGCGGCCGGGCGGGTTCGCGGTGGCAGGCCAGAGAACGGTTGCGGCGTGCGGTCGGCACGCAGCGTGTCTGCACAGCGCAGAGCAGGGTGAGGAGCTGCTCCCATTTGCTGTGGCTTCGACGAAGCTCACAGCCAAGTCAAACCGGATATACTAGTAGATCACATCGGCATGAGGACTTGGCTGCCGCCGTCGATAAGGTCCACTGACCGCTGGGAAGATGTCGTAGAGGCGGCAATTCAATCTCTCTCTGCTGCGTTCGACGGGGGTGTCAACCGCCAAGAGGGCCGTGGCCACCAGCCTGACATGCTCGGATATACAGAAGAGGGCTAGAATGATTGGGGGTTTTTATTTGATTTGTGGCCAGCAACTGGAGATGGAGCGACAGATGCTGATGCTGATTTCAGAAGTTATTATAAACTGAATGCGATCCGGAATAAGTGTTAAGCTAATAGCAGCTTGCAGGGGACATGCGCAATTGTTTAGAGTTTTCAGATCTTCAGGATCGGTATGTCGCTCAGAGTCAGAGGTATGGATGTATGTGTGTGTCTGACGACTGAAAGCAGAACCGAGGCGAACAAATTGCAGAGCCCTAGTTTGCAAATTCAGAGAACTCGATCTCGATACACAGAGGAATTTTGTATATATCATCTCACGCAGACACACGCATGATATCTTGCTAGTTCATCAGGCTGGAAGAAAACAAACGACAGATGATTTGCCACCATAAGCTAGCTGAATTCACATCCAAATACTTTGTGAGTAGCTAGACTGATGACAGATCAATTTGAGTTCTTGACCTTACAAACAATGTCTTGGACGACACTAGCCATCATCATACAAAGGAATCCCTTTTCCTTCAAAAATAATGTGGAAAAAAAATTACAAATAGTGTACAGCACACTGCATGCAACACAACACCATCTAGTGTAGGATTCAAGCATGATGCATCGCTGGTTCTTGCTCCAGCACCATGGCCGGGTGGTTCGCCGCCGCTTCTGCAAAAATTCAAGGGGAGGCCTCGTCAGAAATGCATGCATGGCTCTCTATCGGGAACAAACAACTGAATGGTGAATTTATTGACCATGTGTGGCGCGCCAGTGCGTGCACGTACCGTCGTCGCCGTCGCCGTCGCCGGCGGCGGCGAGGCCCTTGTCGTGGCGCTCGACGCACTGGAGGATGTACTTGAAGGCCTCGGTCTCGCAGGGGATGGCGAGCGCGCCCTCGTGCTGGAACCCGAACTCCTCCTCGGCCTTCTCCAGCAGGAGCCGGAACACGGGGTGCGCCAGGTAGCTGGTCGGGATCACGAACCGCCGCTGCTCGGGCCCGACGTACACGGGGCAGTACCCCCGGGGCACGTCCGGCGGCGGCTCCGGGCTGTGGCAGCTCTCGTCGTCCGACAGCAGCGAGTCCACCGTCTCCGTGCGCTGCAGCCGCCGCAGCACGAACGGCGGGATCGCCGACGCCACCGCGCCCTCCGGCACGCCGCCGCCGCCGTCCTCGCCCTGCTGCTGCTGCTTCGCCCCCAGCGCCATCAAGTGCCACTTGTGCAGCAGCTCCCGCAGCCGCACGATCTGCTTGATGCCCGTCGCCGCCGCCTTCGCGCCGTCGTCGCCCATGACGCGCACCGTACACGCACGGACAGTCACCGTACACCTTCGCAGCAGTCGCAGAGATGGTTTCTTGGATCTCGAAAGAGCTTGATGAGAACTTTGAGACGAAACAAGGGGAAATGGATGGAGAGTCTGGCATGCAGGAGATTGGAGGATTATATAATCACGTCGTACTCGTTCGTACTCCATCAGGGGGTAACATGCATGGCTAAATAAACAAACAAAAGATTCCTTCGCCGCGGGTTGATTTTAAAATGTCCGATTATTAGCTAATCGCCGGCGTGTGGCTCAAGAATGCCACAGCTTATCTCTGATGATCCATCCGGCTAAGCTACTCTCTAGCTTAGCTTAATAGCTTGTTCAAACTTTTTGTGGCAAACTGGCGGTGAAGGAGAAAAATAGTTTAGTGGCGTGCCTTGCAAGCTAATAAACAGGAATAGTTAATTAGCACACGTTACAAAAACAGCACTGTACTGGTTTTCTGAACTGATGAAAATTCCATGCATCATGCAGGTTTTTTTTTTCTGAAAATGTTTAGATGTTTAGTTTTCTGATATTTTTATATAGGAGTATTTCTTTAATTTTCTGAACGGGAACATCAAAGGCTGGATGTGTGCTGGAAATTAATATCTGGGACGAGCTTTTTCCGCGGTTCATACACTGTGCACAAGAACGTGGCTGCATAATTGTGTTGGATCGATGCCAGTGCTTAGCGGTCTCATTCCGGTGTGTACCTACTTTAAATATACTCCAGGGATTTTTTCTGTACGAATGTCTTTTAATCAAAACAATTAATTAATGTTCATTTTCACGACCCGACAGGGAAGGAACAAGAACCCGGAAACAGTGTATGCTGCCATCCACGCCTCGATCTTGTAACAATTTCTATGCAATTGTACAAAAATAACAAATGACTTGGGGTGGCAGGTTAATTAATTAATTACTAGGGAAGGGTATAGAGTATATTCCCTCTTTACATACATGGATTAACGGGCAAACAACTGTTAACACATCCGCGGTGCAAACCATAAAATACTCGTAAGAGCAAGCCCGATAATAAAGCCTTTTTTCCAACGAGAGAAGAATTATATGATAGGATAGCTGGGTATATCAACACACTACTACAAACACTCTAGATTATAAATAATACCCATATGTGAATAGCACAATGCTTTATAGTGTGGATGGCCACACAGGCAAACACTCGTCAAATGCCCAACGAACAATGACCAACATTCCTATGCGCGGAATTGAGGAACTTCTTCTTTTCTGGTCTTTTCTTTCTTCTTCTTTCTGCCACCGAAGAATGAAAAAGGCGGATCTAAAAATTATTCTCTCTAGTCCTTCATCTGGAGATCTAACCACAACAAAACGGAGAAGAGACCGAAAAAATTATTCCATGGTAGCGGCATCATCTCCGTCTTAATGCCGTAGACCGCCTTGATTCCACAACAAAATGTGAAAATTATTCTCCCTATAGTCTCCATGTTATCATGTCGATGAAGATGATGACGCCGAAGTTGTCGTCCTCATCTTTAATGGAGCCACCATGGAGAAGACAATTCCACCCTTCCTTTTCACCGTGGCCGGAGAAGAGGAGGAGATAAAACTCCAATACCAAGAAATTTTGTATGGATCCCCACTCCCTTCAGCCCCTCGTGAGATGTTGGTGGATGGCTGCGGCGACGGACCTCCCCGAGCGCAGCCCGATAATAAAGCTAAGTATTTAGCTATTAGCCAAGCTATACAATATATATAGTGATCTAGATCTCACTCCTTAGGTTTTTGGGTTTTTGGATTTGAGGACCTAAAACGGGGTGGGTTTGGAATCTCCTCTGTGGGTTTGGTCGGGAACTCGAAAATTACAATTTGATGTGCTAAAAAGCCCATCATATGGCCCATGTAATGTTGCAACCTTAGAGCATTTCCAACAGTTTCCCATCTCAAGTTGTCAACTTTTTTTGAAAAAAATAGAAAAAACATTATCCAACAGTTTTCCATCTCAGGTTGCCATTTATCCCAAGTTAGGAAAAAGAGCCTCCGCGAGCGCACATGCACTCGACTCGGCGCAAGTATCCATCCGTATTAGAAGAGATGGAAGGGTATAAAAATAATTTTGTTTCTCTGTCAGAGTTCCTAATATAAGTTTTCAAGAGGTGGAAGGACGTAAATATAATTTTATTTCTCTCTCAGGGTTTCTGATGTAAGTCAGATCTAGGTTTAGCAAGTGAAATATGCCAAATTGTTGGAGATGAGCTTTTTTTACTTGGCATATCTTTTTAGGAGTTGGCAAAATATAAGATTTACCAAGTAAAATATAGGAAACTGTTGGAGATGCTCTTAGCGTATATGAGCCAAATCTCGACTCTAGTCCTCTTGTCGCTTCCCCTCTTCGGCTCTTCCTAATGCCCCGCAGCCACACCACCACACAGGCGCACAGTGTGTCTACGACTCCATGTGCTGGCCCCTGCCCTACTTCTGTATCGCACCTTCTAGCTTTTCTTGCCATATAGCCCTATGGAACGCTACCCATGACGAGGACAATGCGAGCCGGACGCCGGGTCCTCTGCCATCTACACCCTGATGAGAATGCGTTGGTCCTTAACTCCTTGGCATCCGCTGGTCCTTGTGGGCCTATGTTGGTTCGTGTCACCCCTGTGTGCGCTGTCTGCCATCGGCAATCCCTGCGCCCTGGTCTGCCCCTTGGCGAGGAAGAGCGTTGGCTCGCCAGATGCCAGGCCCTTCTCCGCCACCACTCATCTGTGGTCCTGTGTCTTCTCTAGGCTGAGGGCCGGGAACCTGTGTCTTCTCTAGGCTGAGGGGAACCTATCAGGTTTCGAGGGCAGGGACGGGGCAAATCCCCCCGTAACAGGTTCGGGGTGGTTTGGGTCTCGCTGTCGAGTCTCAGGTGTGGGTCCGCGAACACTCCACATGCTCAGAACCCACCCCATTGTCATCTTGTGCCACCATTGAATAGGCTTATGTGTCCAGCTTGTTGCTTGCACGATAATCATCTACGTGTTTGTGTTTGCCGATGATCATGTAATACTATATTAGACTGTCTCCAACAATTGCAACCTAAAATATAAGATCTATTCGGGGTAGCACACTATAGGCAAAAGGTTCAATACTCATTTTTCTTTTTCTCCAATAACAAGGCCTAAAAACTACCCTATCTGTAAATAGGTCTCCAAGAGAGAGAATAATTAGATTTGAGTTATATGCCTCTCCTAGCACCCAAAATAATTTTTCCACATAGATACTCTTGAAGAATATAAGTATTTTGCTTGAGACCATAGGCAGAGGCGGAGACAGGGGCGGGCAGGGGCCAGGCGCCCCTCTATGAAACTGAAATTCCCACCAAAAAATTTAAAATTTAAATAGATTTTTAAAAATTGACACTGATGGTCTCCTCTAACATTCAAAAACTCTAGTTTCTCCGTCTCTTATCATAGGTATTCCGTTAGAGACACCTTAATTATTAGTAGTTTGTAGTAGGATAGGCGTTACTCTGAATGCAGCTCACTTTTGTACTTGATAAACTAGTCTACAAGTCACCTACGTGTTGGTCGATGGCGTTAGATCTTCTCCAGCTCCAGATAAGGCCAGAGGGCATCCGGCCGGCATCGCTTGGAAAGCTGGGCGCGGCAACGTGCGAGCACATGATCGTCGACGGACGGACTCGCTACCCCTATGACCCTACACTGCCGGCCGGGGCCGGAAGCGTACAACGCGAGGCCCGGCCTCCGCGCAGCCGCAGGAAGCAGCAGGTATCACATGAGACGGCGGCGACGCGTCGTCCATCGGCATGCGGCATGTCTCGTACGCCGGCCGCATGCCACGGGATCGGAGGAGGAGACGCGACAAAGATCCATCGAACTGCAGCGCTGCGCGGCGTGCTAAAAGCCTCCGCGCCAGGCGAAAAGATATTAGATAGCCATGGCCCATGT
Source organism: Chrysopogon serrulatus (assembly GCA_015844335.1). Taxonomy (NCBI): domain Eukaryota; kingdom Viridiplantae; phylum Streptophyta; class Magnoliopsida; order Poales; family Poaceae; genus Chrysopogon; species Chrysopogon serrulatus. The sequence goes on from JADLZL010005163.1 coordinate 151,706, forward strand.
GATGGTCTGACGGAGCTACCAACCTAGGCATGCATGCAGATGCAGGTCATTAGAGGAGCTGAGGTCGGTGTGTGTACTGATTGGTACGGCCTCCTCCCTTTTGTTGTTGATTATTCGACGGTTTCTGCTGGTTAACCGTACGTCTCTGAAGCTTATTATTATCATTAGCTTTATTATTTATACTTCTTTCATTCAAGCAGTTCTGGGAGCTAGCCTAGCTACAAGTTGCCTTGTGTGTGTGTGTGTGTGTAGTCTGACATCTTCTTCTGTCTATCTGTGTTGATGCCAGATCCCTAAAGGGAAACCTGCATACCTGGGGTGTGGAAAAAGTGACCACCGACTCTATAAGAGAATAAAGCTAGGACGACAAATACCAGCCGTTGAAATGTTTTATGCCTTTCGCCCCCATTATGATCGAGTCCTTGCTTTGGAGGAAAGGAATACTCCCTCCGTCCCAAAAAAGATGTCGTTCTCGCTTTCCGAGAAACGATTGCCGGCTATTTTTAAAAATAGTAAATAACATCGATTAATATCATAATTAGTATTGTTGAAAAGATTTTTAGATCTTGTTTTTTAACAAATTTATTTGAAGATATAAATATTATACGTATTTCCTATAAATCGAGTCAAATTTGTGGCACGAACATCCAAAACGTCATCTATTTTGAGACGGAGGAGTATGCATTGCGTTCGGACAGTCGTGAAGCGACGCTGCCGCCGGCCCGTACCTGCTACAGCTAGCTGTGCCTGCCTATTATGCTTATGCTTATGCTTATGCAGGGAAAGAGGAATAAAGGATGGATGGCCCTGGCCGGGCGTGAGCGGGATAAGCTAAATTAATAACCACCCATCCAATGCTGCCTGCCGGCGAGTGTGATACAGACGTTACGTTAGATAGATATATAGAGGAAACTGAAATTCACCTTCGTTCGGTTCAACTTTTTTTTTCCGAGCAGAATTCGGTTCAACAACAATTGGCCTGCATGATCTCCCTCTCTTTTGAGCGAAAATTGAGCTGCATCTGTTCTGTGTTTATTTCTTGGGCCCTATTAGGCCGACCCAAAGGGAAATCCTTAGCCCATGGATCGTGCCATCATGGGCCAGGAGGAACCTCCACAGGAGGAGTTGCATTGGGCTGGCCGTCTGAATTTCTCTAATGGCCATGGGATTATCTGCTTCGCTGAACTAGATTTCGTTTATCCAGCATCCGCGCCCCCATGATTCTGACGAAAAAAAGTGAGCCTGACGAGCATCCAAATCTGCCGTAGGTACACACACGAAAGCGCCTAAAGATCTCTCTCCATCCCACAGGTCGCTGTAGACCTGTAGACACTGATGTGGCACGCGAAGTGACGGCATCATCCTTCTTTCAGGATCAAAAGGGAACTAAAGTAGGGGCGGAAAATTAAAGCGCATGCCAGCGCAGCAGTGCAAAAAGCGTACATAAGCGAGGACGTGCCCTAAGAGCTAGCTAGATCTGACGTAATATGAAAAAAATAAGAGAGAGTAATTACTAACGATGAGCAAATAACTAATTTATTTCACATAGTTTAAAAATATGAAAGAACAATATATGAAACCAATATAGTATATAAATATATAAAATAGTTTTCACAAACTATTCTGATGACAAACTAAGGCTAACTAATAGTTAAGACTGAAAAGTAACCTAAGTTAGCTTAGATTAGCTAGTTAACTGACTACTAACGACTAGTTGTAGGGCTTTGATTGACGAATTTGCCCATTTGTTAGAGTATCTCCAAGAGACTAACCAAAGAATTATCGATTTAGCTACTCTTTTAAAATAGATTTGATAAATAAATACTAAAATACTCTAACAATGTAAACAAATATCTAGTAACGTAGGCTATCTAAAAGTAAAAGTATAGAACGAAGGAGGTGGGATAAAAAACTACTAAATTTAGAGTCATTTACAGAGTTTGATAGACACATTTTTTCTCTAATAATATCTAAATTTTTGTTTAGAAAACGATTTGGCTAATCTTTTAGAGATGCTCCTCCTTTTGGACGGACCATTGCTAATTTTTAGGTGGCTTAGTTATTGGTATTCTAAATATGGCTTAAAAATTGAGTGACTACGATGCACACGCTTAACCTATTATATTATGATTGTGCTCTTAGAGAGGAAATATCTGATTCTGAATGAATGGCTAGTCCAGGTCAAGTTGATGGCTTGGACATTGACCTAACTTCTATCCAAAGAGTCGCTACCACTCCCTAAGCTTTTGCTTCAATTTTTTTTTTCTCTCCTCTCCTTCCGATCTTTCTTTTTCTTTGCTGAAACTTTACCTAATCCGATTAGAACATGACTCGTGACTACCTCCAAATGAGGATTTAGTTGCTTTTCGTAACTATATAGGTAGGGCAACCGGACCACCACCGTGGAGATTTTGACATCAAAATTCAAGAGGGGTGGAGGTGGGTATCCAATTGGTTGTTTTTTTTCACTGCCTCAGTTCCCTTTTTCTCTTTTCCCTTGTAGTTTATTTTAACATGTGTTGGGTTGATCCAATGGAAAAAAATAAAATAAGTAAATTGTACATCGTTTTAAGATAAGAAAAAAAAATTATCACAACAGGACAGATAAAGATAAAGAAAATATCTATGACTGCCGAAAAATGCAATAATATGTAGATAGCTTCAACTAACACATGTTAAAGACGCATGGAAATACAGTGATAAGGGAATATTATAAATTACTCCCCTATATTCTAAAATACATGTCATTTTAACTTTTTTGAAATACATAGTTTTTACTATACAATATATGTTATATCTAGATATATAATAGAAACTTTGCATCTAGAAAAAACAAAACAATCTATGGTATGGAGGGGTGGAAAAGTACAACATAATTGGCGGGTAAAGTTTACCGCAAAATTGGGCAAAAAAAAGTATCTACATAAGAATTGTGCTAACAATAAGCAATTGAGAGAGATAAAAAAAAGTTAATTAGTCATGGCCCTAAATTTTGATACATGGCCTTTTTCTAAAAAATCGTTGGTAGTCATGGCCTAACAAATTTATATAGCACAGATCTACTTTATCTCAGCTAATCTATTCATCCTTGTCGCATCAATCATTATATTATATACCATATTTATCTATACAAGACGTGGGTTAGTATCTTTCTTGACAGTCTTTAGTTAGCCGTAGTAGGCTAGATCTATGGCAAAACAGTGTTAAATTCTTAGGCCCTATTTGGGAGAGCTCTGCTCTCTGATTCTTTAACTCTCTTTGATTATTCGATAGAGTGATTTTATTAGATTCTTAGAAGAGAGTAGAGTGGGGAGCTAATAAGAATTGAACCCCACTAGAATATAACATAGAATATAACATAGAGCAGGGTGAAGGTTTTTTTTTTTTAACTCCCAGCTCCTAATATAAATGGAGAAGTGATTCTCTCTTAATCCTTACATAAATCAATTGATATTTTGAGTGTTTGGCTGGTTATGAGTGATTCTCTTCAAAAGAAGCTGAAGCTCTGCTAAACAATCTCTTATAAATATTGAAATACTTTTTTTGTCCAAAAAAAGTATTGGATAATATTGTTCATGGAATCCAAGGCCCAGTACTGGTCATCCCTCTGCTCACCGTTTTTCTAAACACCATCGCAGTTCATCTTGACTAGATCCAATTGTCTTCGGGGCCCTAATCATCAGTTAATTAAAGCTGATATGCTTATCATGTGCAGCACAACATGATGAGGCCGCGCCGCGGCGCCGGCGCCGGTGACCATCCATCATTACAGCAACCTGCTGAAGTGCTGACTCAAGCTCTAGAGATTTCGCCGTCCTCCCCTGACCTCTACAGTAGTAGTACTACTACGCTACGCGGCATCTGCATGGGTGTATGGCGTAGCACAGTACCTGCTGATCGATGTCATCACGAGATCCAACGGCTGGATCAGAGGCTCCCGTGCATCGTCTCGCTCGTGTCATCAATCAGTGATCATAAACCCGGCCGGCCGGTATCTTCTGGACTCGACACGAGGGCGCTCGGCTCGTCCAGTGCGTGGCGTCCTGTAGTTGGCCTTCAGCGGTGGATCTTATCTGCTCCAGGAAACTTGTTGTCGTGTGGGCCCACCTCTGAGTGAGCCAGCCCGGCCAATCGAAGTTCTGTTGTTGTAAAAAAAAAAAGTTCGTCCATTGGTGTCTGTCATGGGTAACTCCTCTGGAATCGGACGGCAGAGAAATCAAGATTCAAACGGCAGAATGGAACCGAGCAGAACAGTCACAATCCGCACAATTATCCGCGAAGAACACGGCGTTGATAGCGGCGAGAGAGAAGGCGAAGTCGACGGTGGCGGCTGGCGGGCGGCGGCGGCGGGCGGCGGGCGCGACGACGCAAAGGGGCCCCCTTGCGGGGCCAGCGGCGGTGAGAGAGAGCGAGAGTTTGGGGTTAAATACTAACTTTTTTAACTGTCTCAATAACTTGTTAGTCATAACCTTGGCTGTAATCATCATCTCCAGCTCTAGAAGAGTGATTCTCTCATCTGATCATGTCATATCCTAAATTTCGGGTTGTAACAGCCCTTTGTAGAGTTTGAGCATACAGGCATGAATGATGCTACTGATACAGACATATTCTAGTAGATGCAATTGATGATTAACTAAATCAATATGCTCATTAATTTGGAAAGGACCGAAGAACTAAGATTCTAATTTGTCGTTGTGCATAACTGAAATTCCAAAAGCGGTTCTAGCCATCAATTTAACAAACTCCATGAATTTGACATGTTCAGCGAGCCAAGCATCAATAACGTATTTGATGAGTCATCTGGATTATATTTGTCCAAAGATGAAGGATTGAATCATAAACCAATTCTAACGGAGGTGCATCAATAGTCGATGATATAATATTATATAGCAATATTCAACACGATATAGCCATTGTAACCATTCTCTAGAATTATCCCCCCCCGTCAAGTAGCGTAAGTATATGACAAGCATTTTATTAACTATTTTATACTAGTCATTAAACCGAGAGTGATAAGCTGAATTCACATGTAAATTAACTCCGGACAAGCGAAAAAAATTCTTGCCAAATCTTACTTGTAAGATCAATATCTCTCGATCACTATTAATAGATTTTAAAAGCCCATCTTTGTCGAGCTATATCAAAAAGAATTGTTGTGCCATACTTGTTGCGAGACTATAAATGTTCTAACGGAATGAAGTGAGCGTGCTTAGAAAGATTATCCATCCTTTGTCAATATAATAGGGTTACCTTCATTTTTTTGCAAGGCCTCGGTGAAGTTCAATAAAATATGCTCCATCATACAAGTAATAAGACCACTGTTGACGGTGGATGACGTCAACTTTTATTCGAACGTTAGACATAAAAGGATATACGAATACACACTAGTCTAGGGTTTTAACTGACAATTTTCACGAGTTTTGCATATTCAGTATTTTCCAGGGATTATTCTAGAAAAATATAAAAGAGAGATTTGAGTGCATAATCACCACGAAACTTAATCGCGACGGTAAAGGGCGTTATCGGACTTGAGAAGGATCTAGAAGACACCCAAGTAGCGAACCCCGAGAGAGAAGACCGGTGGGGCCGGCCAGCCCCACCATGGCGCCGAGCGGCGCCCCCCTAGGGTTTCTGGCTGCCGTCTTCTGGAAGCTTCCTCCACCGCCTCCCACGATGCATCTTGGCCCTTGGTTAAGTCGGTTTGATCCTGCGGCGCACGTTCATCCCACCGGACTATAAATAAAGGCGGACCCCCACGAGACACACCATCATTATTCATCAAGGTCTCAAGCCTTCAAGCATCAAGAAGCCCTCAAGTTCATCAAGAGCCTTCTAGTTCATAGTTCTAATTTAGTTAGATTAAAAGTAGAGGAGATCTAGTTCTTCATCGGGATTTGGAGCCCCCCTGTCATGCGGAGCACATGAGTTCGGTATAGTTCTAGTTCTTTCTTTCTTATTGTATTCTTCATTATAATTAGGGAGACTTTATTTTTAATAGTTCATATATTCTTAATTGCAATAGTCATTGTCTACTTTGACTATATGTTTAGTATAGTTGGTTTGATCTTATTGAATTCATGTAATTGCTCGTATAGCGTTTATCCAAACGGTCGTTAGGTAGATGGTAGACAATATGTGGACATGGTGTCTAGATATCCTGTTTATCTGCCAATACACCCCGATGTGCCAGTCGTGTGGTAGTCCGCGCAGTGACAATTTGCTGCATTTTTTCTCTGTAGTCCATCCCCCGTACGTAGCAAAGCAGCACGCGGTCGCAAAGTTGAGTGATGACTCTATTTTACATCCTTCCTAGATGATGCCCTTTACATGTGATCATAATATAGGACTAATCTAATGATGATTACTAGATGTAATTGCACTAATTAGAGTATGCATTGATGTAGTTATAGAATTACCTTAGACAGTTATTCCTTAGTTTATCCATTGGCTAACTATGATTATGACTAGAAAGTGCTCGATGTTTATCTATATATTTATGATGCTTTATTATACTTATCACCCATATTTATCTATATTTATCTTGTGACCTACTTTGTTATGAGTAGAGTAGATGACATTGGTAATATCACTTATTCATTGTATATACTTCATTATCAGTATAATAGATTAGAGTTTATCTATGCTTTCCCAGTGGTATAAATATAAATTGACCACCTAGTAGAACCTTTTAGGTAAAATGCTATAATGGTATAATTATCTGTCTGCTTGCAGAACCGATTTTAGTTTATATCTATATTTCTGCCTAGTCATAATGAATGATACATATATATAAACCTATATTTATTCCTTAGCATTATAATTTGGGATGACAACTTAATTCATGCTTAGGAATATTGGTAATAGATAAGTGGCTAGTTACTAATGACAAGTTAATTTAATACCATGTGTTTCTAATATCGTTAATTAGTAATGACGTTAGAAATACCAACAAACACTTTTGGCGCCGTTGCCGGGAAAGGCACAATAAACTTAGAAAACATTGATAACATATATACATAATAGATAAGGTTATATTACCGATTGATCTCTAACTCAAACAGGTACACCTTTGTTTTTTTATCATTTGGTTATCTTATGCAGGGTGATGAATGAATGGTTTTTCTCTTCCAAAAAACTTTACTAACGATCCGGAGAAACTCCTTAGAAAGAAGAAGTTTGTAGAAGCAAGAGACAAATTTGAGTCACCATCAAGAACACCCATTCTTTGCTCAAGCCAGCTCTTCGGAGGAGCCAGCTCCACCTTTGGAAGAAGAAATAGAAGAAGAATTAGAAGAACAAGTAGAAGAACAAACAGAAGAACAATTAGGGAGAAAACCTAGCTCCCTGTGTTTGAAGATATTTGAGAAGACAACGTATGAGTTCTCTGCACCAACAACAATAAACATCCGGACTAGACTAGAAGTCAACACCGGGGAGAATAGATTTGAGCTCAAGCCTGCTCTTATTACCATGGTTCAAGCAAGTCAATTCTGTAGAAAAGCTTATGAAGATGCAAGTGCACACTTACAACACTTTTTAGAAATCTGCAGCACCTTCACGATCAGAGGAGTACCAAGAGATGCTATTTTACTCCATCTTTTCCCATTCTCACTATTAAGGAAAGCTAAGCAGTGGTTCTACATCAACAACGACAAGAACACTATATGGGACCTGTGCTCAACTTGCTTTCCTGGCAAAATTCTTTCCTACAGACAAGACGAATGCTCTGCGTGGAAAAATGGCAAGTTTTCAACAACAACATGATGAATCATTCACTAAAACATGGAAAAGATTTCAAAACTACATTGAAGACTGTCCTCATCATGGAATAAAGGAGCGGCTATTAATGCAGACTTTCTACCACGGGTTTATCTCTAGCACCCGTGAGTCTATTGATGCTGCAGCAGGGGGAGCTTTCCTGTCACTTAAGCTCTCAGATGCTAAAGTACTTGTTGAGAAGATGGTCTCAACTTCAAACTATAATAAAGAACGTGCTCAACCTTGCAAGAAAAGAGGAGGTATCCATCATCTCAAGGAAACCGATATGGTCCTTTGCCAAGCTAGACCTCATTATAAAGAAGCTAGATATAGAGAAGAAGGAAGTCATGCACATTGATGATTCCTATATGACATGTGAAGAATGTGGAGACTATGGGTATTCAGCTATCAAGCGCCCTACATTGCAAGAGAATGTGAGCTTCATCAACAACAACACCTACTATCGCCCTCAAGCAAAACCAAGGATGGAATCAGAAAACTCGACAAGATAATTACCAAGGTAACAACCAAGGTAATAATAATTTTAATAATTATAATCTTCCACCTTCAAGAGATTTAGTTCTTGGTCAATCTAAATCGTTAGATCAAATGTCTAGAAAGGTAGCCTCGAATGATAAAGCATTAGAAAACATACTAGAATGGATATCTTTGCTTCTGCTATAAAGAATCAGCACAACTTTAATAAAATGTTAGAATCACAATTAGCTCAGTTAGCTGCTGTTGTTCCTCTGTTTGAGAAAGGTAAGATTCCGGCCAGCCGGAAGATTTAGAAATCGCTAATCTTATTGATATTCACAATACAACCCAGTATCATATTGATCCAGTAGATGTACAGTGGATTGACCACTCTCTACCTGAGAAGATGGAAGACCCTGGAAGGCCTGTCATTCCTATCTCTATAGGATGTCATAACTTTCCAGAGGCTATCTGTGATTTCGACGCAAGTGTCAACATTATGCCTAAGGTAATTTATGAGAAAATATTAAGCGATCCTTTGTTGTACATAAATATGCGTTTACAGCTTGCAGATCAGTTCATTTGTTACCCTGAGGGAGTACTAGAAGAAATCGTCATCAGAGTGGGACAATCATACGTCCCAGTTGATTTTATGGTCATGGAGACAGGAGTAGAGGAGAAGGCTTTGTTGGTATAAATTAAATGCACTCCACTAAATAAGATTTAAGTAAGATTATCCACAAGCGCCTGAGATCATACCGGTGTCACATTTTACCTAGAGGTTTTAAATATCGTATCCATAGGGAATAGTTGTGATGATGATAAAGTATATAGATTTAACCCTACAATTAGGCTAGATAATATCAAGAAAGAGGAAATAGCTATTGAACTCTAGTTCTGACAAATGGTAAGCTTTGTATAATACCGTTCTAACTGGGCAAGTAACCCGAATAGGAGAAGAAATAGAGTAATCTCCTACCAAGCACCTATAAGCCAATCAGTCCTATCAACGGAAAGTGGACTACAGAGGAACCAACGTAGCTATAAAGTCACCTACGCGGACTACCACTATCCGGCTAATCAGGAGACATCCACAAGTAAACCTAGCCTAGGCACCACGCCTACACTATGAAATACTACTTCAACCAAGTAATGACCAAGATCAAAGCACTCAATATGAGCTGTGAACTTAAGAACAAATAAGAACAACCGCTTACTTGAATCGAAATGGTGAATACAAAAATACCTCGTAACGCAGCCTCCTCTCGGGCGAGGGAGTGAATCGTAAGAATACTGACCACGAAGAAGCACCGACAGGCCAAAACTCCTCCAGAATCTCTACTTCTCTACTCAATCTCTCTTACTAATCTAAATAAGACTAGATCTAGAAGAACTAGTCTCTCCTAATTGCTACATCTAGATGAACTAGAACTAGATCAGCTAGAGGGACCCTAACCCTAATTATGTAGAGAATATAAAGCACCGGGGTGCAGAATGCCTCTTGGAGGGGCCTCGGGGCGTCATTATATAGGCCGAGGTGGAGTAGGGGGCAAGGAACCGCCACGTCATCGATCCGCATCTTCATGTTGTGTGCACCATCGGATCAAACCGACCTTAGATCGGCGTAGGGATGCTGCGCTTGGGTGCCAAGGAAGCGTGGTAGGAAGACTCCGAAGGCGGCGGCCGGATGCCAAGGGGCGCCGACCCGGCGCCAGGTGGGGCCGGCCGGCCCCACCTGGACTCCCATGTGGGTCCATTTGCCGGGTGTCTTCTAAACCCCTTCCCGATCCTTTTTGGCGATATTTTTCCGTCGCGGTTAAGTTTTGTGATAATTATACAATGTAATCCCTCTTTTAAACTTTTCGGAAAGGTCCCCGGAAAATATAGAATATACAAAACTCATAGAAATTGTTAGTTAAAACCCTAGACTAATGTGTATTCATGTGCCTTTTCATGTCTAAAGTTCTAATAAAAATTGATGTTATCCACCGTCAACAACTCCCCCAAGCTTACCTTTTGCCGGTCCCTTGGCAAACAACCTAAGTCTAATTATTAAAATATTTGGATTAGGAGTTGCTACAATACTTTTATTTCTTTTAAGCACACTCGCTTTTAAACATAAATTTTCCTCCGGTTTAGACAAAACTGTTCTAACTTTTAAACTTACCCATTTTACCTTTAACTATGGAGCTTTTACGGCTTTTGCATAAGTCTTGAGCAATCGAAAGATAGAACAATCAAGTCAAGCACTATGTCTCAAATTCTTCACGGTACCAATATTCCGAGTTTTGTAAGTCTTCGAAATAAAACTCGAGAGGTTAATTGTATGACACCCTCAAGTCTCTTAATATATAGTATTTATGGATCTCACTCGAGATATTAATGATGTTATGCCTTCCTACAACTAAGGATCATAGTGGAGCTTATAGGAGTGGAATAACAAGGATGAACATACTTGCAATTCATATATTGTAAAGTCAAACAATGGATCCACAGAGAATCGAGGCATACAATCAAATCAAGATGTGCATGTGTATGGAATATGGTGGATAGGTGTATATATGGTATTTAGTGGCTAATCCTAATTCTACTTTTTGCTCTTTGAAAATAACTCCCTCCTTTAAAACTTAGAACTTTTCGCAGGAAAACATGGGCTAGCTTTATTCTCTCTTTCTTTTTTTTTTTTTTTTTAAATCTGGGAGGCGGGCATCTATGTACTTATTGTTTTAATTGCTGGGACACTTGTCCATCTTTTACTCCCTTTTTTTTCAATACTTTTGCATAGCCACATGCGTCCTTTGAATATAAATGATCGGAGAGATAATGATAAGAACTTAGAGCAATTAAATGGGGACTGTCCTATAGGGTATATTTTTAGGTGTTTTACTCCCAGTGTGGAAGAAAAATATTTTTAAGGTGGATATGGATGAAAGTAAAAATGACTGCGCTTATATCCCAGAGTAGGAGTAATGCATATGTGGGTGGAGTGCGTAAGTGATCTTGATTTTAAAAGCATGACAAGACTCTCATAAGGTATACAACAAAGGTTGACTGAACTCAATGTAAAGCAAGCAACATGAATGCGCAAATATTTTCCTAACGCTAAATGTATTATATGGCTTTGGTAGGAATTCAAACATTATCTTACAAGATCTCATCATGTAAGATTTTAGGTTTTCAAAATAAATCTCCATAACTTAGTAATGCTAGGAATAAGATAAATAGCAGCTTAGACCTTCATGTATCATATCAATCAATTACCTAGACTTAGCTCAAGCATATGCCTCCACAAGTTTTAGGTTCAGAGTAAATTCTTATATCAAAGCAGTCATGTCCAAAACTCAGGAGAATTCATGGTTAAAAACTAGGTACTTGAAAGGAATTACGGTAGAGCAACTATTCATCATCTCTAAAACAAAATTTTAATGTTCTCTAGTTTTTATTTGACTCTTACTAACTAGACACACTCTATGATCACATCTTAATATATAGATAAGTATTTTTTTATTTTAATTTATTATTCATCTTTTTATTTCTATTGGACTCATAAGACTCTAAAGACATGGACCTTCATGTGCCCATATATTTTTGGTATTTTTATGATTATATAAAATAGACTCAATAATCGCCTAGGTATAGTTACCCGATAACTAGGGGATACTCCTCTCTCAAGCTAGATATTTGCAATACTTGGTATTGATGATCTTTAGAGTGAGCTAACCAAAGAAGCGTCCTGGTGGGTGCCACTAATAGACTCTCTCCTTGTCATAATGTTGTTCCTGCATAATTACACTCTAAAAAGAAAACCAAAACTCGAGGCCCGAATTTAATAAGAGGTTAGCGATCAGCCAATATGTAATTGATTATTCTTATGAGTTGATTTCAAATTGACAAGTTCTAGCAGGATTCTCTTTTTAGGATTTTCTAGTTTAATTATATAGAAATGAAATATGTGTGTATTATATAGTTGTATTTTTATGCCACCAGAGGGAATATTTATTCTTATGGGGTTTAGGATTTTTATAATGCAAGAAATTAAATACAGGAGCTATTATTTTTTTTTTTTCTATACCACCATAGTAAATATTCCTACAGGGTTACCACAAGTTTATTCACGTGGGACTTTTAATATTTTATGATGCAGTAAATGAAGCAATAAATATTATTATTTATTTATTTGATATTATTATTATTATTATTTAATATGCATAAAGATGGATATGCTATAGAAAAATTATTAATGTAGATAGGAATACAAATTAACTAGATAACTACCATATTACCTTATGGCAATGGTACGGAATTTTAAGTTTACCGATAGAACTTCTTCTTCCACTCTTGTGTATCTCTCCATCTTGAGAGATGGAGGTCTTGATGGTTGCATATCTATAGTGATGGTGATATCACTTTTGTTCTTTAGTTTGGCCCATAGGTTAAAGTAGAGTTTTAATAGTAGTGGCAAGCATCTTGCTCGGTGTGTATGTTCACGAGAACTTTTACTTGTAGAATTAATAAACTTTGCTCGATGCGTTGTCCCTGTTTGCAAAACCAAGGCAGAGATCAAGTGCTTGGGCTCTGCTGGTGAAAAACACCAACAGAACCAAATTTATCCCTTTATTTATTTTTTTCTCTATCCTTAGACACTTTGAACAAGATAAAGTTGGTGTTACATGAATTATTTATTTATGCCATGAGTGGTAAGATCAAAAGATTAAGCATTAAATATTGCATTCAAGTTCACATGGCAAAAAGAATAAAATTGTTTAACCAATGGAAGGATCGTCTATCTCTATATAAATTTTCAAATGAGTATAACTATCATCTTCCCAAGATCGAATATAATGTTTTTGCTTGTTTGGTTAAGACTGAGATTAAAAAGAACGGTGCTATGAACAATTTTAAAGAACAAAGCATGTTGAGTTAATTAGGTTAATCAATTTAAGTTGTAACTCTAACATGTTTATGTATTTATGTGCACCAAGATCAAGAGAAGAGCAAAGTGACCACTTATCTTAGAATATTACCTTTATTATTAGAGCGTGATGGCACTAAGTGATGAAGGGTAAATGAGTGGTGGTCCTTCCTCTTGCATCTTGAGTTGTTCATGGACATCTTGTCTCCTCTGTTGCACTCATTCTTTTGCCATCTTTTGTTTCTTTGATCTTTTGACTCTTTTCACTTCAGTTATTATTATGCCTGCAACAAATTAGTGGACAATACATACCTAAAGGAGTATATAAATTTTAAACATAGGTTGCTTGTCTAATATTTCATTTTGTTCTGTCTATGCTAATGAAAAGATAGTATTAATATTTTTTTAGCGTAGATCATGTTTTATACAGGCATGGCTTGAGGCAAAGTAACTTGCATTAGAAGATAACGTGAATGAACCATTAATACTCATAATTCCTCCATCCATGATGAATGAGTTGTGTCTTCTTCTATAAAGTTATTGAAACCCGCCATGCACCCTACTTCGTCTCTGATTTGAATTCATCTCATGACTTACCCAAATTAAATCGAAAGTTTTTCTGTAGGGGTTAGTCCACCAAATATCTAATGTCTACTATAACAATTTCTAGTTCAATAACCAAGCTAAACTCCATGTCTAATTTTAGTTAAGGAAGGCTATTTAACCTAAGCACCACGCTTAATTCAAAAAGCCTTTGAAAGTATGTATACACTACTTCCAAACTAAATCTTACTATAGCAGACAAAGGTAATATGAAAGCATTGTAGAGATTTATTCAAAAAGAGATGAAAAAGTATGATTAATAAATTGAATAAAGGTAGAGAAAACCAATATTAGCAACAAAGGATTTTCTAAATAAGGCCATTCCCCAATTTGGATTTTGCAAAGCAAAATTAAGTTTGGATGGATTAATTTATATTATGATTGGTTGGTCATACTGGCAATGCCATTAATTATTTTTTTACTTCAAACCTAAAATGGTTAGTGACAAAAATACCAAAGGAATATTTTGATAATTATATTTCTATGCTAAAGGTGCAAGCTCAATTTTTTTTTTTAAGAGTGGTTATTTTGGAACACAAAGTTGTTCTTGGAAAACCTTTTAATTATTGAGTTGGTGAAGGGGTTTCCTTTAGAACAATTAGCCTTTGTGCACTTTTATCAAGATTACAATGAGATCTATAATATTTATGATAAACATATGCATCTACAACCACTCTCTTAATGATTTCATGAACCGGTAAAATAAGGGGGTTGAAAATCTCGTGTAGGGTAATGTTATAGAGACTAATTGATCCAGGAGATTTCTCATATGAGCATGGATTCGATAAAGTGTTAATGAGATAATTCCCATGAATCGATGTCTTCAAGGTTGATCTTATCTAAAGCTTTCTCTAAACTTGGGTGAGTTCTGTTTATTAAAGAAATTGATTTAAGCTCACCATTTGAATTTAAACTAAGTTTAGATGCTAGTACTAAAGCTTTGTCCTCTTCCATCCATTCTTTTACAATAGCATATGTATTTCTAGTATGTTCTATGCATTTCTGCCATTGTCGTTGCTCTTCTTAGATATTCCTATGACTTTTATTCTTGAGATGTCTTGATAGATTTCTAGGGTCATTATAAAGTTTAGTAGAAAGAGTATAAAAAGATTCATTAGAGTCAAGGATGGGTTTAGAGATGGGTTCGGAGATATTTATTGTGGGCATAGAAAGGGAGAAGATAGAATTTACTCCTAAGTGGCTTGGCTCTCCTTCTATGACATCACTCGACATGCCATCCTTGAACTCTCCCCAGTGTCTTTCAGGAGGGAAAGGAAGTTAACAACACTTTTCCCAAGATGCCCTTCTGAGAAGATCTGATGTGTATTGATTTACGAGCATCTTAGCTAATTGGAAGTCTAAATCATCAAAATGGAATTTCAAAGGTTTAGGATCGATAGCTAAATCTTAGAAATGAAATGATTGTGTTTTAGCTACCAAGATTTCCGTGTACAGTTCGGGTGATAAGTTATCTTGAATCATATTAATTAGACATGGACACAGCTCATAGCCAGGTTTTATGATAGGTTCTATAGATTTTGGTGGCCTAAAGCTTTCGCCGCATGCCATAACGACAGATAGGAATAGAATTAAAAGCATCCATAAGGATGAACACAAAAATAATGAAGAGAATGGAATAAAATAAGAAAAGATAAAAGTGTAATGCAAGATTAAGCTAGACTAAGTCAAAATCAGCAAACCGTTCCCCGGCAATGGCGCCAAAAATGCTTGTTGGTATAAATTAACTGCACTCCACTAAATAAGATTTAAGTAAGATTATCCGCAAGCGCACAGATATCATACCAGTGTCACATTTTACCCGGAGGTTTTAAATATTGTATCCACAGGGAACAGTTGTGATGATGATAAAGTATATAGACTTAACCCTACAATTAGGCTAAATAATATCAAGAAAGAGGAAATAGCTATTGAACTCTAGTTCTGACAACCGGTAAGCTTTGTATAATACCGTTCTAACTGGGCAAGTAACCTAAATAGGAGAAGAAACAGAGTAATCTCCTATCAAGCACCTATAAGCCTATCAGTTCTATCAACGGGAAGTGGACTATAGAGGAACCAACGCAGCTATAAAGTCACCTACGAGGACTACCACTATCCGGCTAATCATGAGACATCCACAAGTAAACCTAGCCTAGGCACCACGCCTACACTATAAAATACTACTTCAACCAAGTAATGACCAAGATCAAAGCACTCAATATGAGCTGTGAACTTAAGAACAAATAAGAACAACTGTTTACTTGAATCGGAATGGCGAATACAAAAGTACCTCAGAACGCAGCTCCGGGCGAGGGAGCTGAATCCAAAAGAATACATCCACGAAGAAGCACC
Source organism: Chrysopogon serrulatus (assembly GCA_015844335.1). NCBI lineage: Eukaryota > Viridiplantae > Streptophyta > Magnoliopsida > Poales > Poaceae > Chrysopogon > Chrysopogon serrulatus. Next base: position 167,808 of record JADLZL010005163.1, read on the forward strand.
GACAGGCCGGAACTCCTCCAGAATCTCTACTCCTCTACTCAATCTCTCTTACTAATCTAAACAAGACTAGATCTAGAAGAACTAGTCTCTCCTAATTGCTACATGTAGATGAACTAGAACTAGATGAACTAGAACTAGATCAACTAGAGGGACCCTAACCCTAATTATGTAGAGAATATGAAGCACCGGGGTGTAGAATGCCTTTTGGAGGGGCCTCAGGGCGTTATTATATAGGCCGAGGTGAAGTAGGGGGCAAGAAACCGCCACATCATCGATCCGCGTCTTCATGTTGTGTGCACCGTTGGATCAAACCGACCTTAGATCGACGTAGGGATGCTCTGCTTGGGTGCCAAGGAAGCGTGGGAGGAAGACTCTAGAAGGCGGCGGCCAGATGCCACAGGGGGGCGCCGACCGGCGCCAGGGTGGGGCCGGCCGGCCCCACCTAGACTCCCATATGGGTCCCGCTGCTTCGGGTGTCTTCTAAACCCTTCCTGATCCTTTTGGCGATATTTTTCGTCGTGGTTAAGTTTTGTGATAATTATGCAATGTAATCCCTCTTTTAAGCTTTTCTGGAAAGGTCCCTAGAAAATATAGAATATGCAAAACTCATAAAAATTGTCAGTTAAAACCCTAGACTAATGTGTATTCATGTGCCTTTTCATGTCTAAAGTTCTAATAAAAATTGATGTTATCCACCATCAATAGGCACCTATAATTCATCCTATCCATCAAGGACAAGAAAGAAAGATTCACGTTCAAGAACCGCATCCTAAAAGCTCCTGCAGCCCCGAAGCAATTTCATTAATAAGAAGAACAACTACAACCAACAGTGCCTAAGAAGAGAAACAATAGAAGATGGAGGAAGATCAAGCCTCAACATGTACCTGAAAAAACCGCTCAACTAATCACTGCTCTCAACATGGAAAATGATCATATGCTACCTCAACCATTCCCAACGAAGAGAGGTGATCCAGATATACCGATCATTGAATGCACAATCAAAGACCATTTCTTTAACACAGCCAACGCTATCATATACATTGGGTCTAGACAGATCCACTTTAACTTACCCACTGGAAAGGTATCTGTCAATTTAGAACACTTGTTAACCATGAGCAAATCAGGAAGCAACATAACAGGAAAAGACACCAAGGCCACCGTCAGGCTGTCCAGCCTCACTGTGGATAGAAAGAATTCCCTAGCAAGATTGTGAAGTATGAAGACTACTACAAGGAGCAAGAAGGGAACATACAAGGACCATGCTAGAGTGAGTGGAAAGCGGAAGCTGAAAGGATGGACCAGCTCGCCAAGGCAGAAAAAGAAGAGATCCTAGCACAACTAGAAAAGTGGAAGAAGAAAAATAAAGCTAAAAAGCTGAAGCTAGAAAAGAGAGAAGCAGAAGAGACAAAAATGAGATCAGAGGAGAAAGAAGAAACACCTGTTACACCACCACAAAATAGGGAATTGACTGAAATAACCTCAGACGATGAACCTACTAAGTAAGTATTCTCCTTTATCTAAATCCTATCGGTAGACTTTAAATTCCGTACCCTAGCCATAAGGTTAGAATGGTAGTTATCTAATTAAGTTAGTATTCATTAGTAATTTTATTTTAACATATTTAGTAGCACATTTATGTTTGCACATTAAATATAAAAACAATAAAAATATTTACTGCTTTATTTACTGCATCACAAATACAAAAGCCCTGTGTGAATAAACTTATGATAATTCTGTAGAAATATTTGCTGTGGTGGCATAAAAATAAAATAGCATCCATATTTACTTTTTACATCATAAAAATAGAAAATTCAAAAAAAGAGAAATGAAATCCTGCTAAAATCTGTCAACGTAAAAATTTGCTCATAAAGATAATCAATTACTCTTTGGCTGATCGCTAACCCATCATTAAATTCGAGCCTCGAGTTTTGCTTTCCCTTTCGTGGAGTATATTTATGCAGGAACAACATTATGACAAGGAGAGAGTCTATCAGTGGCAACCACCAGGCCTGCTGCTAGTTAGCTCACTCTGAAGGACATCTACACCAAGTATTACAAATATCTAGCTTGAGGAGGAGCATCCCCTAGTTATCAGGTAACTATACCTAGGCGATTATTAAGTCTATTTTATAATCATAAAAATACCAAAAATATGTGAGTACATGAAGGTTCACCATAGTATCATAGAAAAAAATATAAAAATACCAAAAAATATGTTGACACATAAATGTCCACAAGTCATAGAGTCCTTTGTTAGTCCATTAAATGATATAATAAAAAGATGTGTAATAAATTAAACTAAATAAATATTTAGTCATATATTAGAGTATATTTAAAGATAGTCCAGGCTAGAGCTAATTAAAAACTTGATGAATATTAAAATTTTGTCTTAAAGATAATGAATAGTTGCTCTGTTGTCATTCTTATCAAGTATCTAGTTGCCAAACTTAGATTCTTCTGAGTTTTAAACATTGCTATTTTAATATGAGAATTTATTCTGAACCTGCAAGTTGTGGAGGCATAGGCTTGCGCTAAGTCTAGGTAGTTGATTGATATGATTCATGAAGTCTGAGCCACTATTTATCTTATTCCTAGCATTACCAAGTTTTGGATGTTTATTTTGAAAATTTAAAAATCTATATGATGAGCTCTTGTATGACAAAATATGAATTGCTACCAAAACTAGAAATGATATCTTTAGAGATAGAAAACCTTTTCATATTAAAGCTGCTTGCTTTGTATTGAGTTCAGTCAACCTGTGTCGTATGCCTTATGAGAGTCTTGTCATACTTTTAAAACCAAGATCACTTATACACTCCAGTCTGCATATATATTATTCCTACCCTAGGAGTAATCGCAATTATTCACATATTTTTTTATCCATGTTCATCACAAAAATATTTTTCTCCTACACTGGGAGTAAAACACTAAATATATATATATATATACCCCATAGGATAACCCCTGTTATAAATGCTCTAAGTCCTCACTGTTATCTCTCCGATCATTTATTATATTCAAAGGATGCATGTGGCTATTATAAAAAAAAGAAAAGAGAAAAAAGGAGTAAAAGATGGACAAATGTCCCAGTAATTAAAAGAATGGGTACTAGAAGCCCGCCTCCCTGAATAAAAATTATAATGATAGCCCATATTTTTTATGAGAAAAGTTATAAGTTTCAAGAAAGAGAGTTATCTTCAAAGGGCAAAAGTAGAATTAGAATTAGCCACAAATACCATATATACACCTATCCACCATATTCCATACACATGCACATCTTGGTTTGATTGTCTACCTCGATTCTCTGTGGATCCATTAGTTAACTTTACAATATATTCATTACAAGTATGCCTAACCTTGTTATTGCCACTCCTATGAGCTCTACCATATATACTCTTAGCTGTAGGAGGCATAACATCATTAATGCCTTAAGAGAGAACCATAAATACCACATACACTGAGGGACTTGAGGGTGTCATACAATTAAGCTTTGAGTTCTATTGTGAAAACCTATAAAAACTCTAAAATATTGGTACTACGAAGAATTTGAGACATAGTGCTTGATCTGATTGTTCTGTCTTTCGATTGCTCAAGACTTATACAAGAGCTGTAAGCCCTATAGTTGAAGGTAAAATGGGTAAGTTTGAATATTAGAACAAACAATGTCTAATCCGGAGGAGAATTTTTGATTGAAAGCATGTGTACTTAAGAAGTATAACAACATTGTGGCAACTTCTGATCCAAATATAATAGAAGTTAGGCTTAATTTATTTGCCAAGAGACTGGCAAAAGGTAAACTTGAGGGAGTTGTTGATGATGGATAACGTCAACTTTTATTAGAACTTTAGACATGAAAGGATATACGAATACACACTAGTCTAGGGTTTTAACTGATAATTTCTATGAGTTTTGCGTATTTAGTATTTTCTAGGGATTATTTCAGAAAAACATAAAAGAGAGATTTGAGTGCATAATTACCACGAAACTTAACCACGACGGCAAAGGGCGTTATCGGACTTAAGAAGGATCTAGAAGACACCCGAAGCAGCGGCCCCACAGAGGAGACCAGGTGGGGCGGCGCCCTCTAAGGTTTCTGGCCACCGTCTTCTGGAAGCTTCCTCCACCGCCTCCTACGATGCATCTTGGCCCTTGGTTAAGTCGGTTTGATCCTGCGGCGTATGTTCATCCCAGGACTATAAATAAAGGGACAGACCCCCTAGAGACACACCATCATTATTCATCAAGGCCTCAAGCCTTCAAGCATCAAAAAGCCTTCAAGTTCATCAAGAGCCTTCTAGTTCATAGTTCTAGTTTAGTTAGATTAGAAGTAGAGGAGATCTAGTTCTTTATCGGGATCTGGAGCCCCCGGCGTCTGTCTGGAGCGCAGGAGTTCGGTATAGTTCTAGTTCTTTCTTTCTTATTGTATTCTTCATTATGATTGGGGAGACTTTATTCTTAATAGTTTATATATTTTTAATTGCAATAGTCATTATCTACTATGATTATATGTTTAGTATAGTTGGTTTGGTCTTATTGAATTTATGTAATTGCTCGTATAGCGTTTATCCAAACGGTCGTTGGGTAGATGGCGGACAATATGTGGACGTGGTGTCTAGATATCCTGTTTATCTGCGAGTGCACCCTGATGTGTCGGATCGTGTGGTAGTCCGCACAGGTGACAGCTGTGTTGGTTCCTTTATAGTCCATCCCCCGTACGTAGGCAAGCAGGCGCGGTCGTGAAGTTGGGTGATGACTCTGTTTCACATCTTTCCTAGATGATGCCCTTTACATGTGATCATGATATACGACTAATCTAATAATGATAACTAGGTGTAATTATACTAATTAGAGTATGCATTGATGTAGTTATAGAATTACCTTAGACAATTATTTCTTAATTTATCCATTGGCTAACTATGATTATGACTAGAAAGTGCTCTGATGTTTATTTATATATTTATGATACTTGATTATACTTATCACCCATATTTATCTATATTTATCTTGTGATCTTTGCCTGTTATGAGTGGAGTAGATAACATTGATAATATCACTTATTCATTCTATATACTTCATTATCAATATAATAGATTAGAGTTTATTCAAGCTTTTCTAGTGGTATAAATATAAATCGACAACCTGGTAGAACTCCCTAGGTAAAATGCTATAATAGTATATTATCTGTCCGCTTGCAGAACCGATTCTAGTTTATATCTATATTTGTACCTAGTCATATTAAATGATACATATATATAGACCTATATTTATTCCTTAGCATTATAATTTGGGATGACAACTAAATTCATGCTTAGGCATGTTGGTGATAGATAAGTGGCTACTTGCCAATGACAAGTTAATTTAATACTACATGTTTCTAATCTCGTAAATTAGTAATGACATTAGAAATACCAACAACCACTCTCTTGATGTAGTACAGGTTCCAAATCTATTAGGGTTGCATCACATCTTACTAAGACTAATTTATTAAAATCTTTTTACTCTAAAAGTGATGCTATCAGTAATACCTGTTTTAGTTGTTTGAAGAATATCGTCGCCAACTCCGTCCACTCAAAATTATGCATTTAAAAGAGGTCTGTCAATGATCTGGTAATAGTAGCATATCGTCGGTAAATTTACAATAATATTTAGCAAGAAATCCCTTTGATTGATGAGCTGCTGCTAGTTGTGGCCAATTGATAATAGCTCTAAATTTTTAGGATCAACTGTACCTCCTTTATCAAATATCATATTTTCTAAATAATGAATAACTGATTTTCTAAATGAGCATTTAAAGTTTATGGAAAATACTAAGTTTGACTATAGTTGTATAAAAATCCGCATGTTATGCTGTAAGTGATCCTTCAAAGTTTTGGTATATATCAATATGTCACTAAAGAAAGCCAAAGCAAATTTGCGCAGATGATTCCCAAGAATTCTATTTATGAGGGCTTAAAAAGTGGATGGAGAATTGCATGAACCAAACGGCATAACCAAGAATGTAAGGTGACCATGGTGATCCTCCCAAAGTGTGCATATATTGTTATGTCATCAAAGAAAGTCAGAACAAATTTATGTAGATAATTCCCAAAGATCTCATCCATGAGGGTTTAATAAAAAAATAAGGCATTACATAAACTAAATGGCATAATCAAAAATTTAAAGTGATCATACTGGGTGTAAATTATTGTTCTCTCAATATTATCTAGATGAATGTATACCTGGTGATAGTCCGATTGAAGGTCTAATTTGATGAAGTATTTAGCCCCTTCCACGCACCTTATTTAATAATTTCTCAATCACCGGAATTAGAAATTTATCTTTGAGTGTATTGTCATTGAGAGGCCAGTAATCAACACAAAAACACTAAAATATATTTTGCTTTTGAACAAAGAGTATTGGTGATAAGCAGAGGATGTGCTGTACCTTATGATTCTCTATGTGAGCATTGTCTGCCATTACTTTTGAAGCCTATATTTTTGGATCCGAAGATAGCAGTATAGCAGGACTGTTGTTGGTGTTAGTGGGCCCTTGCGATGTAACAGAACCGCCTAAATTATTGGGCCCACGTGTATCTGTCATTGCCCTAAATACCTCCGACGGCTATGCACGGGAACTCTGGTGTTCTACCGGGTGTCTTCGGAAGGCTCTGAATCACCCGTTCACCAGGATCAATACAGGAGGAATCATAACATTACATTAGTGGATACAAAATATTTATATCAAAGTGCAAAAGGTATATAACATTAGTTTACAAAACATGATCAAAATTTAATTAAATAAACTTAACTTGTTTATGGAAACGGGAAAGGGTGGAAGAACATCTGCGAGAACGGCAACAGATCATATCGAGCCCACTAACATGACCTAGCTCTGCAACTCAAGTTATTTCCTGCAACAGGGGTTTAACAAACCCTAAGTACTTGAGGGTACTCATCCAGACTTACCCGTCTAAAAAAAATACACCAAGAGCATGCTAGCTGAGTGGGTTTTCTAGGCCAGAGACCAGAGAGACTTTTGCGAAAAAGCATTTTGACCGTTGATCCTTATATTTAGATTTTAATTTAGGATTTATCATTAGTGGGCCTTTATTAGCACCTAATCTACGCCAAACACTTATTATTAAAGCATACAACATACTTCATATTTATTTCTGAGAACCATCATCTTCCATCAATTAAACTACGATGAGTGGTCAGAGGATCATGTCTCCTTGACCGAGGAGCAATGGCGATTCAAACCGGTTAAAAGGTCCTAGCTGGGGATTCCTAGCCATACGACATACGTAGGTATGTGCCTTGCGTATATCAACCATTCTCACAGGCCCTCCATACGTGAACCGGTTCGCGCTACCCGAGAGCACAGAACACAAACGCTCGGTGGACAACTCCCTGAGCTTCCCCGGGTGGGTTCACGCTACTCCCGCCATCTCCCACGTCCAGTGCGCGGTTGTCATTTCACGGAATGGAATCGCTGGGGTACCCAGGCTTACCGGAGTATGTGGCCAGTACACTGCAAGGGTCATAATCCAACATGCCTACATCAGAACGGTCCTTAATCGAAATAGATGGGACAAGCACTTGTCAGACACTGTAGTTTGTATAACTATCATAATCATATCATATGTTCCGTCTGGTCTCAATTTAATATCCTCTTCATCATTAAGGTTCTCACGGTCCATGAAATAAACAGTGAAGAACAGGAGATAAATCTAATCTTGCAAGCGATGAAATTATCAATCGACTTCTACCAGACTAAGCATGGCTAAGCATTTAAGAGGAACGTCCTACACATACTAGTAGGATAATATTTGAGAATAATTATGGATCAAGGTAATCATGCAGCTGTTGACACCTCTTAATGTTATCTCTAGTAACGGCGCTAAAAATGCTTATGGGCATAGCATCGTTACTAGAACGCCAAGTTGTCATCCCCAGCAATAACACCAAGAGGTGTGGTATTAAATCATGCCACCATTTAGAATATAGAAATAGTATCCACAAGCGTACAGATCAAATACCATTGTAGCATTTTACCTAGAGTATTACCAGGTTGTCATTTATATTTTACCACTGGGAAACAATGGCTAAAGACATTGATAATTCACCATCATGTATCTACTAACTAGTATACCAACTAGACCTAAGCGGGGGTAAGTGGTAAATGATAAGAGTTATGCACAATATCACACACAGAGGAGAATCCTATAATATATAGTCAGCTAACTTGAGAGGACTAAGGGAGAGTTCAAGGTTCCTATGTACTTCTCTACTACTCGGGTTCTATTCTAATTGACACTAGAATGTAACTGATGTATGGGTAAGTATAGCACACACAATAGCACTTCGGGGCAACAGTACCTTTCCAACTCTCAAATAAGACTGGGAAGAAGGTAGTTGGGGAAGGCTACCAAAAGCCCTACGAAACACCAATCCCGACGTGGTGGAATACGAAGGCCACATAGAGCTGTCACCCCTATGGGCTACCACAACTAACCGTAAGAATTGGGCGCAACCTCAGGTAACCTATAGCCTAGACACCATGTCTACACTATCGGTTACTACTCTAGCTACACGTGATAACTAGAGCACCTAATACAGGCGGAGATCCTATGCTAAGATGCAATAACTACACTAACCATACAAATAAGGCATAGAAGTAAATAGAGAAGATAAATATACTAAAGCATAAGTGTTGCAAAGATAAGATACAAAGATATACCAGACCTCCAAGGCTCCACGGCGAGATCCGGAACGAAGCCTCTCAACCCTAGCTCTCAAGTTACTAAACTATTACATTGAAGAGTCTAGCCCTAATCTCCCTGGTGTGTTGATCTCCATGAGAGTATGATCCTTTCAAGGGACGCCTCTCAAATGGATCCCAACGAATAATGAATTAGGGTTTCAGGGGATGCCTCCCCCTAGGGTCTGGGGCTCCTTTTATAGACCCGAGCGATTAACGTCAGCCCTTGGATCAAACCGACATCGGTGGGCGGCTGAGATTCTTCCTCAAAGGCGGTGGATCCCGTGGGCCGAAGCTGGGCCAAAATGGCCAAAATGCTAGACCGGCCGGTCTAGGGGTGGGACCGGCCGGTCTCCCCCTATGACATGTGGGCCCTACCTTCCGCGGGGTGGTTTCTGGTGTCTTCTAGATCCTTCCTGTGTAGGTGCCGCTTGCAGGTGCGATATCTTCTCGTCTGGGACTCCAAATATGGTAAATGATATGTCCGTTTCGATCGTCTCGACGAGCCCGTCGCAATGGTATATTCTAATCCATTATTTGAGATACTTTCATACTGTCATATTGATCAACTTTGATAGCTTTTCTAGTATGTACCTGTAAACACATAGATTTACCAAAACTCGTGGAACTCGTTAGATCAAAACCCTATACCTATACTCTGTGGTTCATTTCATGTCAAGTTTGATGATAATTGATGGGTTATAATTGACATTAGTGACCGTCAACAAGTTCCCCAAGCTTAACCTTTGCTAGTCCCTTAGCAAAGCTAAACTTAGAAACAGATATAGATGTTCGTAATTCTTAGAGCATTATCGGAACCCCGAAGCAACTCCTCAAAAGCATACCTACATTTAGACAAAAATTCTCCTCCAAGCTTAAGCAATAACCGAGCTGACTTTCAAACTTACTCATGTTACCTTTGACTATGGGGCTTATCAGCTCTTCCTTGGGCCTTGAGTACTTGATAGACAGAAAGATCCCACCTAAGCACTATATCTCAAGCTCTTCGCTCAACTATCATTCTAGAGTTTTTTAGAGGTTTTCAAATAAAACTCAGAGCTTCCCATGTATGACACTCTCAAGTCTCTCAATATATGTGGTATTTGTGGATTCTCACCAAGGCAGTGATGATGGTTGCCTTTCTATTCATCCTATAACTAAAGCTTATGTGGAGCTTATAGGTAAGGAGAAAACTGAAAGAGCAAACTCACAATGCATATGTTGTAAAGTCAAACAATGGATCCATGGAGAAACAAGTCATGCAGTCAAATCAAGATGTATAGGTGGATGGATTATGGTGGATATATGGTGGAAACTAATTCTACTCGGCTCCTTGAATGCCTATCTCTCTCTTGGACTTTGAAAACTGGCCAGAGGTTATGAGCTATCTTTTTCTTTTTCTCAGGTAGTTGGGCATCTATGCACCCATTATTTTTAGCATTTGGACACTTGTCCATTTTTTTTCTTTTCTTCTCCCTTCTCTCTTTTTTTTCAATTATCTTTTTGCATAGCTCATAACACTCCTTTTGGCACATAGGGATTTGGAGAGATAGCAATAGGAACCTGGAGCATTTATTGGGTGGCTATCCTAATGGAGTATTTTTGGTGTTCTCTCCCGATGTAAGAGAAAAACATTTTTAGAATGGTTGTATATGGAATGGCATGTTGTTGCGCCTACTCTAGTATAGAGTAGTGCATATGGAGGTGGATTTTGATTCAAGAGCATGACAAATTTCTCACTAGGGTCACAATGGTTGACAAAACTCAATGCATGACAAGCAGCATGTATGTAGAAGTTTAACTAGCCTATCTCATCATGTTTGGCTCTGGTGGGTATGTAAGCTTTGTCATCTAGGAACTCATCATGTTTTTGTATTTTTCAAAAGGTAAATCTTCAGAACTCTAGTGTCACTTAGAACAAGATAGATAGCAACTCAGATTTTCTCAATCTTATCAATCAGGTACCTAGACTTAGTCAAGCATATGCAACCCACAAGTTTCAGGCTCAGAGCAAATCTTCATATCAAAATAGTTGGAGCTAAAACTTGGAAAAGCTTTTGTCTAAACTCTAGGCATTTCAGAGGTGTTGTAACAGAGCAGCTTATCATCCTTTCAGATCATCTCGAGAGCTTCATTTTATTGACTCTATCTAGACAAATATTTTTATTTGGTTTTCCATTTTTCAAGACTCATACTACATAAGACTCTAAAGACGCTAAAAAGCATGGACCTTAATGTGTCCACATATTTTTAGTATTTTTAAGTTTTATGACTGACTCAATAATAGCGTAGGTACACTTACCTAGGTACCTAGGGGATGCCTTCCCCCAAGCTGGTTGTTGTCGTGGTTGAGCATTGAAGCTGAGCATTCCTCTCGATGGAGCTCATGCTTGCAAGAGCTGGTGTAGCCGGGAACCTCAGTCTCATCCAACAAGAAGTTGCTTCCTCCACACAGTGATTAGCTGTGTGTAGGGAAGGTGTACTTCAAGTGATGTAGATGATGATTCCTAGGTGGACTAGCTCTTAGAGTCATCCTACAGCAAACATCTCACAAAACACCAAAACTCGTAGAACGGATTAGGATAAATAGTTAGTGGTTAACCGTTTCGTGGACTGGTTGTTGTGAGAGGTTTTCAAAGGTTATTACAGTTCATACAGTGCCCCAAGATGCTCAATAATTATTTTTGGATTTTTTCTTTTATCAAATAGAAAGGAGATGTGCATACTAATTTTTATTTTATTTTTAGGCCACCACAGTGAACACTCCTTTAGTTTGCCCTATAGGAATGTCACATGGGGCTTTCAGTTTTTAGATGCAAAATGGATGAAATACGAATGTATATTTATTTTCTTTTTTTCTTGATGCAATGCTAGTGTAGAAAAAATAAGCATGCTAAGAGAATAATTTATGCAATGTAGGAAAGTAAGTTTGGATAACTACGGACTTACCTTTCGGCGAAGGTTCGGTGGTTTTAAGTCTGTAGATCCAGACTTCTCCTTTGTAGGTTTCTTGGATGAGTGCCTCATTTGATGATGGAGATGAAGGACTGGACGATTGTACCTTCTTGTGCCAAACTTATTAGGATCTTGGATTTGAGATTGGTTGGACAGGTTCATCCTCCTTATTCATCCATCTTGTCCTTTTCAGGTTGATTCCTTTAGTGTTTTGTTGATTGAGGCTCCTCGTTAACAGTATTCACCTTGACCTATTTTGCACCGTCTGATCCAGGAGATGAGAACACAGACGGTTGCATTTTCTTCTATCAACCCCTTTTTTGATCTTTACTGATTTTGGGTTGATGAGTTGGTGTCTATTGGAGCTACAAACTAGAGTTTCTCCTTGATTTTCTTTGTCTTCTAACAGCGGGTGAAAAGTTTATTCTTCTTTGATGATACACCAGCTATCTTGATGGTCACGGAAAGAACTCTATTGGTACTCTGCATGGGAGCTTCATCTCCAATGACTTATTTGTGTCATCCTATGTCCATGATTGCTTAGAGTCTTTGGAGACACCATCGACATACCACCATTGATGACTAATGTTTATTGATACAGGGATGCACACTGTGACTTAGTGGGATCTTGTCATCCTGGTCTTTGCTGTCGGCATTTGAGTGTCTTCAAAGATAATGATGAGAGCAGGCATCAGTTTGGCCCATATAGAGAAAGTTGCATCCTGCTTGTCATCGCTTTCCTCACTTGAAGACATAGAGTCAGGGTCACTCTAGTTCTATCTCAATGATCCATGTCATGTTCCTTAGCCAACCACAAACTTGCCTTCTGTTCCTTTGACTTGTATGCAAACATGCTTGAGATGGTGAATGGCTTGAAGGCCCTTTTTGTCTTGCAGGGTGATTGGTCCACTATCATGGTGAAGTGTAGATAGTGTTGAAGTGTTCTCACATTGATTTCTTTCTATCTAGGTCCTTTCTATACACTTGTTCTCATTCCTTCCTTCTCATTTCAAACCATGAATAGGCATTTATTCTTTGTTTCCTGCAACAATGTTAGTGGACACATACTCGAAGGCTTGCAACAAATTTAAAACATGGGTTGTTGTCCATTTTTATCTATGCTAATGAAAAGATGGTTTTAGGATCACTTTTAGCATAGATTTTGTTTATCATATTTTTACATTCTTTCATGGCTCAAGGCAAAGGTAACTTTGCAGCAAAAGATAAACTTTGATACTTACAGTTCTTCTATGAATGATGAGTTGTTCTTCTTTTGCACAGAGCTATTGGACTTCATCATAAGCCTTGATTCATCTCTGATGTGAGTTCACCTCAGGACTTACCCGAATTGAATTTGAGAGTTTTCTGTAGGGGTTAGTCCAACAAATATAACCTATGTCTACTTAAGCAGGTTTTAGTTCAATAATTAAACTAGACTCCATATCTAATTTGACTAAGGTAGGCTATTTAACCTAAGCGCCACGCTTAATTTAAAAGCCTATAGAAGTATGGCAAGTACTTTCAAACCAAAGCATACTATAGCAAACAAAGGCAATATTGGAGCATACAGGGATTTACTCAAACAGAGATGAAAGCATGATCATGTATGGTGAGAATGGTTTTTTTTTATTTTTTTAAGTAGAGATGCAAGTGCTCTGTATGTTTGTATGGAACTAAACATGCTGTGGATGTGATATGAGATAGAATAAATGCATGGATTATTCAAACTAAACATGCAGTGGAATGCAACAGGATAACTGCTCATCAAATTTAAAGTCTATAAGCAAGACTTTCTTACCTTTCTTGATCATACTTACCATGACTCACAATGGACTCTGTGAGTAGTGTAGCATCTTTGTTCGTCACACATGATGAGATTTGAGTTCTTGTGATGATGATCTTTTTCTCCAATCTACACATGGTTAGAATAATATACATGAAAAAAAGGCTTGTCGGAACATATGGGGAGCAGCATCTTCTATCATCATTGATATGATATTGACCATCTTTTTAAAAGCTATTCTTTAAAGGTTTTTGACAATGTGATGCGGCTCCCTTATAGGGAAAATGAAGATTTAACTTTCCCTTGCAAGTTTAGCTATGGCTAACGCTCGGACCAAATGTCTATAGACACTTGTTCTTTCATCAAACCTTGCACCTTGCGCTGAATTTCATCATGGGAGAATCTTTGAACCCACTTATGAATTCTATAATCAAACTTGTGGTAGCGGACAATTGGGATGGCAATCGACTACCCCCAAATTTGTTCTTCTCCAGGCTTATAAGGCCTAGGGAGATAGATAGGGAATGACATGAGGCCAAGAAGGTTTTTAAGCTTGGATGGGAGCTACAGCATAACAGGCCTTCTCCTCTTGGACTAATAGATGTGCCATCCTGTTTGTTTCTGGTGGCAAAGTGGTGTGCCCACATTTTCCAACATACGGTGCATCCTCTATGCCCAAGACACGCAAAACTCGGTTGCCCGGCAGTGAGGTGGTACTTGTACCCATAATAATTCTCACTATTGGGTTTATTCCTGATTTAATTTTTGTTATTCACAGGATGTTGACCTATTCCTCCTTCCCCAAATTATTGTATTGCAGTGGACCCAATCCTGCTTTGGGTTTCAATGCTCAACTCTGGCGACCTTCATGAAATCCTGCGGCCTTGGGTACAGCACCTTCAAAGAGGAGGCATAAAAAGAGCTACTGCTGAATCAAGCAAAGAGTCCTTTGTGCCGGGAAAACAAAGATCTAAAAGCCAAATGCTCTGGAACGCCTGTATTTTTTGGCAATAATTTTGTACTTATTTTCTACTGCGCTTGCGGCCACGGGTTAAACTTTCAAAGATCGTATGTGCTCCCAACAACCATTGAGATTTCTCCTCGGGCTTCTCTTTGGAAATGCAGAAATCTAAGTACATTGGTACTATTCTCTCGGTTGATTACCTCTTTCCTTGCACTGAATGCATTCAATAAAGCCTCACACCCTGCTGCTTTGCATTCTTAAAGCTCGATCAACTCTTGGACGGTATGGCAGAAGAATCCTCCCCTCATCGTGTTTCAAGTTCATCATCTTTGGGTATTAAACTAAGCCTCCAACAAGCCGAGGCGGGGAATTCAAGCGAGGAAGGCTACGTTCAAAGATAATGTTTTGCCCTTTGTTGAATTCTTTAGTAAACTTGATCAATCGGCTAACAATTTCTTCTTTTCTTAAGGATGATATCAAACCTGTCCTTCTCACGCTTCAACGTTGAGAGTATATATTAATGAAGATGAAGAAGCTAAATGAGAGATTATCGTGAAAATTAAACTTCGACTAAAAATATAGCTCTCCTGCTGACCAAGGACATAAATATCCTGGTCCCAAGATGCAGATCAGATAAAGGTTATTTGAACTCATTGACCAAGAAATCCCCCAATGGAGGGTTCCCCTAGAATCTCATTGACCACCTTGGTAAGGTCGGGAGGGCAAACA
>JADLZL010005164.1:0-77202 GCA_015844335.1 Chrysopogon serrulatus
TTGTCCATTTTATGAAGTTGTCAAAATGTTGATTTAATCTCACCATTGCGTTCCTCTCGTTGAGATGGTCAAAAATCATATATGGAATGCCCGATTTGGAGATCGGATGAAGAAGTTATGGCTCCGGGAAAATACTGTGATGTTGACCCAGAACTTCCGGTCCGAAACCAGAACTTCCGGTCCGTGACCAGAAGTTCCGGCCTGTGCCGACCCCAGAGCTCCGGGAACTTCCGGTCTAGTTCCGGTCCAAGACCAGAAGTTCCGGTCTGAGACCGGAAATTCGACCGGAAGTTCCGGTAGATCTCGTCAGTTCGGATCTAGACTTTCCGGTTGCGACCCGAACTCTTCCAAACTCGTGGGAAACTTGGAAAATAAGTATTGGAGCGGTTTCCTACTGGGATAAGACCACCCCCCTCTATATATATGAGAGGATCATGGCCGATTGAGATCCCATCTATCCAATCGATCAAAAACACATCTACTCCAACTTTTACCCTCTCTTCCAACCCCTACTGCTGTTCGTCGCGTCTCCCGGTGAGATTCGGCGGCGTTCTAGGCGGCCTTGCTGGTCCTAGGGCATCCTCCACGTGCTCCTCCCCGACGGGTCTTCCCGGGAGGTGTTCGAGAGTTTTCTACGCGAAGAACGGGCTCCAAATCGGCTTAACCGGTCTCTAGATCGGTTTCGTCGTTCTCGCTGCGTTTCTTGCTGGTTGTGGGTTGATTTGCAACCCCTTGGGCGTGCTAGCCCCTGCTGGTGTGTTGCCTAGAGCAATTCTAAGCGTCAACACACTTTTTGCCGACTCCGCTGGGGAATGATTGGTTCGGTTGTTTGCTAATAACCGATCTTTTCTTCAATTCTAGCACACATTATGCTTTGAAATCGAGAGACGTGGAAGACAAAGGAGGGGATGGTGATCTCTCAAGAATCGATACAAGCAACATCCGGCGTCCCACCCTTGATGATCTTCCCGAAGAGCTAAGGAAACAAGTTGATGACAAGGTCAACGCCGTTCTCAAAGCTTTCTTGGAAAGTTGTACCATAGATCGACGTGACAAAGTCATTCAATACAAGGAGCCTAACTACGATGCATTGATACCCTCTACATCAACGGCTACGGGGCACGCCTTTGCACCCGCTACAACGGTTGCTCGGCAACCGAGGTAACTAATAATCCTCCTATCTATGATGATCCATATCCTACTCATGCTAATTTTGCTCGGATGTTAGTAGATGAAAGAAAAGTATATAACAATAGTATTCAACATCTTGCTAGCATACTTAGTGATCGTATGGACAAGTTAGAAGGACGGACAACCGATTATGATCAATCGGGTGTTCCGCAGCCCCAATTTGGTATGCCATTGAATTATTACTCCAATCAAAGCAATCATGCAGCAGCTAGTAGATTGTCATCAGGCCCTCTGTTGGTTGGAAACAATAGGACCGATGTTCTTCTAACTAATGCTATGGTTCAAGGAGCTGTCAATGTTCAAAATTCGGCTTGTTTTACACAAAACCGATAGTAGGACAGCAACAAATAGAGCATCGGCGAGGGGGCAAATACAGTCCTTCGAACCCACGGTGTCACCTAGTGCTATTCCCATTCTTAATGCAGGTCCTACTCTTCCTTCTACTGATTTCAATGCCACTTTGAATCGGTTTAAAGAAGATTTAACTAGGTCTCTTGAGAATAGCTTAGGTGTGCAAATCAAACCCGCTAGACATGCATATCACAAACCGTACCCTTCCACTTTTGATTTCTTGAGGGCACCTATTGGTTGGAAGGTACCGGATTTTGTTAAGTTTAGTGGGGATGATAATAAAACTACAATGGAGCATGTTGGTATGTTTTTGGCTCAAATGGGTGAAGCTAGTACCATGGATCATATGAATGTTCGTTATTTTCCTTTATCGCTTACTGGCACAGCTTTTGCTTGGTTTACTTCTTTGCCATCATGTTCTATTAGTTCTTTGGGCTGAGTTAGAAGAAAAGTTTCATAATCACTTTTATAATGGAGTCTTGTCTCATCTTGCATCGGTTCGTTAAGGGACGTAGTGAGCCCGTTCTTGATTTCTTTAAGCGTTTCAAAGACATTAAGAACCGTTGTTTCCATTTAATGCTTTTCGATAGAGATTTAGTTGATTTGTGTTTTCTTTGGCTTGCTTCCTAGTATTAAGGAGAAACTTGAGCATCATGAGTTTTTAAATGTTAATCAATTACTAGAGAGGGCCGTTTCCATTGAATCGCGCCTTAAAGAACCTCGTGATGGTCATAAGTCTTACCGACCGAATACTCATGTCTTAGAGGAGTTTTCGGACGGTGAGAATAATGAAAATAGTGAGTTTTGTGCTGCTAAAATTATTTGGCCAGCACCTAATAAACTAGTCACTTGCCCATCTCTCAAACCGATTCAAAAGAATCGGGGTGAGGAGATGAAGTTTACTTTTGATTTTTCTAAGTGTGATCGAATTTTTGATGAATTGCTTAAATTCGGCTATCTTAGGATTAACTATACATTGCCATCACCGATGAGATGAAGAGAAGGGCATATTGCAAATTTTATAATTCTTTTTCTCATGCCACTAATGATTGCAATGTTTTTTTCGTCGACAGGTCCAATCGGCCCTAAATGAGGGACGATTGAGTCTTCTTGAGATGCTTGGTCGACAAGACTCCTTTTCCCGCCTCTATGGTTGAAAAAAGGAGATCCCATTTGTTTTGATTCGGCCGAGCAAGCTGCGATAAAACTCAAGGCAAGAAAGTGATTATCGGCGACCCACGTGTAGCACCGAATGTTAATGTGAATTCGGGCGCAAGGTGGTGTTCGAGGAGGGCGAAGAAGGTAGAAACAAGCTCAAGATCACCGGCTGGGTCGACAAGATACTTAAGCAAGCAAAGATGGTACGAGGCGGCGGCGGCGGCAAGGCCTGGCCGGCTAGGCCGACTCAAGGAGTCGGCCAAGCCGACTTAGCCCCCCCGAGCCAGCAAGCCGTTTTACCGAGCCGACTCCCTGTGTCGGCCGGGCCGATTCTCGGGTTTCAGCGGCGACACCCGGGCCGAGGTCAAGACTTTGCGCACGTTCGTTCGAGAGGCCGAGAGATAGGTACTTGGAAGACCAATGAGAAGAAGAAGAATAAAGGTGTTTTTGTCAAAAGGCAATGCACCTTCGACAGGCTTATGTCCAAATACAAGAAGGAAAAGGCCGATTCCGGAAATCGGCCGTTAAAAAAAAGAGAATCTACTCCACCCAAGCGAGAAGATGAGAAAGCAAAGCAGCTGGTTATGACATCCGCATCAACACCGCCGCAAAGACTTGCTCCTCATGTGTCTCGTTGGGGTCCCCCAATTCCACCGCCTGTTACGCCGCAATGGGGACCTTATGGAGTTTGGGTGCCGTATCCTCCTCAAGCGCCCATGATGCAGCAACAAGGGTGGGGAATGCCTGCTACACCTTATGCCAAACCATCCGTGTTTAGCTGATTGAACTTCAGCCAATCGAGCTCTACCGTTGGTAATCATGGCCGTTTAATCACATCAAGAACCGTGACCCCACAGGAAACAGGGAAGGTGCCAATGCAGCAGGTTTATGTGCCTAACAGGGATGAGAAGATGCATGAAGCTCTCATGCCGAAGCCTAATTCTCTTCCATCTATTGTAATCGGCTCTACAGAAGTTCCTGTCATAAAGGATGATGAGCCGATTATGATTGAGAATCCAGCTTCAGTGACAAATCAAGGTGAAACGACAAATGCTGTTGTTGAAGTTGAAAAGAAGAAGAAAGCCGAGGTGGATCCCAAATATAATCAACTTTGAGTGGTGGTGTCCCCGGCTTGGATAAAACTCAAAGGTGCAAACTGCAGCGGGCAAGGCACAAGCAACAAAAGAGAGAGAAGCTGGAAAAGATGAGGGAGGAAATCTTCAAGCCAAAGCAGCCGGCGAATCAAAGCAAATTGGCCAGTAATTCTCAGCCGACTATTTCAGCGCCTGTGCTAAAGGAAGACGAACCAGCTAAGCCGACTCTTGAGTCGGCTAAGTCGGCTCCTACTATGACTGCTGCTCTGGAGAGTCCAGAGTCGGCTAAGCTGACTTTTGAGTCGGTTGAGCCGACTCCCACGGCTCCAGAGATCTCCGATGCACCTTCTGGTGATTTCGCCTCCACCATTGCCACGTTGGTTGGTATTGAGGTTCCAGAGGTTCCTAAGGAGGAGATGGTGGACTACGAACCTTCTCCGGAAAGGGGAGAAGTCAATGTTATTTATTTGTCTTCAGATTACTATATCATTGGGGATGATTCAACGGCGACGAATTCAACTTTGCCACACAAAGTCTTTGTGTTTGAAACCACGAAGATTCCGTCAACCATCTCAAACCGCTGCACTTGAAGGGCCATATCAATGGCACACCGGTTCACAGCATGTTGGTGGATAGCGGGGCGATTGTGAACTTGATGCCATATACACTTTACAAGAAGCTTGGTGGCACCGACGAGGAGTTGATCGAGACCAACATGACCATCACTGGTGTTGGAGGTGGAGCTCCTATTCCGGCTAGAGGTGTTACTTCCATGGAGCTCACTGTTGGGAGCAAAACTCTAGCTACAGCTTTCTTCGTCGCTGACGTCCAAGGTAGCTATAACTTGATACTTGGGCGTGATTGGATTCACGCCAATCGTTGTGTTCCCTCTAGCTTGCATCAATGTCTCATTCAGTGGATCGGCGATGAGATTGAGGTGGTGCATGCGGATTCATCGGCTTATGTAGCTACAGCCGATGCTCCTTTGCTCGGGGGGCATGATGGTATTGCTTCTCTTTCTGGTAGAGATCATTCTGATTTTTAGTTTATCAGTGTTACTAAAGAGGGATTTGTACCTATATCATTGAAGCCGTGTTGGCATTTCTAACGTCACTACTAAAAAGCAGAGATAAACCCTACTCCTAGCAATGACCCCAGAAATGGTTGGTATATAATTACTTGTCATTAGCAACTAGTCACTCTTGAATTACTAACATTCCTAAACATGAAGTAGGTTGTCATCCCCAATTATATTGCTAGGAAATTAACATAGATTTATATTGTACTATTGTGACTAGGCAGATAAAATATATGAATAAGATATAAATGTAAACTAATGGGTTACGCAAGCGGACAGATAATTATACCGTTGTAGCATTTTACCTAGGGAAGTCTCAGGTTGTCGATTTATAATTATACCTCTGGGAAAGCTATGTAATAAACTATTATTGTCATATTGATGCGAAACTATGTGGACATGATAAACGATATACCTAAGTCGTATACTCTACTTATAATAGGCAGAGGTCACAAGATAAATAAAAATAAATGCGGGTGATAGCATAATCATCAAATATCATAATTAAAGATAATCATCGAGCATCTTACTAGTCATAATCATAGCTAGCCATTGGATAAACTACGGAGATAGGTCTATAACTACGTCAATTGAATAACTCTAATTAGTGCAACTACATCTAGTAATCATTGCTAAATCAACCCTAAATCATCATTGCATGTAAAGAGGCATCAACTAATGAGGGTATTAAGACCTAAGTCACCTCCTTCGTGACCGTGCCCATGCTAGTCCTACATACGGGGGTGGACTACGGAGGAACTAACGTAGTCTGTCACCTACGCTTGAGACTACCACATGTCCCGGCATATCGGGTGCACTCGCAGATAAACAAGACATCTAGACACCACGTCTACATATCGCCTATCATCTACCCATTGTACATATGGATAAACGCTATACGAGCAATTACATGAATTCAATAAGATCGAAGTAGCTAAACTAGAATATAATCAAAGTAAACAATGACTATTGCAATTAAGAACATATGAATATGTTTAGAGTAAAGTCTCCCTAATCTGAATAATGAATACAATAAAGTAATTAAGAACTAGATCTATTACCGAACACTCGCGCTCCAGCTAGACGCCAGGGGCTCCAGATCCGATGAAGAACTAGATCTCCTCTACTTCTAATCTAGCTAGCTAATCCTATGAACTAGAAGGCTCTTGATGAACTTGAAGGCTCTTGATGCTTGATGGCTTGAGACCTTGATGAATAATGAATTGGCTCTTTCCAGAGGGGTCTACCCTCATATTTATAGTCCGGTGGGATGCGCGTGCGCCGCAGGATCAAACCGACGTAACGTAGGGCCGAGATGCATCCTTGGAGGCGGTGGAGGAACATTCCGAGGGGGGAGCCAAACCCTAACGGGGCGCCGCCCGGGGCCATGGTGGGGCCGGCCGGCCCCACCTAGCGACCTCTGCCCCCTCGCTCCTTCCGGTGTCCTCTCGGAGTCTTCCCGAGTCTTCCCGTGATGTCCTTCGTGGCGGATAAGTTTCGTGGTTATTTTACGTTAGAATCCCTCTTTTTTCAGCTTTTCTCGAAATCACCCCGAAATTACAGAATATGCAAAACTCGTGGAATTTGTCGAGATAAAGCCCTAGACTAGTGTGTTATCTTGTTGTCCATCGGGTAAAAGCCCTAGTAAAAGTTGACGCTAACAGGTGTCAACAATACCCCCAAGCTTTACCTTTTGCCAGTCCTTTGGCAAACACACCAAGTCTAGTTGATCTTTGTATTTGGATCAGGAGTTCCTACAATATCATTATACTTTCCAAAGTACACATGCTTTCAAACAAAATTTCCTCCGGATCAAACAATATATGCTCTAATCTTTAAACTTACTCCTTTCACCTGTAATATGGGGTTTCACAGCTTTTGCATAAGTCTTGAGCAGTCGAAAGATAGAACAATTAAGCTAAGTGCTATGTCTCAAATTCTTTGCAATACTAACATTCTGAAGTTTTTGATAGGTTTTCAGAATAAAACTCAGAGCTTAATTGTATGACACCCTCAAGTCTCTCAATGTATGTGGTATTTATGGTTCTCTCTTGAGGAGTTAATGTTGTTATGCCCCCTATAGCTAAAGGTATTTATAGTGGAGCTTATAGGATTGGCATTAACAAGGATAGGCATACTTACAAAACACGTATTGTAAAGTCAACTAGTGGATCCACAGAGAATCGAGGCATACAATCAAACCAAGATGTGCATGTGTATGGAATATGGTGGATGGGTGCATATGTGTTATTTATGGCTAACTCCTATTTCTACTTTTGCTCTTTTGGGAATGACTCTCTTTTAAAATCTTTCTCAGGAAAGACATGGGCTATCTTTATTATTTCTTTTTATTCAGGGAGGCGGGCATCTAGTACCCATTGTTTTTTGATTGCTGGGACACTTGTCCATCTTTTACTCCCTTTTTCTTTCTTCTTTTTTTTTCTTCTTTCTTTTCCTTGCTTTCTTTTCTTCATTTTGCATAGCCACATGTATCCTTTGAATACAATAAATGAATCGAGAGATATAATCAGGACTTAGAGCATTAAAGACAGGGGTTATTCCTATAGGGTGTGTGTATATTTTTGCGTCCTCTCCCAGTGTAGGAGGTGAACATTTTATAAATATATATGGAAGTATGGTGAATGATTGCAATTACTCCTTGAAGTAGGAATAATGCATATGTGAACTGGAATGTGCAAATGATTCTTGGTTTTAAAAGCATGACAAGACTCTCATAAGGTATACAACACAGGTTGGTGAACTCAATGCAAAGCAAGCAGCTTAGATGTGAAAGGGTTTTTCTATCCTCTAAGATATTAATTTGGCTTTGGTAGGAATTCACATTTGTCATACGAGAGCTCATCATGTATTTTCTTAGATTTTTAAAAACAAAATCTCCAAAACTTAGTAATGCTAGGAAGAAGATAAATAGCAGCTCAACCTTTATGAATCATATCAATCAACTACCTAGACTTAGCGCAAGCTTATACCTCCACAATTAATGGTTCAGAATAAATTCTTCAATTAAAACAACAATGCTTAGAACCAAGGAGATTTTAAGTTTGGCAAGTAGGTACTTTAGTAAGCATTATAACAGAGCAACTATTCATCACATCCAAAACAATTTTAGTGTTCATCGATTTTAATAGCTCTAGCTGGACTCATTATACTCTAATAAATATAGAACTAAATATTTATTTGGTTTTATTAGTTATATATCTTTTTATAGTTTTAAATTAAACTCCTAACAAAAAGACTCTATGACCTTGTGGACCTTCATGTGCCCACATATTTTTGGTATTTTATGATTATATAAAGTAGACTCAAAAATCGCTTAGGTGTAGTCACCTGATAACTAGGGAATGCTCCTCCCCCAAGCTTGATGATCGCAATATCGGGTGTAGATTCCTTTTAGAGCGGACCAGCTAATAGCGAACCCGGTGGTCACCACCGATAGTCCCTCCTTGCTATAATGTTGTTCCTGCATAAATACTCCACAAGAAACCAAAAACTCGAGGCTCGAATTGAATAATGGGTTAGCGGTCAGCCAAAGAGTAATTGATCACCTTTATGAGTTATTTTTATGTTGTCTAATTTAATTTGGATTCCATTTTTTTTAAGATGCAAGAATTAAATATGAATGCTATATATATATATATATATATATATATATATATATATATATATATATATATATATATATATATTTTGTTATTTCTATTTTATGCCACCACAGTGGGTATTCCTTGAGAAAATGCCATAGGGTATCCACATGGGGCTTTATGATGCCATGAATAATGCAATAAATATTTTTATTATTTTTAATATGTGAACAGATAATGCTACTAAATAAATTGAGTTTACTAATGCATTTAATGGGATAGCTACCATCGACCTTATGGCTAGGGTACGGAATTTAAAGTCTACCGACAGGACTTAGCAGTGAGCACTTACTCGGTGGGTTCATCGTCCCGAGGTAACCTCGGTCAACTCCCCATCTTGCGGTGATGCGTCGTGTGCCTCCTTCCATCTTGCTTCGGTCTCTTTTGCTTCTTTCTCTTCTAACTCTTGCTCTTCATCTTTGTTTTCCTTCTCCCACGCTTCTAATCGTGCTAAGATCTCCTCCTTCTCTTCCTTGGCGATCTGGTCCATCCTTTCAGCTTCTTCTGCCCAGCTACTCCAGCGAGGTGCTTGTTTGTTCTCTTCTTGCTGCGGGGAAGCGATCTTCATATTTCACGACCTTGCCGGGGAAAGTCTTCCCATCCACAGTTAAGGCTGAGCAGCGGCGACGGACGGTGTGCTTGGCGTCTTCTCTGTTGCGTTGCTTTACGGCTGCTCATGGTTATTTAATGTTCTAAATTGGCGTACCTTTCCGGTAGGTAGGTTGAAGTGGATTTGTTCGGACCCAATGTAGATGTTGGCGTTAGCAGTGTAGAGGAACGGTCTTCCCAAGAGGATCGGGGAATCATCGTCTCCCTGCATGTCAAGGACTAGAAAATCTGCAGGTATATATTGTCCTTGAATTCTTACCATGACATCCTTGATCGCTCCTTCGGGGAACCTTAGTGATTGGTCCGCCATCTCGCAACCGAATACATGTTGGGTATAAAGGTAAATTAAATAATTCATCATATACCGCTTTGACATTACGTTGCGGCGATCCGTTGTCGCAGACGGTGTGAGGAAAGGTGGTGTCTTTGATAGTGCATTCAATGATTGGGACACCGGATCACCTCTCTTGATTGGAAATGGCTTGGGTAGCCTGTGATCTTTTTCGTGTTGAGAGCAAAGTGATTAGTTGAGTTGTCTCCTCGGTGCATGCTTGGTCCTCCTCCATCTTCTCGTTGTTTCTATTGTTCTTCTTCTTTGGCATTGGTTTCTTGTTCTTGCTCTTCTTGTTGCTGAAATTGCTTCGGGGCTACTGGGAGCTTTTCGGGATGCGGTTCTTGAATGTGAATCTCTCCTTGTCTTTGATGGACAGGACGATCTTGGCGAACTCCGCATAGATGATGGCTTTTGTTGTGCATAGGAATGGTCGGCCCAAAATGATGGGTGCCTTCTCATCTACTCCTGTCTCCATGACCACGAAGTCAATCTGGGACATATGGCGCCCCACTCTCTAATAACAACTTCTTCTAGTACTCCCTCGGGGTAGCAAATGGATCGATCCGTAAGTCGCAAGCGCATGTTTGTGTACAATGGGGGGATCATTTAATATTTTCTCATAAATTACCTTGGGCATGATGTTGACACTTGCGCGAAGTCGCAGATAGCCTCCGAAAAACTGTGGCATCCTATGGAGATAGGAATAACAGGGTCTTCCAGTGGTCTCCCATCTTCTACGGTAGAGAGTGGTCAATCCATCGTACATCTGCAGGCTCAATATGATATTGGGTTGCATTATGAATATCAACAAGGTTAGCAGTTTCTAAATCTTCTGGTTGACCTGGAATCTTGCCTTTCTCTAGTGGAGGAACAGCAGCAGCTAACTAAGCTAATTGTGATTCTAACATTTTATTAAAGCTATGCTGATTCTTTATGGTAGAAGCAAAAGTATCCATTCTAGCATGTATATTTTTCAAAGTTTTATCATTTGATGTTAGCTTCCTAGTCATTTGATCTAGTAGTTTGGATTGACTAGTAACTAATTCTCTCAAAGGCGGAAGGTTATAATTATTAAAGTTGTTACCAGAAAAGCAGTCGAGCATAGGTCCCATGTAGTGTGCTTATCTTTGTTGATGTTGAACCACTGCTTGGCTTTCCCCAATAATGAGAACGGGAAAAGACGGAGTAAGATAGCATCTTTTGATACTCCTCTGATAGTGAAGGTGCTGCAGATTTCTAGAAAGTGTTGTAAGTGTGCACTTGCATCTTCATGTCCTTTTCCACAGAATTGGCTGGCTTGAACCATGGTGATGAGAGCAGGCTTGAGCTCGAATCCATTCTCCCCAGTGTTGACTGCCTGGTCCAAATCCGGATGTTTGTTGTTGTTGGGGCGTAGAACTCGCAGTTGACTTCTCAGCCATGTCTTCAAACACAGGAGCTAGGTTTTCACCTAAATACTCTTCTGCTTGTTCTTCTACTTCTTCTTCGAATTCTTCTTCCAGTGTTGGAGCTGGCTCCTCCGAAGAGTTAGCTTGAGCAGCAAAGGGTGTTCTTGATGGTGACTCGAATTTCTCCCTTATTTACGCAAGCCTTTTCCTTCTAAGGAGTTTTTC
Source organism: Chrysopogon serrulatus (assembly GCA_015844335.1). Lineage (NCBI taxonomy): Eukaryota > Viridiplantae > Streptophyta > Magnoliopsida > Poales > Poaceae > Chrysopogon > Chrysopogon serrulatus. The sequence goes on from JADLZL010005164.1 coordinate 11,091, forward strand.
CGGATCGTCAAGTAAAGTTCTTTGGAAGAGAAAAACCATTCATTCATCACCCTGCATAAGATAAGAAAATGATAACAACGAAGGGTGTACCTGATAGAGTTAGAGATCGATTGGTAATATGACTTTATCCATGTGTATATAGGTCATCAATATGTTCTAAGTTTATTGTGCCTTCCCCGGCAACGGCGCCAAAAATGCTGCTTGTTGGTATTTCTAACGTCACTACTAAAAAGCGTAGATAAACCCTACTCCTAGCAATGACCCTAGAAATGGTTGGTATATAATTACTTGTCATTAGCAACTAGTCACTCTTGAATTACTAACATTCCTAAACATGAAGTAGGTTGTCATCCCCAATTATATTGCTAGGAAATTAACATAGATTTATATTGTACTATTGTGACTAGGCAGATAAAATATATGAATAAGATATAAATGTAAACTAATGGGTTCTGCAAGCGGACAGATAATTATACCGTTGTAGCATTTTACCTAGGGAAGTCTCCAGGTTGTCGATTTATAATTATACCTCTGGGAAATCTATGTAATAAACTATTATTGTCATATTGATGCGAAACTATGTGGACATGATAAACGATATACCTAAGTCGTATACTCTACTTATAACAGGCAGAGGTCACAAGATAAATAAAAATAAATGCGGGTGATAGCATAATCATCAAATATCATAATTAAAGATAATCATCAGAGCATCTTACTAGTCATAATCATAGCTAGCCATTGGATAAACTACGGAGATAGGTCTATAACTACGTCAATTGAATAACTCTAATTAGTGCAACTACATCTAGTAATCATTGCTAAATCAACCCTAAATCATCATTGCATGTAAAGAGGCATCAACTAATGAGGGTATTAAGACCTAAGTCACCTCCTTCGCGACCGTGCCCATGCTAGTCCTACATACGGGGGGTGGACTACAGAGGAACTAACGTAGCTGTCACCTACGCAGACTACCACATGTCCCGCATATCAGGGTGCACTCGCAGATAAACAAGACATCTAGACACCACGTCTACATATCGCCTATCATCTACCCATTGTACATATGGATAAACGCTATACGAGCAATTACATGAATTCAATAAGATCAAGTAACTAAACTAGAATATAATCAAAGTAAACAATGACTATTGCAATTAAGAACATATGAATATGTTTAGAGTAAAGTCTCCCTAATCTGAATAATGAATACAATAAAGTAATTAAGAACTAGATCTATTACCGAACACGCGCTCGGCCTCCGCCTAGACGCCCGGGGGCTCCAGATCCGATGAAGAACTAGATCTCCTCTACTTCTAATCTAGCTAGCTAATCCTATGAACTAGAAGGCTCTTGATGCTTGATGGCTTGAGACCTTGATGAATAATGAATTGGCTCTTTCCAGGGGGGTCTACCCTCATATTTATAGTCCGGTGGGATGCGCGTGCGCCAGTAGATCAAACCGACGTAACGTAGGGCCGAGATGCATCCTTGGAGGCGGTGGAGGAACATTCCGAAGGGGGAGCCAAACCCTAACAGGCGCCGCCGGCGCCATGGTGGGGCCGGCCGGCCCCACCGGCGGCCTCGGCCCCCTCGCTCCTTCCGGTGTCCTCTGGAGTCTTCTTGAGTCTTCCCGTGATGTCCTTCGTGGCGGATAAGTTTCGTGGTTATTTTGCGTTAGAATCCCTCTTTTTCGCTTCGAAATCACCCCGAAATTACGAGAATATGCAAAACTCGTGGAATTTGTCGATAAAGCCCTAGACTAGTGTGTTATCTTGTTGTCCATCGGGTAAAAGCCCTAGTAAAAGTTGACGCTAACAGGTGTCAACAAGCCGATTGATAATCGGCTCAATATCATCATGTAATTTATCAATGGATGCTAATTTAGAATGGTTAAAACATCGTGTTGAGCAAAGATCGGGCTTCTCGGGCCACCGATGCATGTGAGGCTATTGATGATTTTGATGAGTTCAATAAGTTGGGCCAAGGTTTTACGTCGGCCGACCCTTTGGAACAAGTTGACATTGGGGATGGTTCTGTGCCTCGGCCGACGTTTGTTAATAAGAACTTAGAAGCCGATTATATATCTGAATTAATCACGCTTCTCAAGTGCTGATTGCTTTGCATGGAATTACAAAGAGATGCCTGGATTGAGCCACGAGCTAGTTGAGCATCGGCTCCCCATCAAGGATGGATTCAGGCCTCACAAACAACATCCCTGACGCTTCAATTCTGCTATATACGACCGGATTAAAGAAGAGATTAATCGTTTGTTGGAAGCGGGGTTTATACGTCCATACAGGTATGCAAATTGGGTCTCTAACATTGTGCCTGTTGAAAAGAAGGATTCAGGCAAGATCCGAGTTTGTATTGATTTTAGAGATCTCAATAGAGCTACCTTAAAAGATGAATATCCTATGCCTATAGCCGATATGCTTGTTAATGATGCTTCGGGACATAATGTGCTTAGCTTTCTTGATGGTAATGCTGGTTACAATCAAATCTTTATGGTCGAAGATGATGTTTCTAAAATGGCCTTCATATGTCCCTGGATTTGTTGGATTATTTGAGTGGGTTGTGATGACATTTGGATTGAAGAATGCTGGTGCTACTTATCAACGTGCTATGAATTTGATCTTCCATGATTTGCTTGGTGTGATTGTGGCGGTCTATATCGATGATATTGTTGTTAAATCGGCTTCTCGAATTTCTCATTTAGCCGATTTGCGAGTTGCTTTTTGAAAGGATGCGCCGCTATGGGCTTAAGATGAATCCACTCAAATGTGCTTTTGGTGTATCGGCTGGAAAGTTTTTGGGTTTCATTATCCATGATAAAGGCATAGAGATTGATCCAAAGCGAATTGAGAAGATCAAGAAAGTTCAGCCTCCTACATGCAAAAAGGACTTGCAAAAGTTTTTAGGGAAGGTGAACTACTTGAGAAGATTTATTGCCAACTTGTCTGGGAAGATTATTCCTTTTACCCCCTTATTGAGATTGAAGGATGAATCTGAATTTACTTGGGGGGCAAAACAACAAGAAACTTTTGAAAAGATAAAGAAATATTTGTCTACACCACCGGTTCTTCGTGCACCAAAGAGAGGAGTTCCATTTAAATTGTATATTGCTGCCGAAGAGAAAGTAATCGGGGCTGTTTTGACTCAAGAAGATAAAGATAAAGAATACGTGATTGCCTACATTAGTCGTCGTCTTGATCCCGAGACAAGGTATGCCCATATTGAAAAGTTGTGCTTATCATTATACTATGCTTGTGCTAAGATGAGACATTATTTATTATCTAGTACATGTGTAGTTGCTTGCCAGGCCGATGTAATCAAGCATATGTTATACCGGCCAATCCTTAGTGGAAGGATTGGCAAATGGGCATACGCACTAATTGAATATGACTTGACTTTTGAGCCATTAAGAGCCATGAAGGGGCAAGTCCTTGCTGATTTTATTGTTGAGCATGGTATAGATCTAGAAAATGAGATTGATTACCTTACTATTACTCCATGGAAGCTTTATTTTGATGGATCGATTTGTAAAGATGGCCAAGGTGTTGGCATTGTTCTTGTTTCCCCTAGCAATGCTGAAATTAAATTATCAAGTCGATTAGATTTTCATTGTACTAATAATCAAGCCGAATATGAAGCTCTCTTGTTCGGCTTGATAATGTTGTCTTCCATGGATGTAAAGCATGTTGTGGCTTATGGTGATTCCTTGCTGGTGGTACAACAAGTCATTTGGTGAATTTCAATGCTTAGACGGATCACTAAATGAGTGTCGTGATAAGTGCCTTGATCTTATTGCTACATTTGCTGAATTTCAAATTCGGCATATTCCGAGGCATTGAAATTATTTGGCCAACTTGCTAGCTCAACAAGCATCGGGCCTTGCTATCAAGGAGTATTATTTTCATATTAAAAAAGGACAGATGTATCAAGATTCAAACTTTTTTTTTTCTGCGGTAGCGCCTGAACCGGGCCGAGCCGACTTTGAGAGTCGGCCAAGCTGGCCAGTCGGCCAAGCTGGCTCCCTAGCCGGCTTAGCCGGTTCTTCGCTGGGAGGTAGCCCGGCCTCCAAGTCGGCTAAGCCGACTAACCCAGTCGGCCTAGCCGACTTCCCTGAGGTCAGCTCGGCCATGCCGCTCGATCAAACTCCAAATCGGTCCAGTCCACATCCCAGTGATAATGTGACCGATTTGGGAGATTGGAGAACTCCTTTGTTAAAATACTTACAGGATCCCAACTCGAAAGTTCACAGAAGTGTTCGGTGGAGTGCATTCAAGTACACTCTGCATAATGGCAAGCTTTACCGGTGAACCGCCGAAGACTTGTTGCTTAAGTGTTTGGGAACTGATCAAGCAAAAGTGGCTATGGGAGAAGTCCATGAAGGTATTTGTGGTACGCATCAATCGGCTCCAAAGATGAAATGGTTGTTACGTCGGGCCGGTTTCTATTGGCCTACTATGATGGCCGATTGTTTTCGATACTACAAGGGGTGCGAGGAGTGCCAAAAGTTTGGTAATATTCAGCTTGTGTCTGCTGCAATGCTTCATCCTATAATCAAACCATGGCCTTTTCGTGGTTGGGGGCTAGATTTCATTGGCCAAATTCATCCCCCATCTTCAAAGGGACATCGTTTTGTCTTGGTTGCTATAGATTACTTTACTAAGTGGACCGAGGCAGTCCCGTTGAAGAATATGACATATAAAGAGGTGATTGAGTTTATTACTGAGCATATTATTCATAGATTCGGCATTCCTCAAACATTGACAACGGATCAAGGGACATCCTTTATATCCAAAGAGGTAAGAGAGTTTGCCGAATTGTTTAAGATAAAGCTTCTCAATTCATCTTCATACTATGCTCAAGCTAATGGTCAAGCTGAGTCTAGCAACAAGACTTTGATCAAGCTTATTAAGAAAAAGATTGAGGATAATCCAAGAAGGTGGCATGAAGTCTTGTCTGAAGCTCTATGGACACATCGCATATCAAGGCATGGTGCTACAAAGGTGACTCCTTTTGAGTTAGTCTATGGTCAAGAGGCCGTGTTACCTGTTGAAGTGAATTTGGATGCATATAGGCTTGCTAAACAAAATGATCTATCTGCTGTTATGTATCATGACCTAATGATGGATAATACTGACGAGGTGACGGATAAAAGATTAAAGGTTCTTAAGGAAATTGAGAAAGACAAAGCTCGGGTTGCTAGAGCATATAATAAGAAAGTAAAAAGCAAATCTTTTCAAGTTGGAGAGATGGTTTGGAAGACCATACTACCAATTGGATCGAAAAGCAATAAGTTTGGTAAATGGTCACCAAGCTGGGAAGGTCCTTATAAAGTGATCAAAGTGATATTTGAAAATTCATATATGCTAGAGACAATGCAAGGTGAAAGTCTCCCGAGAGCAATAAACGGAAGATACTTGAAAAAGTATTTTCCAAGTGTTTGGCAAGAAGCCTAAGTGCTTTCCAAACAATGGCCGATACATGTATCGCCCTTAGAACAAAAATGACCGATGTATACATCGCCCTTAGTCACTAGATAGCCGATGAGATGGGTATCGTCGCTATTTGGTTTTAAATTGTATTTTCAGGTTCATGCATCATTCACCTGAAAACAGGGGGGCATGTGTTGACAACCAAAATTGTCCATTTTATGAAGTTGTCAAAATATTGATTTGATCTCACCATTGCGTTCCTCTCGTCGAGATGGTCAAAAATCATATATGGAATGCCCGATTTGGAGATCGGATGAAGAAGTTATGGCCCCAGAAAAATATTGTGATGCTGACCCAGAACTTCCGGTCCGAGACCAGAACTTCCGGTTCGTGACCAGAACTTTCGGTCCGTGACCAGAAGTTCCGTCCTGCGCCGACCCCGGAGCTCCAAGAACTTCCGGTCTATGACCGGAAGTTCCGGTTCAAGACCAGAAGTTCCGGTCTGAGACCGGAAATTCGACCGAAAGTTCCGGTAGACCTCGTCAGTTCGGATCTAGACTTTCCGGTTGCGACCCGAACTCTTACAAACTCGTGGGAAACTTGGAAAATAAGTATTGGAGCGGTTTACTACTGGGATAAGACCACTCCCCTCTATATATATGAGAGGATCATGGCCGATTGAGATCCCATCTATCCAATCGATCAAAAACACATCTACTCCAACTTTTACCCTCTCTTCCAACCCCTACTGCTGTTCGTCGCGTCTCCCGGCGAGATTCAGCGGCGTTCTAGGCGGCCTTGCTGGTCCTAGGGCATCCTCCACGTGCTCCTCCCCGACAGGTCTTCCCGGGAGGTGTTCGGGAGTTTTCTACGCGAAGAACGGGCTCCAAATCGGCTTAACCGGTCTCTAGATCGGTTTCGTCGTTCTCACTGCGTTCCTTGCTGGTTGTGGGTTGATTTGCAACCCCTTGGGCGTGCTAGCCCCTGCTGGTGTGTTGCCTAGAGCAATTCTAAGCGTCAACACCCTCCTGTTTTTTTCTATCTCGAAAAAATGGCCTGGATGCTAAGTGTTGATCGAGGATGAAGTACCTTGGGCTATGCTTAATTCTATTCAACAATTTAACCATGTTATCAAAACCAGCGAGGCCGTTCTCATATATCAGATCTCCTTATGATTGTTAATTTTTTGTCAACCACATGTCTTGATATATGCGAGAAAAGAAAAAAGTTTTAGATTCTCAACCAGTGAAACTATGCGAGACATTTGAAACGGCCAATGGTTAAAATTTCGTTTTCAATGTGCCCACGGCAAGATTTGCAGCCCTGTCCAGCAGGAGATCGATCGAAACAGCCAGCGCTCCCGACATGTGCACGCGCAAACGACGGCGACCCCATCCAGGAAATTAAAGCTGGCGGCTGGCCGGTCGGTACAACGGATAAAACGGACTGCGTCACCACGTCAAGTCGTCCACTAGACCACTACAAAGGCTGCTGGCCTGGCAACGCATATGAGCGTCAACTTCTCTGTTTCCTCTCCTATGTTCGTCAGCCTCAGCCCGGCCCTTTCTTTCAAAGCCTTTTGCTTTTCCCTTGCTCGATCGGATCCTCTTCACGGGGGATGTGGCTGTGGGGGTAAAATCACCTGTCTAGGAGAGTTGCGGTACGGCGTTAGTAGAGCATTTTACCACACACGAATGAGAGAGGAACATGACATCTACGTACTAATCAACAAACTGTCTTAAACAAACATGAGATAAATTAAACTGTATTTACAATATATGTTCTATGGTAGAGATATATGTTTTGTTATTAGTAATCACATGTCTTTTAAACACATATAGGTGCCATTTCAAATGTTCATAGAAAGATGACTAAATGATTGAGAATAGTCGCATGTCTTAGGTTACACTAAAGTTAAGTTTATTATTTGACTTAGGTAATCACATATTTTTTAAAAGAATATATTTCAGGATCTTTATTAATAACACTATTATTCTTTTAGCGACATGTGACATGTATACCCGTCGACATGTCACTACTGTTTACACGCCTCCCCTCGTGCCGATGGCAAGATTTGGCCAAATCTTTCGGCTGCACCGTCGCCATCTCTCGAAGGCTATGTATCGCGCACCGTACGTCGGGTCCATGTCACATATTTGGCAATGGTTGGCCCCTGTCCCGTTGTCCCTGTGCCTGCACTTTTGTTTTGTTGGTGGAGTGCGGCAGTAACATGCGAGCGAGCATGGTCCAAGGGCCATGGCTTGCGATCTCCGTTGCCGTGCATCGAACTGTCGGAAAGATATACGTCCAAGTCCTAGAATGCTCAGTCGATCTTTTAAATCTTATTAATCCATCGATAAATCAATAACTTTATTTTTCCTAACCTACCTGTAACCAGAAGAACCTGGTACACTGATGTACGTCATTATTGCCAACAAGAAATTACTAGTGACTGGACTATATATTTACGGAAAACGGTGCACATGTGTGCAGCAACTAAATATAGGGTCTATTTGCTTCAGGTGTGAGTTGTGAAAAAACTACTATAACTGTGAAAAGTCTTCTATTATTACAACAAGACTTTACAATGTTTTAAGCTGGAATGACTATCTCAAATTGAAGCTGAATTAACTTTCCGAAAATAAAATAAATATCACACAAAAATCATGAGCAAATTCTTATATTGGTTGTCTATCCATTTTTTATGAAAATGCCTAGAGGAAGGACCTTCAATGCTTCACTCGTCAAGCATAAAGTCTTTCATGTATTGTGTCCTCATGCCGTAGCGATGCCTAAAACCAAGGCCAAAATGTTGCATTGCATGAAGATATATAGGCTGCATAATAAAACAAAATCGTTACACGCGCGTGCATCAAATTGCTCAAATAAGAGCTACAACCCACAAACACCAGTCTTATTTCCTCTAGCTTTCTCCATGTCCGTTAACCAGTTCCATGTATGAGTTTTATGGATCTTGGTAGGGTTATAACAGCTCTTCAAATAAGCTTAGCATATTGGCAATTAAAAAGAGAGCAGTTCAACTGTTTCACTAATTACAATCATGGAAGCAATGCTATTGACTAGCTGGCATTGCTGTTTTTTATATAGAATACCCCAGCAAATAAATATGTCATTTGTTTTAATATATTTTGGAATCGGACTTTGTACATTATGGTTGGAAATGAGCTATCTAACTTAGATGAGTATGGGTCATAACTTCAGCCACGGACGAGACAGTAAACCTTATATTATCTAATTTATCACATATGGCTACTCTTAGTACAACCGGTTAGGACTTTTATGCTCGGGGACTGAAAGGACATGTGGACATAGAGAAAGAGATCGACCAAATTTTAATGGAGAAAACTGTATTGTTTGATATTAGGTATAGGAATATATGCATCATCTCCTCATGCTCGTTACCTTTTTTGTTTCTTGCTCACCGTCCCTTTTGTAACTGTCTGATCAGTTGCTAAAGCTGGTTTGCCTATATCTAACAATGTTGCCTGAATAAGCCTATGAAAGGAAAGACAACCTAGTAACTGAACACGCATGTGAGACGTGCCTGCTCTTTACTAGGTCTGCCAACGACGGCCAGCCGCCGGGGTTGAACGGCACCGGCAGGTGGTGGTGGCGGCCGGTTGTTATACCCTTTTTGCGTGGCGATGAGTCAGTGACATCTTCAAGAGTGATCGCTGCATGTTCTTGGCGGGCCGCGCACGTGGTCGCGCATGGCAGCCATAATACGGAGGCCGTCGATGAGAGGGCATGCTGCACACGACATCAGAGAAGACTTAGTGTGGTGGATTTCCTGATTTCTCCATCTCCTTTGGGTATTTTCTTTAGATAATATAAAAACAAGTTTGGCTTAATTTATTAGTCTGCTCTTTCAAAATAAACTGCTACACACAAATGATTTTAGAAGACGCTAAAATTGTGCATGTCTCTCAAAATAAGCTAGTTAATTGTTTTCACAAGTCAGCAGCTTTTTTTTTTTTTTTTTTTGAGGTGGAAACCGGAGTTTTCTTATGGAGGCAAGACTGAGAATACCCCACTTGTCTTATAGTAAATTGATTAACAAAGTGAAAAGACCTTCATAAGGAATCTGAATTCTGCATTGAATACGGTGAGGACTGTCTCTGATAATAAAACTATTCGGAGGAATGGTCCCGGGGGGATGATCCATCCCGTTTGAGGCCGGTTAGCTCCACGCCTTGAAACTGCAGGGGCCTGTCTTATAGTAAAATTGATTAACAAAGTCAGGCCTTTACCATGTCGAACTATCCCTGGGGTTTATAATCAAAAACAATTTTCAGAGGAGGAATGCTTAATGAGATTCCAGAACGTCTCAAGAACAAAAATCATAAACGTGCCTAAGCTAGTCCCACAGCTCACTCTAGCCTCAATAGGCAATTCTTCCCTTACCATTAAAAGTTCTGGATCACCACCAGAAAACTCGAACTTTGGGGGGAACACAAAGCTTCCACGAGCCCAAATGCCATCCCCAAAGAAGAGGCTTATAGTAAATTGATTAACAAAGTAAGACCTTCTAAGGAATCTAAGCGGACTGTCTCTGATAATAAAAACTATTCGGAGGAGAGGTATGATCCTTAAGGGAATCCCTGTCTTATAGTAAAATTGATTAACAAAGTCAGGTCTTTCAAGCGAACTATCCCTGATAATAAAAACAATTTTCGGAGGAGGAATGCTTAATAGACTCGTCTCAAGAAAAAAATAAAGCCTAGCTAGCCCACTCTAGCCTAAAGGAAACGCTACCATTAAAAGTTCTCTCACTACTACTGTCATACGTCGAATGACGACGGTGACAAATTTGGACCAAAAGAGGGGCCCAAGCAGGACACGGATGCCGCTAGCGGGCCCCACGGCCAGAGGGGCGGCGTGGGAGCGCCCCATGAGGAGGGTGGCGGCTGCCCTAGCCGCCGCCACCGACCGCCCCCGGGGAAACGGGGCCCGCGACGGCCGCCCCGGCTGTCGTCGCGGCCGTCGCCACCAGATACCTTATTATTATTAATTAAAGAACTAAAACTAGATAAACTGGAAAGTCCATGTTCGATAAGGACTTTCCCGTCAGAGTCCAATCAGGACTATAAATAATAGACCATTGTAATCAGATCGGATCATGAAAGTAATTGGAGGTAATTCCCTTTATTTCCAATCTCTCGTTTCTCTCTCCCTCCTCCTCTCCTCCACTGCTGCCCCCTACACCTGCGCCGTGCCACCCCCCTGTGCCGCCCACACCGCCGCCAGTCGCCGCCCCCTCCTCCGGGTGCACGCCCCCTCCTCCCCTCCTCCTCCTCCAATCCACTAGCCTCAATCCACCCTTCCGCTACATGTGTTACAACTGGTATCATATGACTAGGAGTAGTCCATGGCTTTCACCACTACCATGGTTGCGTTTAAAAAGATCCTCTACGCCTTCAGCAACACCTTCGACGAGCACATGGATGAGGTGCACCGCCGCCTTGATGACCTCAGCAATTGCCTCCGGATCATGGAGGAACGCCGTGCTACAAGGAATGGATCTACACCCACATCGTCAATCCCTCCAGCACCCATCAATAGCGCTAGTATAGATGGGAACTCGCACGTCATGTGAATTCAGGAGCTTCCCATGGCTACCCGGCACCGACATCAGCACTGCGCAAGGAGGCGCAGATAGTAAAGGAGAAAGCAGAAAAGACGATCATGGAACATGTTGTTCCTGAGACTCCACTCTGGCGCCCACCATACAGCATTAGCATGGCTGCGCCGACGTGCAACGACGCTTCAGATCCGTTGCCATGGGTGTCCAGGATGCAACTTTTGTTCCGCCTGTATAATTTTTCTAAGGAGGAAAAGATAACCTATGTAGCTTTTCATCTGATAGGCATCGCATCTACATGGTTTATGAAAATTGCAGCAGTTAAGGCTATTGATGATTGGGAGTTATTCACGTGGATCTTTCAACATGAATTTAGTCACCTCCAGACGCCTGAGTTTGTGGATTGGCTGCGGCAATCGACACAGTGGATGACTACATTTAGTGATTCAGTGCACGTGAAAATCAATCTACTAATATTAGTAAGTTTGAGAGACTGCACATCTTCCTTTCTAGATTATCACCTATAATGTGCCATCTTGTAGATTCATCTTCTCTATCATCACTGGAGGCAGCCAAGCAGTTGGCTCTTGAGCCCGAGTAGCAGTAGGTACTTCCGCAATGGTCTGTGAGGCAGGAGACATGAGTTTCCCTGACTTCAGTTTTGTCAGCAGCTGATCTCTCACATTCAGACACCACAGTTCCCAACACTACAATATATGAGGCGGACGTTAGTGATGGTGAAGGCCAAGAGGAACAGGATACACGCCAGGTGATACTAGCTTTGCTAGCTCCTTGGTCAGGTGACACAGACTTCGACATCTTGGCCGTCCTACGTAAGGCAGCACTGGATGATAGAGAGCTACAAATAATCATCGTTACTATCAGAGTTCATGGAGTAGCACTAGCTTGGTTGGTATATGATGAGATTGTCTACTATGATGATTGCTTTTATATTCCAGCTACATCCGCATTGCTCCAGGAGATATTTGCAGCATCTGAGTTATTTTCTCAGAGTAGTTAGCAGTTTTCATCTGCCTACCTCGACACCATCTATTCAAATGTTCCCCTCTAGTATCCTGTTTTTTGCAGCACTGGCCGACTCATGAGATAAAGGCAGCTACAACTATTTTCTTTGACGACAATGGCCAGCTAATTATTTAGGTGGACAATGTCATTATGGGAGTGGCAAAGGATAGAGCACATGTGGTGTCTCCCAGCGATTATACTTCCAGAGACCTTATTTTTGGTGAGATGCATCATTTTTACATAGCACCTGCTGTAGTGGTCCACTCGATGATGTGCAGGCATATTAGAGGGCAAGTGGATGTGGGACATACATATGAGATCGCAAGCCCATCATAGATTATGTAGACTCTATACTTGTCTGGTGTTCTACTAGATCCGGGATTTGGTGATGGCAGATGCAACGTAGTTGGAAGCTTTGGTGGGTTCGAGAGATATATTAGTGACTGCTGCAGGAATCTCAAATACTATTTCTTCTTCACAGCAGACTACGATGTAGGTTCTGAACGAGCTTTGGAACACTTCCTTCTTCAGCTGTGGAGTAGAATTTGGAGCAATGACCACCCCCTTGTGGCACCGCTGATCGGACTGAGATTCGGCGTGAGGACGTGCTGATTGGAGAAGGGGCGAGTTCAGTCACACGTCGAATGATGAACGCGACAAATTATAGAGCTGACGGGCCAAAAGAGGGGCTTAAGGAGGACACGGACGTTGCTAGCGGACCCCAAGGCCCGCACTAGGGAGGGCGGCGTAGGAGCACCGCATAAGGAGGGGGGTGGCCGTGGCCCAAGCCGCCGCCACCCGTGCCGCGCCGGGGGAGCCGGAGGCCCGCGGCCGCCCCATCGTTGTCGCCGCCCGTTACCTTATTATTATTAATAATTAAAAAAAATAAGAATAGATAAACTGGAAAGTCCGTGTTCGATAGGGACTTTCCCATTAGAGTCCATTAGGGACTATAAATAGTAGGCCATCGTAATTAGATCGGATCAAGAAAGTAATTGGGGCAATTCCCTTTATTTCCAATCTCCCGCGCCTCTCTTCATCTTCCCTCCTCCACCGCCGCCCCTTGCGCCTGCCGCCCACGCCGCCACCCGCCACCGCCCCCCCCTCCCCTCCTCCTCCAATCCACTAGCCTCGGTCCACCCTCCCACTACGTGTGTTATAACTACTAAAATTGATTTTTGCCAACACCATTTTCACCGTCATTTTTGAAACATGGTCCTGCGGTGAAATTATTGCCAACGGTTAAAAAAAAACAACCATCAAGATGATGTGGCGAAAATATTTGCCAAACAACAACTTAATTCTAAAAGTTTAAAAAGGCTTAGGCCAATGATTGTACAACCATTGGATTCAGTCCAATTACACACATAGCGTGACCCAACTAATAAAATGCAAGAGAATGGTGGCCATTGATCTGAGATGGACAAGTAGGATCATCTAGAAAAAAAGCAGGTCATATATAAGCCCACTCAAAACCCTAACAAACCTCAGCACTCAATTTTTCTTCTCCCTTACCCTCTCCCCTTGTGTGGCATGGGCTCTCGATGGTGTGGGCACAACCCCCCTGAGCACCTTGGCTTGTGTGCCCTCGGCTACATCACGACCGCTAGGTCCATAATGGCGCCAATGCGGTCTCCCGGCAGTGTGGTTGTTGGCCCCTACCCCCTGCGGCATGGGTCCACAACAATGATGGAAATGGTGGCATCAAGGGTGAGGTGCTCTCAATCTCTCCTCTCCGCAATCTACTTTGAAGGTACTCCATTGTAGCTGGATCAGTGTCCTGGCGCATGTTTCTACTAAGCGGATTTGGGAGGGCGGTGGTGATGATAACCTAGAATGATGATGACTACTGCTTGATGGGCCGGGCGGGCTTGCTATTGGTTTTTTGTTTTTTATTATCATTGCAAGTTTGTATAACCAGTCAGCGATGATAATTTTTTACCACCTCTTCAAACTAGGGGTGATATAAGTGAGATTAAAAACACTACTTTTACCACTAAGGATTAAAAATTGGTGATGATGAGCAACTTTAGAGCTAGTGGTGATGATATATATATAGTAGTGTATCCACATCACCTCTACATACTCCTTATCTCTCTCCCCATAAGATAGCTGCTTAACCCCCCTCTCTCTCACCACCGTATAGCTAACACCCCATAGAGTTGAGATGGCAAACTAGAGATAGTGAATAGTCCTTTCTAAAACTAATTGTGTTGGCTAGCCAAGAAGACTACACCCCTCCATCTATATCGTAAGCACCTTACAGAAGATCCTAAACAAGTTGTGTCTAAGGCACCAAGCTAGTGGGAGCTCACCTAAATAATTCTAGTTAGCGAAGTCACACAAACCTATGTAACTAGTTAACTAAGCACACCCGGAGAGTTCTTATACACATACTAGTGAGCAAAGCACATAAAGCCTAAGGAACATTAGCATTGCACTAGCACTATTCAACTAGCAAAGGTACACAAACTAAGCATGCACAAGAGCAACACCACAAGCACAATATATGAACAAGTAATTACAAGCTTGTGATAGAGAATTACAAACAAATAGAAGAAGATGAAACAATATTTTCATCCTAGGTTAATCGTTAATCCCCATTGAGGCAAACCCAAGGTTGCCGACGATCCTATTGGTAGTGGTGAGCACAAAAGCTCAGTCTCTCCACCAAAGGGAGTGCTCACACAAGAGCTTCGATCTGGTGGGAACACTTAGTGCTCTTCACACCTCGCTCTACTAGTAGTTGCCCTTCAAAAGCTCCTATGAGGTGAGCACAATGGTCCTCACAATAGCCAATAGATGAAAGGTGGCAACAATCAGCACCAAGCTAGCTAGGTGATGGCAATAATCAATGGTAACAAGAAATCAACAATCACAGAGATTACCGAGTGTCACCAAATGCAAATCTCAAATAAACACAATAGACCTCCAAACTTCTCACACAAATTAGTAGTAAGTTTGGAGAGGGAGAGGAGAAGAAGATGTTCTTTAAGCTCCCAAGATCACCTACATAGGATAGTCAATCTCTCACTAGAATTTAGCACAAGCTTGAGAGAGAAAGAGGAGAGTAGGAAGAACCCTAGCTCAAATTTTTAATCTCAAATTGAATAGCCAAAAGTTAGAGTGAGGGAGGGGGAGCAGTGAAATGCTCCCAGCTAGCCCACCTTAGCCAGGCTGCATAGCCCCTATCACACACCAGAAATTCTATTGCGGCCTAGGCCAATTTCTAGCCTACCAACAAGTTGGCCAAAGCAGTGTCAAGCGCCCCTTAATCGCCACATAGCTGTGCATACTTCTACTAACACATGGATGTTGGTATTTCTTATGCATAATTAAAATATGAAAAATTCCACAAGCGCATAGAAAACCATTGTAGCATTATACCAGGAGTATTGTAGGTATCATTATTTATATTTTACCACTAGAAAACAATAGTTAATGACATTGATAGTTCACCATCATATATCTACTAATTAATACACTAACTAGACTAGATTAGGGGGTAAATGATAAATGATAGGAGTTATGCGTAAATGATACAGGCACACAGGAGAATTCTATGATAAAAGAATAGATAACTAAAGTGAAAGGACAATGGGAGAGTTCAAGGTTCTTAAGTACTTCTCTATTACTGGGGTTCTATAATAATTAATTCATAGATAGATATAGCAATCACATAATAACACTTTAGAGCAGCAGGTCCTTTTCAACTCTCAAAGAAGACTGGAAAGAAGGTAGTTAGGAGAAGGCTGTCAAAAGCTCTATGAAACACTAACTCCGACGTGGTGGAATACGATGATCTAATAGAGCTGTCATCACTAGGGCTACCACAACTAACCGTAAAATTAGACACAACCTCAAGTAACCTATAGGCTAAACACCATGTCTAGTCTATCAATTACTACTCTAATCACGATCTATAACTAGAGCACTAGATGCGGGCAGAGATCCCATGCTAAAGTATAACAACTATACTAACCAATCAAATGCTAGGCATAAAAGTAAATAGAGAAGACAGAATATATTAAAGCATAAGTATTACAAGAATAGATACAAAGTGGTGTCTCCAAATCTTATCCGGGTGGGAAGACTTCACGTTGGATCCCGACTTTAAGGCTTTTAGAGCCCAATGGATATCCTCGCCCGAGATGGCATCTTCCAAACTCCCATCTAGAGCTAATCTACTACATTGGAAAGTCTAGCCCTAATTCTCTAGAGTTGAGAGAACATCCTTTCAAGAGATGCCTCTACAACTCCATAATGAAATGGTGTGTCCATTTCAATGGCCATCTACAATGGTGCGGTCTAATTCCTTATTTGGAAACTTTTTCGTTGGATCAAACCAACTTAAGGTCAATTGAGAACGGTGGATATGCATCCTTGAAGACTATGCTTTGTAATTCATTTTATATCATTTTATACAATAGTTGATTATTATATTTAATATTTAATGACCATCTACAGTGGCTCCTAGAGCAACGATTGAACAGACAACAATCTCCAATGTTTGAATGGCATAGAAACAGAAAATCACGTCGGTCAACATACCACACCGAATGTGCGTGCACGCACCCTACCTTGGTAATTCTAGCGTGGGCGGGCAAATTTGTCATGGCAAGAGTGGCACCAAGCAAGCAGGCCCACACCAACAATCAACCGGGTCGATCCAATGACTCACATGCGCATCACGCCCACACGGGCCTTGCCATGCGCCAAAAGTTGGGTGGGCCAGCCCAGTCATGCGTGTGCTTAGTCAGTTGGCACCCACACCTTCTCTCAGACTCATTCATTGGAGCAGGCCCAAGCACCATACAAGCAAGTAGTGCACCCTCTCCTTTTGAAATTATGTCTTGGCCCTAGAAAAATATCAGGTGGGCTATTCCCATCTACTAGAGGTGGGGGTGGGGCGCCCAGGAAAAGAAACCTAGTCAACCAAAAATTACAGCCAATTTACCAAGGGCAGCTTCTTTTTCCTTTTGTTTTCCACCCTTTTCAAGAGTTAACATCTCCACATGAACCAAAACAAATTGCATGAACCAATATAAATTAGCACATGAGTTAGCTTTTTACAAAAAAAAATTATGTTTTTTTCTTGCATTCTCACCATGTGACTAAGCGCGAGGAATATGTAAATAAGACTCAAACTTAGTGTTTCTTGCATTCTCACCATGTGACTAAGCGCAAGGTAGTATATGCAAATGAGACTCATACTTAGTGCCATGAAATAACTGTTGCAACTAAAAGATTTGCCCTCTTTATAGTATATCTATCCCAAAATCAGGTCAATCACTTCTCTACTCAACCTTAGACCGTTGAAATAAAATGCCCTACAGATATACATTTGCCTTGTGCATTTCATTTCACCTCCACGTCAGTGATGCCACACAAGCATCCATCCTCCATTATATTATAAGAATGATCATTCATAGGTGTAGCCAACCACCCTACCTTTGATCCTTGCTCGTAGTATGAAGTTCCTTCATCATCCTTCATCAAGCCACTAGATCATCAACACAAGTCAACATTTGGCATGATCTTTCTTGAATAATATATCCACTTTATGTCATCATATGGCCTTATTGGCTCATCGATCACAACTTCACTTTCTCTTCGCTATTGCACCTAGGCCATCGCACCTGAGCCTATGCAATTCACACTAGCAACCTGATCCTTTATAGCCAAGCCATGTCTCTTCATCTTCTCCATGCACCTAGGCACATGACACTGTTGGTATTTCTTATGCACAATTAAAATATGAAGGATTTCGCAAGCGTATAGAATTACTATTGTAGCATTTTACCGGGAGTATTCCAGGTATCGTTATTTATATTTTACCACTGGGAAACAATGGCTAAAGACATTGATAGTTCACCATCATATATCTACTAACTAGTATACCAACTAGACCTAAGCAGGGGTAAGTGGTAAATGATAAGAGTTATGCATAATGTCACACACAAAGGAGAATCCTATAATATATGTATAGTCAACTAACTTGAGAGGCCAACGGAAGAGTTCAAGGTTCCTATGTACTTCTCTATTACTCTCGGGTTCTATTCTAGTTGACACTAGAATGTAACTAATGCATGGGTAAGTATAGCACATACAATAGCACTTTGGAGCAGCAGTACCTTTCCAACTTTTGAATAGATAAGAAATAAGTAGTTGGGGAAGGCTGCCAAAAGCTCTACGAAACATCAACTCTAACGTGGTGGAATACGAAGGCCACATAGAGCTGTCACCCCTATGGGCTACCAAACTAACTATAAGAATTGGACGCAACCTTAGGTAACCTATAGCCTAGACACCATGTCCACACTATCGATTACTATTCTAGCCATATATAATAACTAGAGCACCTAATACAGGTGGAGATCCTATGCTAAGATGCAATAACTACACTAACCATACAAATAAAGCATAGAATTAAATAGAGAAGATAATTATACTAAAGCATAAGTCTTGTAAAGATAAGATACAGAGATATACCAGACCTCCAAGGCTCCACGACTAGATCTAGAATGAAGTCTCTCAACCCTAACTCTCAAGTTTCTAAACTATTACATTGAAGAGTCTAGCCCTAATCTCCCTGGTGTGTTGATCTCCATAAGAGTATGATCCTCAAAGGGATGTCTCTCGAATGGATCCCAACGAATAATGAATTAGGGTTTCAAGGGATGTCCCCCCTAGGGTCTGGGGCTGCTTTATAGACCCGAGCGATTAACGTGAGCCCTTGGATCAAATCGACATCGGCGGACGACTGAGATTCTTCCTCAAAGGCGGTGAAACCTGTGGGCCAAAGATGGGCCAAAATGGAGAAAATGTCGGCCGGTCTAGGGGTGGGACCGGCCGGTCTCCCCCTATGACAGGTGGGCCCCACCTTCCGCGGGGTGGTTTCTGGTGTCTTCTAGATCCTTTTTGTGCAGGTGCAGCTTGTAGGTACGATATCTTTTCGTCCAGGACTCCAAATATGGCAAATGATATGTCCGTTTTGATCGTCTCGACGAGCCTGTTGCAATGGTGCATTCTAATCCATCATTTGAGATATTTTTATACTGTCATATATGTCAACTTTGGTAGCTTTTCTAATATGTACCTGCAGAAACATAGATTCACCTAAAACTCGGGGAACTCGTTAGATCAAAACCCTATACCTATGCTTTGTGGTTCATTTCATGTCATGTTTGATGATAATTGATGGTTTATAATTAACATTAATGACCGTCAACAGACACCATGTCATGTCTCACATGTAATGAGCTCCTTTAACCATAACTAGTTGAGCACTATCAACATGGTCAAGCCACTCTCCACCATGGCTCTATATATTGCTCACGTAAGTGTACCGTGGACTAAGTACCTATGTATCCCAACATAAACACATACTAGTCCACCTATATTGTTAGTCAATACCAAAGTCAAACTCTAGTAGGCTTTCACACACCCTCTGTCTTCCTCACTATCGTTGTTTACACAAGCACCATCACTCCATTCCAACATTCGTGACTAGATTCTATGACGATGAAGTAGAACCGAGCGATCTACTATCCAATCTATGCCCTGATGCCTCGACCTAGGATGACGCGGATGCAATAGAGACCCTGATCAAGGGATGTGTCGAAATCAGCGGTGGCCTTGGTCGAGGACAACTGGATGTGGTCGCAGGGATCTAAAGCATGAGTTGCCAGTTGCCATGGTGGCTTCCCCAGCTAAGGGTGGTGTGGATGAGGTCAATGAGCTCTAGATCAAGCCACCATCCTCTACCCCATCTGGTTCACTAGATTCGTCGTCCATTTTCTTTGTCGATCTCATCGTGCTCGCACACGAAAGATTCTGCTGCTCACGGGTGAGCGGAAGTTCTAGATCGATCATGCTTGCATATGGAGAATGCAGACCCTGCTCGTGCTCGCCTACATGGTCACCATGAGCAGTAAATCCAACATGGACAGAACCAATCTAAAGTGAGTCCCTCATCTTGTATCCACATCTTAATCTACTCTACCTCACATTCACTCTCTCGCTCTCCCTCTCTCATATCTATGTCATCCTCCATGAAGCGAAGACATGGAGGCGACAGTGGCAGTAGAAAATGGATCTTCTTTAGAGGAGGCGGGATGGGGTCTACGACGACTGGCAGGACAGGGTCTAGAATGGTGGTCATGGGCTTGGACGGGCTTGAAAGTGGCTCACCTTGGGCCCAGAGGGGCTTGGAGGTGGGCCTAGAAGTGTAGCTGATTTTTTTATTTTTATTTTCTTATTTACAGAGACAAGACAGGTGTGCCTCCGTAGTTGTTGATTAACATAGGCATTTGTACAGAGGCTGGGTAGAAAGCCCTTTTGATCGCTACCGAAAACTTCTAGTGTGATAATAATATATCTATATCTAATTTTAAAGACCTAAAATTGCATTCTTTTTTTTTGCCCACCTCTCTCTAGCTACTCAGACAGTGGAAGTTTTTTCCACCATACCTTTTTCTCATATATGATATGGACTTATGACCCATGTTAGAACTTGAGTTTTACCAGCATCGATATAGAGTCCAATTTTCCAAGACATATTGGGGCATGCCCTCCATGCTATGTAACATGGACTAATGATTCGTACTCATGCAAGTTAGAAAAAAATATCTTCTAGCAATGATACAAAGTTCGAGTCCTATATATATTGGGTTCTATTGTAATGCACGGGCATATTTACCACTTAATACTTATTAATAGCCAATAGTACAAATTAAATCCACCAAGCAAATTCCTATTTCTATATATATATGTGTATTGGTGTTCCATTACAACATAGGACACGTTTGCGACTCATCAGTACGTAATGGCCAATGGTACGTACAATTAAATCCGCCGACATCAAATGAAGCAGCCACCAATACATAACAACGTTTAACATTATTGAACAATTTTATTAGGGGAACTCCGTCTATTGTTACGAAGCAAAATATGCCTTCTCACTGAGTCCAGCTTGCGGCATGCAGGAATCACCAGCTCTTTTTGACCATTTTCTCTTTTGCGAGCAGCATATGTTAGTGACTTCTCGACCTATTGATTAAGATAAGGTCCTTGCTCTTTACAAACATCGGTCTTGTCTTTCCATAGCTCCTTTTGGAAGCACGACGTATGAAATGCATGCATTTGAGGCTGTGCCGCTTTGTCTTTCTGGTGAGTCAACCGATCCACATCATATCCTCGTGGACTTGCAGAAGGGACGATGCACACTACTTTTCTTTCTTTGTCGATCAAGATGCATCCAGAAATAAATTTAAAGTAACATGTCGTTTTTTGCCCTTGGCTTCAGCATAGATGACAATTTGCACTTTCAAGTTTATATGGGAGCAAAGGCAATCAATTTGGTTTAGCCGAAATGAATTGGGTTTTGACAAAAGATATACAATCTTCTTATTTACTAGTTGTTTTCAGCACCAATAAGTCGTGGTGGAGATGGAATTTGAGTGACAGCCAATTCAGCTGAACAGAAATTGGATCTGCTTGATGCGATCTGTGTGCCTTTTGTTCGAGTCAATATGTGTTGTTTAAGGTTATAAGAATGCTCAGCCTTTATTTAATTTATCTTGTGGAGATTATAACGCCTTCGCATGTGTTAGTATGCGAAATCGAGGCATGGGTTGCAACAGTTATATGTGAGTGTCAGCTCATTTCTTTGCCAACATGAGCCTTAGCTCAAATCAATTGAGTCATAGCTTATTTTATGGACTTGGATGCTTGTATTTTTATGATGTGAATCTATACCTAATATTACATCATTTCCAATAGAGTTCTCAATATTATTTTTTTTCCAAAACCATGGAGTTTTGTAACTCCTCAAAAATCATTGGAAGGAAAAAATAAGACCATCTTCAATAGTTTCCAATAATTCATGCTATATTAGGAAAGAATATAAGACCATCTTCAATAGTTTTCAATAACTTACCCAAAAATCTTAGATTGAGAGGCTTTATTGGGAACTCTCAACTCTTGGAGATGCTCTTAATGAGGCAAAATTTTTCTCCACCTAGTTTTTCCATCGCCCCCTTTCCAATAATTCATACTCTATTTTGGAAAAATAACCATCTTCAATAGTTTCCAATAACTGCCAAAGGGTGCTAGTTCAGTTGATCTAGTCACTCTAGCGGCACCTCTCAGGTCCTGAGTTCGAATTCTAGTTGGAGCGAATTTTAGTCTGGGTTATTAAATGTGGGTCCTTTCGTTAAAATGGTTTCCAATAACTTTCCCAAAAATCTTAGATTGAGAAGCTTTATTAGGAACTCTCTACTCTTGGTGATGCTCTTAATGAGGCAAAATTTCTCTCCACATTTTTTCCCATCGCCCCCTAACTACCCGACAATGGAAAGTTTCTTCTGTTCGAACTTGTATAACCCATACACATACGAGTTGGAACATTTTACATCTAGCGTGATACAGAGTCCGAATCCAAGGCATATTAAACCATGTTTGTGATCTAGACTTATAAACTGTCCTCGTAAAAGTTAGAACAACTTACGTTTAGCGATGATACAAAGTCTGTTTCCAATCGTGGGCATTTATTCTCTGTGCAGGACCAACTATATATTGAAGACCATAGACGATACATCAATTTTCGTACCCAAATCTAAGCTAACTTAATTCTCTTTCATTGTGGATTAGCTATAGTGCTGTACTGTAGTTCATTTAAGTCGACAACAACAGTTCGAAAACATATTGCGTACACGCTTTGTACAGTAAGCCGGCTGCTAACCTGCTTATCTCAGGGCGGCTTACTGATTTCAAACCCTTTTCCAGCCATTGTTCATCAGTTATAGTAAATTTAACACAACTTAGTGGCGCCATTATCAGTAAAATATTTCTTCTGAGGAGATGGTGATAATCATAGGGCCGGTGTAGTAGTCATACGAATGCAATTGGTGCTACTAATTGTTGAAGGGAAGAAGTCCATGAAATAAACAAGGAATCTTCAGATTTAGACTATCAATATGTCGGAGCAGGATCGTGCAGCCAGCAACGAAGGCGCCAACTTCGTAGGTTATAGCGCTACTCTTAGCTTGGTGGTAGACCTTTTATTTAATAGCGAAGCTTGAAACTGGTTACTAGGACGGTCCAGTCTACGGCTGTACGACCTCCTAGGGTGCTCGTCAGGAGCACGTCGTTTGTACTGTTAAATTCTTCTTCTTAATTACAATGATATGCAAATCTTTTGCGTATTCTAGAAAATATGCATGGTATATAGAAAGTATATAGACCTCAGTAGTCGTCTTAATTCTTTTACTTACTGAACCTACTCCCTCCATTTCTGAAAGGAGTGATTTTTATAAACCGTGTCAATCAAACTTTTTTAAGTTTAACTAACTTTATAGAAAAGACTAAGAACATCTATAACATAAAATAAGTATATTATGAAAATATATCCTATAACAAATCTAATGATACTAATTTGATAACATAAATTTTAATGGTTTTTTTTCTAGAACTTCGGTCAAAGTTTAAAAAATTTAACTTAGGACAACTCTAGAAATCACTTGTTTTAGGAATGAAGGGAATATATATTTAGCTCTCCATGAAGATTGCTTATTCCCTCCATTTTCTTTAATACGGTGTACATTGTTTTGTAAAGCCCTTCAAGATATATTTGGACCATTAATAATCTCTCTTAGAATGATTACAATTACTAACATATGAATTTATTTATGTATTTTTTTACACTAAACATACATATAATTGGACTTGTTAGCCAAAGTTTAGAATGTTCAGTTTTTTAATTATAGCCCAACGTTTTTGAAATGGGGGACACAAGCTTGGTAAAATAGTTCATATCATGTTGTACAGTTTACTTCTGCCTACGGCTTTGCTTTAGCTTCTTCGACGTTCCTTTTATCAACAGATGTCTAAATTTTTGACATTAGCTCTGCAGATTACTCCTTCCTTGGTTGCATAGTGGATATTATTGGGTATTATCTTTTGCACAATTTCTAAGTTTATTTTCTATATAAATTCTCACATTGAACTATGCTTTTGTTTTCTATTACATTTAGTATCAAAAGATAATTTGTATTGCAACTTTAAATCTCTTTTTGTTCCAAGGCAATCATTCAATCACTTAGACAACATAAAGAAGTTATGCTGTTAACAAGGGCATGTGCTGGTGATAGAGAATTAGAAGTAACGGTATTCTGGACTAATTGCATAATGATACTAGTGGTTAATTAGCATGTAGATGGAACTTTGATTTTTTTTTTTTTAATTTTCCCTAAGTAGGCGCGTTGTAATTTTAAGCCTTAGCTGTTCGAGAACAAAAAAATCTAAACTTCATAAGAATTAACGTGATGCTTGTTTTATTGGCCAAATACATCAATTTTAAAATCTATTGTGTTGTCTCTTGAAGTCATGTATTTTCAGGGTGAGTGTACGTATATATTCAAGAAAAAGTCGTACATGCGATGTGCAGCTTGGTCTTTTAGTCAAGGAGGCTGCTAACTGGCTTATTACAGGGCGGCTAATGGATTTCAAGTCTTTTCTACCACTGCTATTATTCCACAGGTACAACCATTGCAGTTGACCCGTTGTCATTAACTAGAAACCATGCATATGCAATGCAGTTTAGTGCATGCCTATCAGTGTTACTATTTCTCAGTGGTGATGATCTTTTACTCGTGCGTTCTCAAATATAACGTCTTAGGCATATTTGGACAGCTGGGATAGTATTTAAGAAGAGGAGACCACAACAGCAGCAGAGTCACATCCTTTGCATTCCTAAAGATGGCAGCTTATATGTAGGAGCTCATTCTCACTCTTATCCTTGTGTTACTATTTCGGTTTATTTCAGCTAAGATAGTTATCTACTGTTGAAACCAATGTTCCCTTCTCAGTTCATCAGTTTTGCTCATCAGTTCTATATGCTTTGTTGTGCTTGTGCGTGCAGATCCACAGAAATGGGAAAAATCCACATCCATCTGCTGGCTTTGTTGGTTTTATGTACTGTTTTCCTGTTAGCTTCTTGCCAAACAGCACGAAGCGACCGAGAGGCTCTCCTTGATCTGAAATCTGCTATCACCGATGATCCATCAGGAGCACTGTCGTCATGGGGTAATGGCTCCTCAGAGTGCACCTGGACAGGGGTGCTATGCAAACATGGTGGCAGGGTCATAGAGCTGAATCTGCAGGGCCTCGACTTGGTTGGATCAATTAGCCCTCACCTTGGCAATCTCTCTGCTTTACGTTCACTGTACCTACAGAGCAACCATTTTGTCGGTAACATTCCTAACCAAATTGGTAGGCTTGGTTGGCTCCAAACACTCAATCTCAGTAGTAACCTTCTCACGGGAAGTATTCCCTCAACCATCACAAACTGCACCAAACTAATGACCATGGATCTGTCACAAAACA
This sequence comes from Chrysopogon serrulatus, assembly GCA_015844335.1. NCBI lineage: Eukaryota > Viridiplantae > Streptophyta > Magnoliopsida > Poales > Poaceae > Chrysopogon > Chrysopogon serrulatus. The sequence goes on from JADLZL010005164.1 coordinate 36,552, forward strand.
CAATTTCTGGTGCAATTCCTCCATCCATCCACCAATTACACAAACTTGGAGTCCTGAAGATAGGAGCAAACCAGCTGGATGGTAGTATCCCACCATCCATCGGCAACTTGTCGTTGCTGAAAACTCTTGATGTTCACACTAACAACCTCATTGGTAAAATTCCTGAAGAACTAGGCCGTCTAAGCAATATCCAACACATCCAGCTCTCCATAAACAACCTAAAAGGCATAGTTCCAGGGCCTCTTTACAACCTCTCAACACTTAGTTTCTTTGCATTCGCCGTGAATGACCTGCATGGCAAGATTCCGAGTGATATTGGTTCTCAGCTTCCAAACCTCCATCTCTTCCACATCTGCATCAACAAGTTTAATGGTATGATTCCGCCGTCGCTCCACAATCTGACAAAGATTGAGGGCATAAGGATGTCCCACAACTTTCTTAGCGGCTCCGTGCCACCAGGGCTTAGTAGACTTGGTAACCTTGTCCTGTACAACATTGGCTTTAATCAAATTGCAGATAATGCAAGTACCCTTGTTGAATTCACAAACTGCACTAAGCTGCAACTAGTTGCCCTTGACGAGAACCTCATTGAGGGACCTTGCCCTGAATTAATTGGCAACTTGTCGAGCTCTTTAACAGAACTGTACCTTGGTGGCAACAAGATAAGTGGCCAAATACCACCTTCCATAGGCCGTCTAGCATCTCTGACGCTACTAAACATGAGTCACAACCAGCTCTCAGGGAGCATCCCACCAGATATGGGCCAACTTAAGGAGCTAACCAAGCTTTCACTTACTTGGAACAAATTATCAGGACCCATTCCAACGGAGATTGGTAACCTTACGGCACTGACGACACTTGAGATCAGCAAGAATGAGTTGATTTCTAGAATCCCTGATGAATTGGGTCACCTCCATCATGTTCTTTCTCTAGACCTATCAAGCAATAACCTTCATGGCCACATCCCTGCATCTATCTTTGCAATTGGTAGCCTAAGTACTGTCCTAAATCTCTCACACAATTCACTTACTGGTGCAATAGCTGAGAACATTGGCCAGCTAAAGAACGTCATCGCCATTGACTTGTCAGGAAATTTTATCAATGGTACTATCCCACTCTCGATTGGGCAGTGCGGGAGCCTGCAAACACTACTTTTGAGAAAAAATGATCTGTCAGGAGAGATCCCTGACAGGATTGGGAGTCTTAAAGGATTGCAAAGCCTGGACCTTTCAAGCAACCAATTAACTGGGAACATACCTACAAGCCTTGCCAATCTACAAGCTCTTCAGCTGCTGAATCTCTCCATGAATGACCTGAATGGGTTGGTTCCAAGCACTGGGATCTTTGCGAACCACTCTGCTGTTCACCTTGACAGTAACCCAAAGCTGTGCTACTCAAGCTTGGCCTGCTACTCCCACCATCGAAAGTTGCACGTAGTGATTGCAGTTGCTGCAGCATCAGCTGCTGCCATATCCATCCTTGTATTGATATTTCTGAAGCTACTGCCTAGGAGAAATTTAGCAAAAGCAAAGATAAGAGCAACCGACAGTTTAATCAATGGAAATCACCCCCTTATTTCTTACGAAGAGCTTTGTCATGTGACCAACACTTTTGACCAGACAAACCTGATTGGTGTTGGTAGCTTTGGTTCTGTGTACAAAGCTGTGCTGCATGATGGAACAGCAGTGGCCGTCAAAGTATTGGACCTGCACAAGATGGGAGCACCCAAGAGCTGGGTTTTAGAGTGTGAGGCCCTTAGAAACTTGAGACATCGGAACCTCATAAAGCTGGTTACAATTTGCGCAAGTGTAGATTATTCAGGCAACGACTTCCGTGCTTTAGTTTATGAACTCATGAGCAATGGAAGCCTGGAAGACTGGATCTACCAACGCAGGCAGCATGCAAATGGAGATGGCCTTAATGCTAAAGAGGTAATTAACATAGCCATTGATGCTGCCAGTGCACTGGAGTACATGCACAATGACTGTGGGGGGCAGGCTGTGCACTGCGACATCAAACCTAGCAATGTTCTGCTTGATGGAGATATGACTGCAAAAGTTGGCGACTTTGGTATAGCCCGGCTGCTGGCTCCCATACCACCAGGACAGCAATCTATTTCTAGTGTTCAAGGACTGAAGGGCTCTATTGGATATATTCCACCTGGTACTCATCCTAATTCTTCTACTTCTAAATTAAGATGAATATGTTGCTTTATTAAACATGTAGTACTTGCTGTGTCATGCAGAATATGGATATGGAGGAAAACCATCACCAAGGGGTGATGTATATAGTTACGGCGTGATGCTCCTAGAGATGATCACTGGAAGGAACCCTCTTCAAGAAACCTTCAGAGAGGACATGAATCTTGCAAACTGGGTGCGAGAAAATTTCCCACATCAAGCTCGCCAAGTAATTGACCAGCGACTCATCAGGACTACCCTTGATTCCTCCATTGAGGGGGTGCAGAGAAGTCGTTCTGAGCATCTGCTGTTGAATTGCCTGTTAATTCCCATGATGGAAGTGGCCTTATCTTGTGTTGTCGAGTCTCCATATGAACGAAGCAGCATCCATGATTGTCTCCTTAGGTTGAAGAAACTGAACGAGACTTTCTTGCACAATCACAGCACCATTTATGCGGCAGGAGAGGTTGATAGCAGCTAATATCTAGATGAACCCATCTTAGTGGATAAATGTTTCAGATTTTGTGGTTCAAGCAAATGTGAAAGGGAAACTATCTTTGTTAACTTATTATTGTTCTACAAGGTCAAAGCTATGAATATTTATATGCTTTTTACATCCAAATAATATCAAAGGGAAATTATCCTACATATACATATTTGTGCAAACCAAATGTCTATACCTCTCACACTTGCTTGTTGCACATTCAATAGCTCTTTCAGGAAACTTGATTTATGGCGTTCTGTCACACGTCTGATCGGAACCCCCCATATTGGGCCAAACGAGCAAGGAGAGGCCAGGACAGCATGCGGCAAGGGAGGCTCACGACCAGGGAGCAGGGCCACCGCTGCTCCCTCAATCTCCCAATATCCGGGAGGATTAAGAATAAAAGGAAGTTTAGAATAAAAACATGAAAAATAAATAGGGGCTATTGTGTTTTTACCCTCGTTTTTGTTATCGTTGTGATTTTACCCCTGCTTTGTAATTATGAAGCCTCAGTTTGCCCCTATTCCATTAAAGGTGGGTAACGGTGTTAAATAGGCTAAGTAAAGACAACTTTGCCCTTACGAAAATGCCCCTACTTTTTTAAGTACATTGTGATTTTACCCCTACTTTGCTCTTGTGAAAATGTACTCATAATGTACTAAAAAAATAGGGGCATTTTCGTAAGGACAAAGTTGTCTTTACTTAGTCTATGTAACACCGTTACCCACCTTTAACGGAATAGGGGTAAATTGAGGCTTCGTAATTACAATGTAAGGGTAAAATCAAAACAGTGACAAAAACGAGGGTAAAATCACAATTGGACTTCAAAATAAGGTTAAAAACACAATAGCCCCAAAATAAATAGACAATTGTTCAGGAAATAAGATCGAGTTTATTTAGAAAGTAGGATGGTTTTGCTTGGGAAGAAGAAATCCAAAACTATAAGGTCTCTTTTTATAGTTTCTTGGAGTACAAGTCCTTTGGGGACTATAAATATAAGGGCAATGTAACTATTTCAATCTAAGCAAGGAATAGAGCTACTGCTCTCTACCTCTTCCTCCTTCCATCTTAAAAAAAACTCGACCTGAAGGGGTTAAGACCGCCCCCACAGCATTCCAAATAAGACAGCCTTCTCACCAGGCCGAGAAAACCCCCGAACTCCCGCCCCACCCTTAGATGGTGGCTTTCCATCACCCAAGTGAGAATTAGGCTGGTGCCCCAAGTGCTTTCGATATGGGACAAATGAGCGGAATTTTTTAACCTCAGCCAGAAATTCGCTCCCATGGGGAGTCGAACCCAGGTGCCACCGGGGTACTTTGCGCTGCGCCGCTGCTGCCCTAGCAGCAGCAGCAGCAGCAGCCCCCAGCCCTAACCATCGGCAGCCCACAGCGACAGCAGCCCAACCGCCCCAACCCACCCCCCAACCCCGCGGACCAAGGACCCTGACATGTTCAGACATGAATTCCCATCTTTGCATACTTTTACTCAATTTTGTTTCATTCTTCATGTAGCTGATATGAATTACCCATAGTTTCATAACTCCTCACACCGTCTATTGAAAATGACCCTTCACACTCACTCTTCACTAGCGCAATGATCATCCGACACCAAGCAGCCTTGCTCTTCACCCTTACATGTCCATTGCAAACGAGCCCTACTTACAATTCACCATTTTGCCATAGAGAGCCGCTTTGTACTCACATCTTCAATGGTTTCACTTTATTGTTTTGATCACAACTCAATTCTCATCTTTTTTCTCCAAGATGCTAATTTTTCTTCACATCTTCTCAACTAATGTTCATCAATGCAAGATTTTTCTTTGTCATCAATTCACAATCTCAATTTGTTTATCCTCTCAACATATGATGCATTGAATATTCTCTTGATGCTAGACCTAAACCTAATACACAAACTAATAGATATGGTTAGTCCTGCACCAACTCACCATAGCACAATGCTTGAGGCCTAGATCCTTTAGAAAGACTTCTCTATTTTAGGTTGATTTGTTTTTGGGTATTAATTGTAGATAAATTGTATTTGAATTGTGTATATGAATTTAAATGTGAATTTTATAAATGATTTGAAGTGTGGCTTCTACAGATGAGTTCTATTGCGAATTGTGCCCTTTTTGGCATAAGGGTGTTGATCCATAATATGCCTTTTTCCTATAATTAGCACCAGTATACTTTATTATCCATAGCCATAAGTAATAAGATTAGCAGTGCCAACTTCAACGACAGCACAAATGTTTGGCCCTCATCCATATCTCCTCCATAGCACAGATTGATCCAGAACCAACATAGATGAGGTTTAGGAGCCAGAATGAACGAGGTGTTCTACATAACATCCTATCATGCCATTTTCATATGACATACAAATTTTGTATATATTGGTACCAAGTGACAAGGGAAAACGTGCATTCTCTTTCCTTTTAGCAAGGATAATGATAAAAAAAAAATGCTGTTTTAGAATAATCTTAGTTTAGGGGAAAGCATTAGATATTTTTCGCACACAGAAATCCATTGCCTATGCAAAGCACGGCAACCCACTATAGTGTCCAGTGGCGGAGCTCCACCATAATTTTAGGTGAGGAAGACTACAGACACATAATACTAGAATAAAAGAAGAGAAGTCACAGATCCACAACATATTTTGAGCAACATCGCACAAATACATAAATAGCTTATATATGGCAAATTTAAAGATTGACTGAAGATGATACCTCCCATTAGAAGGTAGCAGTGCATAGAACCTTAATACAATTCATTAATTCAGCATATACCAACTGAACAAGAGTCCAAGATGCAACTATTCAAGAGCTAACGAACCTGTAAATTTGAATAACAAATCAGTTAATATATAATACATAATTATATGTGATAATACATAAAAAAAAACAATACACGGCTACGATGAGACATACTGCTAGACATCTATTTCTACATATTCTACAGACACACCAATTTGACATTCAAGTCCGAGCTAACACTCATACTTGAAACAAAAAGAAGAAAGAAAAAAGCACTTCAAATCTAAACACAGATTCACAGAACAAGCAAAATCTCAATTCTCACATCTCCAATAAATTTTTCAATTTATCCTTGCCAATTTCAGAACACATGTATTTGTTACCAGTCTTTTTCTTGCCACCGCAGAACGACTGTTCGGGGCACCGCCTCCTCGGCCTCGGCCAACGCCGACTCCCTCAGCTTCAAGCTTGCTCTCACCCACGGCCACGCCCGCGCCCAGCACCAGCGAAACTCACCAGTCACCAGTCGCCACCAACAGCCTCCACCTCCTCCTCCATAACCGACGGCAGTGGGCAGTGCCGCAGTGGCCAGCTACGACGGCGAGGCGGTGGCGGTGGCGGCGGCGGGGGTGCAGCTACGGCCTACGGCGCGCTAGAGGAGGCGCGGCGGCAGCGCCCTGATGCAAATGGGGAGACGAGCTCGGACTTCGGAGGGCCGGCGACGGAGTCAGGGTCATGGAGGGGAGATTGGGGATTTGGGCGGATATGGTATTGGGCCTTCTTCGCTCATTGGTCCTCGTCCAGTCCATCTCCCGTCGTTCAGCAACAATCACGGCACGCACATGGCCTGCTCTGCTCGGGAGCTGCAGAAACCAACAAAACTCGACTTTTAAAGGAAGTTTTCTTTCACGGTTGGACTGGAGTACGTTCACAACTACGGTCAAAAAATAGAATCGAACAACTTTGACAACTTATAGATATGTGTAAGAAAAATGTATAGGATGTGACGATAACCCACAACATTAAACCTATGCACATAGATTTACGGGCTAGTCCATTTATATAGTTATACATTTCTAATGATGTGTTCATAGCATATTAAGGGCTTGTTTGGTTGTATATAAATTCACTCCAATCCATGTGGCTTAAAAGAGATTAAAGTGAAATTTAGTTTAAATTGCACTCCAATCCATCTCAACCCATGTGAATTAGAATGTATTTGTATGTAGCCTAATGAGATCTAAAAATTTGACACTGTAGCATTTCACTATACATATAGAGATCGTTGGTGAATTATGAATAACATACACATGGAACTGAGCTGAGTTTTAAACGGATTCTTAGAACATCTAGCCTATAAACTAACAAAACTCAACTTTTAAAGAATTGATTGCTAAGGTGAGTTTGTTTTATGTGAAGATCTTTCTTTTGAGTTACATGTTTGGCTATTTAGCAAGCTGGCTCCCTAGGTTGTGTCTTCTGGTTGTAAATGGCTAAATTGACTCTGTTTGCTGTAACTGATTTCATCTAATTCTTTGAGGGAGAACAAGCTAAAACAACCTAAAATTAGTTCATGGGACAACCACGTTAAAATTAAAATTCAATAAATTTGATAACCTCTACATATGTACTTCTACCATCCACAAAAGAATGAAACCCCCCTTATCGAGAGGTCAAACATTTTAAACTTTGACTAAATGTATAAAGGGACACTAACACTCATGATACAAAATAAGTCCCATTACATTAGTTATAGAATATATATTATAGTATACCAGAGACATAAATTGTTAATATTGTTTACTACTGACAACCTCTAGATATGTACTTCTACCATCCACAAAAGAATGAAAACCCGCCTTATCGATAAGTCAAATATTTTAAACATTGATTAAATTTATAAAAAGACACTAACATTCATAAACAAAATAAACACAATTACATTAGTTATAGAATATATTTTATAGTACACCGGAGGCATAAATTGTTAGTATTATTTAGTACTTTCTCTATCCCAAATTATAAAATATTTGACTTTTTATCTCAAATTTGACTATTCATGTTATTCAAAAAATTTAAGCAAACATAATCAAATTTAAGTCATTCTTGGAAAATTTTTATTGATAAAGCAAACAACAACAAAAGAAGTAGTATTTTGCAAAAAAAAATTGAATAAGACAAGTGATCAATCTTAGTGTTAAAAAAAGTCAAAAGTTAGTCAAATTTAAGCTTGCTTGGCCAGCATGAGTCTCATAGTTGCATTTTTTCAGGAATGCATACTGCACCATATATCTCTGGTTTTAGCAAATTACAAATTCGATTGACATGGCAGCATTTCACTGTACTTGGAGAACACTCGTTAATTAACAAAACCGTGAGTATGGAGCTGCATGACATAGCTTAACAGTACAGGCGTACAGCGGTTGGCAAACAATCCTTATCTTCTCCCCGCACACCTAGCTCATGCATCATTAATTTGCCAACTCACCGCGACTGCGACATGGCAAATTGGCAATGGCAAACTGCAAGCATCCGCGCTTCATTCATTCATTCCAAAGACATCATCAAGCCGCACGCACACAGCACACTCCGTCGTTTCATCAGTAAGGAAAGGCGCTGGCGCCGCCGTCGCGCCGCGCGCTCGCGGCGGTGGTGTAGAACAGGTCGGCGAAGTCGCAGAGCTCGTTCATGTCCTCCAGCCTCGGCGCCGCCGCGAGCGGCTCTTGCTTCGGCGCCGGCATCATCGCCAGGTAGCCGGCAGCCTGTTGATCCGTCGTCCACCCGGTGGCCTGCTGCTGCTGCTGCTGCCCGGCGCCAACAACGAAGGCCGGCCGGCACGGACGCGGCCTCTGCGGGTGCGGCTGCGCCGGCGCCTGGGCCACCGTCTGCGACGAGGCGGCGGGGGACTTGCCGGTGAGGCGCTGCACGACGGCCTTGAAGCTGGCGGCGTCGGAGCTGATGAACTGCGTCTCGATGAACTTGACCTTCACGCCGGCGTCCTGCGGCCGCCTGGTGCCCTGAACCTCCATGGCCATGCCGAAGCTAGATTGACCAGAGCCGCTGCCGCCGCCGCAGCCGCAGCCGCCTCTCCTCTTGGACTCGGAGGGAGACCAGGCGGTGTTGACGTGCGAAACTGAGACCTTTTTTGCGTTGTGTACTTGAGTTGTGATGTGTTGTTGAATTGGCTGCGGAAGCTGCTCGGCTTTTATAGGTTCAGCCGCCATGGACGCGAAGCTGGCCACCGGGAGGAAGTAGTCGTACGCACACTTGCCCTCTGATTAGCGGGACCCGGCACGCTTGGGACCCAACGGTCAGTAACACAAATAAGGTGGAGTGCGAGGCGGTTGGTGAGCTCAGTGCGGGTGCGTTGGGAGGCTGGTCAAAGCCTCAAAGGTGCGGGTCGCCACGGAACAGCGAGCGGTCAGCCGGAGGGGGCGGACCGGCCAGCCGGTCAAGCGCTCGTGCGGAATAGCAGCGGCTACAAGGAGAGCAGTCTACTACTATTGTCACAATCAGGGCAGTTCTTTTCCTGCTGCAGCATCGCTGAAGGCGGAACGCCATCTCTTTTCCGCCATTCTGCACGCAAGTGGCCGATACAAAAGATTTGCCGGAATCCAACGAAGCAGGGCGTGAGTGGTGCACGTCGTTCTGTTGAATTGACCGTGGAAACCTACCCCGGCCCTGATTTCATTTTGCTGCCTGGCATTTGCGGCACAGTGACAGTGACAAAATATTACTGCTGGGATTAATAATTTATCAGAAGTGCTTCTTTCCGAGCAGGTGCGGTGGCTTGGCGCCCACACCCGCTTGGCTGTCTGATGCACGGGGAAGAAAGATGTGCTCAACGCTGCCTGGCGGAGAAGAAGCCCAACGCGCCCGCGCGCGATGCCACCACTGGAGAAGGGTATCGCGCCGGCACTGGCGAAAAAGACGGCGGCAGCCTAGGCTTCATGAGAGCCAAACCCCCTTCTTCTCCAACTCTAGCTAGCTTAGAAGGGGCTGGTCGAGGGGAGGTTGGCTACGCAATTGGGGTTTGCCAACGAATGGCTTAAGGGAGCTAGTGACGATGGCGGTGGCCGGGCTAGGTTGAGACTGGTGCGCCATTGCTGGAGTTTGCCATGGCTGCATACATGGGAGGACACGTGGGGAGAGGGAGGGGAAAAAGGAGGTCTTTGTCGATGGTAGAGTCTCGCTAGAGCCCCATGCCCGAGGGACGGGGGAGGGGAGGGGAAGGGGGAGGTCGTCGCCAACGGTTTAATAGGAGGTGGTGGAGTCGGGCGTCGTCGCTAGATCTAGGGAGGACAACTATGCGAAACCGGCGTGGGAGCACGGGAGAAAGAAGAACATGCGAGCGAGATACAAGGTGAGGGCGAGAGAGGAGAAGCGTCTGGGCAGAATTATATCCACTTGAGCATACGGAGAGTATTAAAGTCCATAATTTATTTACTAGTATATGTGAGCATTAACTATGGGTACCAAAAAAGACTATGAAAGTGTGACAAAGGTGCGCTTCACATATTTATCTTTTGTGTAGCTTAAGTTAGTAGTGAACTTAGGTCTTCTTTCCACTTGCATCTCTGCGCCATGCTGCCCTCCATATTATGGAAGTTCTCACCTTATATGAATTTCCCGCGAACATGGGATTTGTCTTTTATCCACAATGGTTGCAAGCACAAGTTTGATATATGTCCTTGTGTGTCATGTTTGTGATGAATGATTATTGGAGATGATCGACTTTAGTTTAGTCTGGACTCACCATAGCATGAGTTTGTGTGTGCAAGATATCTCTTGGCTGTGTTGGTGTTTAGGTATGGAACACAATGATGATCGAGAGATATGGAGAATGTTAAGTAGAGATGTGTCGTGCCGATGGACTGAGAGCTGTGAAAGACGGACATGAAGCTTGGATCAAGGGATCAAGATGGCTGAAAGACTGGCCGTATAAGTAAGAGTACATGCGTTGGAGTGACCATGTTATCCTAGTCAAGAGAATGGTTGACCAAATCAAACAGAGATGTGGAGGACTTGGTGATCGAGTGGTCGAGAATGACGGTGAAAACGTGTTGAAATCATGGAGGAAGCATAGAGGATACGCTTCTCTAGGTGATTTGATAGTTTGGGCCTCAAAACCATCGGTAGGACGGTTTCTCAAGTTTGGGCCTCAAAACCTTATTGGACTTATGATAAGAATGGGAAGAGGCATGTGGTATCATCGCAAAGCTTACGTCAAGGCAAAGTGAAGTCATGAAGAGCCCGAACCATCGGACCAATTGATCTCAAGTTGGACCATTATGCCCCTAGGGTTAAGTGGTTCAGCTAAAATATCTAAGGGTGTGTTGGAAATGTGTAATAGCTCTATAAATAAGATAGAGGCTACCCCTAACCATCCATCTCTCCAGCTTTAGGTTTTTCGGTCTATAGTTTTTACTTTTAAATCTAGAGTCTTGAGAGAGATCCGCATGCAAAAGAGAGCTAAGTCCCTTTATCTATATAAACCTTCATCTTTATAACTTGGCAAAGGGCATGACCAAATTTAAGACAGACAAAAGAAATCATCACTAGTACAGAGGATTTAGCCGTGGTAGACATTTTAGGTTAATCGAGGCAGGCATTGCAACCGCCTTAGACGAAAGTCACGGCTAATTCAGAACTACCGAGGCGGTCACCCTATAGTGACCTGTCTCTGATAACTTATTAATGGAGGCGGCTTCTAGGCCTCTACTGGGTTTCATGATTAATGACAACGCAAGATTAGTGTAACTAACGTGCATTTTGTAGAGGCAATTTGATTTAGGTCATAATGTTGGCCATCCAAGTGATGATAACCTAGAAACTAAGAAGGATGACTCCTTGTAGGTGTTGGCCACTACAATTTGTAGTTCATCCATAGGTTAGGTGTGTTGGTATTTCTTATGCACAATTAAAATATGAAAGATTCTGCAAGCGCATAGAATACCATTGTAGCATTTTACCGGGAGTATTCCAGGTATCGTTATTTATATTTTACCACCGGGAAATATTGGGTTAAGACATTGATAGTTCACCATCATGCATCTACTAACTAATACACCAACTAGACTAAAGTAGGGATAAATGATAGATGATAGGAATTATGCATATATGACACACACGGGAGAATTCCATGATAAACGAGCAAATAGCTAAAGTGAGAGGATACTTGGGGAGAGCTCAAGGTTTCTAAATACTTCTCTATTACTTTGGTTCTATATAACTAATTCATGGTAGATATAGCAATCATACAATAGCACTTTGGAGCAGCAGTACCTTTCCAACTCTCGAATAAGACTGGGAAGAAGGTAGTTGGGGAAGGCTACCAAAAGCTCTACGAAACATCAACCCGAACGTGGTGGAATACAAAGACCGGATAGAGCTGTCACCTCTGGGGCTACCACAACTAACCGTGGGATTGAGCGCAACCTCAGGTAAACCCTAGCCTAGACACCACGTCTACACTAAAGATTACTACTCTAATCACATATGATAACCAGAGCACTCAATACGAGCAGAGATCCCATGCCAAGATATAACAACTATACTAAACATAATATGAAAGGCATAAAGTAAATAGAGAAGATAAATATATTAAAGTATAAGTCTTGCAAAGAATAAATACAAAGACATACCAAGACTCTGAAGACTCTTCCAGAACCGGGGCGCAGCTCCGCTCTCCCTAACTCCCGACTAAAACTAATCTACTATATTGGAAAGTCTAGCCCTAATTCTCTAGAGGTGAGAGGTCATCCATTCGAGGGATGCCTCTATATCTTCATAATAATGTGGTGCCCCAGGAAGGGGGTCTGGCCCTATATTTATAGCCCGGTGAGAGAAACGTGAGCCCTTTGATCAAACCGACTTAAGGTACGGTGGAGATGCATCCTTGAAGACGGTGGAGGAAGGTTCCAGAAGACGGAGGCGAGAGGCTTCAGGGGGTGCCGGCCGGCCCTAGCCCAAGTGCCGGGCGGCTTGGGCCCAAGCCCAATCGGGCCCAGCTTCGTTTGTGTGTTTTCTTGTTCCTTTTAGGGCCCAATGACGCATGTTTCGATCTGGAGTTGATATCTCTTGATTCTGGGCTCCGAATATAGCAAATGATATGTCCGTTTCAATCGTCTCGACGAGCCCGTCGTAATGGTGTAGTCCAATTCCTTATTTGAGATACTTTTATTTGATAGAAAATTGCATACCAGAACTCGTGGAACTCGTTAGAATCAAAACCTACAACTATGCTTTGTAATCCATTTTATATCATTCCATGCAATAGTTGATGATTATATTTGGTGTTTAATGACCATCAACAAGCTCCCCCAAGTTTACCCTTTGCTAGTCCCTTAGCAAAGCCTAACTAATAAAGTTGGATCAGAAGTTGCTATAATGCTTTCACTCCTCAAAAGTACACATGCCTTCAAACAAAAATTCTCCTCCGGATTAGACAAAACTGCTCTAACTTTCAAACTTACCCGTTTTACCGTTAACTATGGAGCTTTTCAACTTTCGTGTGGGTCTTCAGTAATTGAAAGATAGAACAATCAAGTCAAGCACTATGTCTCTAATTCTTCACTCAACCAATATTCCAGAGTTTTTGTAAGTTTTTAAAATAAAACTCAGAGTTTAATTGTATGACACCCTCAAATCTCTTATATATGGTATTTATGGATCTCACTTGAGGCATTGATATTGTCATGCCCTTCTACAACTAATTAGAGTCATCCTGCAAAAAGCTCTCATAAAACACCAAAACTCGTGGAATGGTATTAGGATAAAAAGTTAATGATTAGCCATTTTAGAGGATTGGGTGTTGTGGAGGTTTTAAAATATTTTTATGATAGCAGTATTGCAACAGGATGCTCAGTTGATATTTTTAGATTTTATAGGTTTATATGCAAAAAGTACACACGCATGATATATATTTTTATTTTGTAGGCCACCACAGTGAGCACTCCTATAGTTTTTATACCACAAGAGTTTCACGTGGGGCTTTGAGTTTTTAAGATGCATGAATACAACCTAATGCACACATATTTGTTTTTATTGTTTTGTATGCAATACTAATATATAAAAGTAAACATCTTTGAAGAGAAAATAAATCATGCAATGCAAGAAAGTAAATATGGATAACTACCGATGTTACCTCCCGGCGAGGGTTCGATGTTTTGAGTCCTTCGAACTAGACTCCTCCTTGCAGTGGTTCATTAACTGAGTACTTTGATTTGCTTCTAAGGATAAGGATTGAGGTGGTGTCTCCACTAGTGGCGCTTCTAATGGTGGTGCCATCTTCTTCTTTTCTTTTTGTTAGCATCTTGAAGCCAATCCTATGTGCATCACTATTACTGATTGAGAACTTCCACTTATAGGATTTAGGAAATCTCCCCACACTTTACCTGAAGTGTGTTCTGCTCATAAAGATAAGTTAGAGATCAAGTGTAGGGGCTCTATTGGTGGGAAAACACCAACAGAACCATAAATTTATTCATTCTTTAACCTTAGCACAATAAGATTGATGTCTTTTCACATTGTTCATTTACATCTTGGATGAGAATATCAAAAGTATAAATATGGCATTTAAGCTTATGAGATAAAGGAGTAGAGTTACTTAACTTATGGAAGGATTATTCATCTTTATAAGTTATCAAGATTAACATGATGACTATCATCTTCTAAAGATAAGATATATCATATTTGAGCTCATTTGGTTAAGATTGAGATCAAGAGAATGGTGCCATGATGTGTACTCCAAGATCAAGAGGAAATGATGACTACTTACCTTTAAGATGTTACCTTTATTACTAGAGCATGATGACACCATATGGTAAAGGATAGATGAATTTCAATGGTCTATTCCTTCCTTGCATTTTGAGTTGATCATTAGCATCTTGTCTCATATGTTGTACTCCTTTGTCACTTTTTCAGTCTTCTGCTTCTCTCTATTCTTCTCTGCAAGAGATTAGTAGACAACATATACCCGAACGAATATACTATTTATTTAAAGTATGGGTAGTGTTTGCTAAGGATTTAAAGATTAATTTATAGCTCGTGTTTTAAATGATTCACCATTACTTTAAATTTTTCAACAAGGTTAAGGCGAAGATATTATTTTGAAGAATACCTCTAATCTTGATTTGATTCTATGAAGTCTCCTAATATGATGTAAACATTTTTATACAGGAGAAGATAGTCTATATATACAACTAAATTCTTATATAAATATGCTTTGATGTTATAATGTTTAAGTAATATTCTGAAGCATACTTATAATAGAGTAAGGAAGTTCAAAAGACTAGAGATATTTATTCAAATAGAACCAAGAATATATAGGTGAACCAAGAGAGTATTTTACTTGTTTTAAGTTTTAGCATATTAAACATGACATATGGTAAGGATAACCAAGACAATTAGCAACAAGATATAAGATGTTGAGTGTAGTTTAAAGTTGCATGAGGCTTGGATAAATGTACCTTATGTCTTGCAGGGTGATTGGTCCACTATCATGGTGAAGTGTAGAAGGTATTGAAGTGTTTTTCATCAATTTCTTTTCATCTTGGTCCTTTCTATACACTTGTTCTCCTTCCTTTTTGTTTTGAACCATGAATAAACATTTTATTCTTTCTTTCTTACAAGAATGTTAGTGGACACATACCCGAAGGATTGCAACAAGTTTGGAATATGGGTTATGGTCCATAATTTTATGTGGATTTCTTCTATGCTAATAAGAGGATGGGCTTTTAGGATTAGTTTAGCATAGATTTCTTTTAACAAATTTTATTGGTAGCTGCACTTTTATATGGTTCAAGGCAAAGGTAACTTGCAACAAAGGATTAAGTGTATAAACTTTGATACTTACAGTTCTTCCATGGAGAATGAGCTGTGTTTTCCTTTTGTGCAAAGTTATTGGACATCGTCACAAGCCTTGATTTGTCTCTTGATGTGAGTTCATCTCTTGACTTACCCGAATTGAGTTTGAGAGTTTCCTGTAGGGGTTAGTCCAACAAAATATCCAATGTCTACTACAATAATTTCTAGTTCAATAATCAAACCAAACTCCATATCTAGTTTTAATTAAGGAAGGCATTTTAACCTAAGCACCGCGCACAATTTAAAAGCCTATGGAAGTATGGCGAGTACTTCCAAACCAAAGCATACTATAATAGATAAAGGTAATATAAGAGCATATAGAGATTTACTCAAAGAGATGAAATCATGATCATGTATGGTGAGAATGAAATTTTTCAAGTAAAGATGCAGGTGACATACATGTGTGCAAGAAACTAAACATGCTATGGATTTGATATGAGATGAAGTGGATGCATATGGGGACAAAGTGGATGTATATGGATTATTCAAAGTAAACATGCAGCGGAATGCAACATGATAACTACTCTTCAAATTTTAAGTCTATGAGCAAGACTTTCTCACCTTTCTTGATCATAATTACCTTGACTCATAATGAAATTTATGAGTTGTGCAGCATCCGCATTCGTCACATATGATGAACTTTGAATTCATGTGATGATGACTTTTCTTTTCCAATCTACACATGATTAGAATAATATATATGTTTGTACATACCTGTGAGATGGCAGGGTTCCATTGTTGATGGATCATGAATGTTTAGGCACCCTGGGTTCTTAAATATCTCCCTATGTCTTGTTCTTGTGGAATTTCCCCAGAAGGATGGAACGGTTGATGTCCTGCTTATTCTACAACTCAACAAAATAAGGGGTAATCCTACTAAAGCTAGTAGTAGACTAGATTAGTAGATATCAGATCAATATCAAAATCTTTACGCCAATTTTTTCCCGGCAACGGCGCCAAAAATGCTTGTTGGTATTTCTTATGCACAATTAAAATATAAAAGATTCTGCAAGCGCATAGAATACCATTGTAGCATTTTACCAGGAGTATTCTAGGTATCGTTATTTATATTTTACCACTGAAAAACATTGGGTTAAGACATTGATAGTTCACCATCATGCATCTACTAACTAATACACCAACTAGACTAAAGTAGGGATAAATGATAGATGATAGGAATTATGCATATATGACACACACAGGAGAATTCCATGATAAACGAGCAAATAGCTAAAGTGAGAGGATAACAGGAGAGCTCAAGGTTTCTAAATACTTCTCTATTACTTTGGTTCTATATAACTAATTCATGGTAGATATAGCAATCATACAATAGCACTTTGGAGCAGCAGTACCTTTCTAACTCTCGAATAAGACTGGGAAGAAGGTAGTTTGGGAAGGCTACCAAAAGCTCTACGAAACATCAACCCGAACATGGTGGAATACAAAGACCGGACAGAGCTGTCACCTCTGGGGCTACCACAACTAACCGTGGGATTGAGCGCAACCTCAGGTAAACCCTAGCCTAGACACCACGTCTACACTAAAGATTACTACTCTAATCACATATGATAACTAGAGCACTCAATACGAGCGGAGATCCCATGCCAAGATATAACAACTATACTAAACATAATATGAAAGGCATAAAGTAAATAGAGAAGATAAATATATTAAAGTATAAGTCTTACAAAGAATAAATACAAAGACATACCAAGACTCTAAAGACTCTTCCAGAACCGGGGCGCAGCTCCGCTCTCCCTAACTCCCGACTAAAACTAATCTACTACATTGGAAAGTCTAGCCCTAATTCTCTAGAGGTGAGAGGTCATCCATTCGAGGGACGCCTCTATATCTTCATAATAATGTGGTGCCCCCAGAGAGAGGGTCTGGCCCTGTATTTATAGCCTGGTGGGAGAAACGTGAGCCCTTTGATTAAACCGACTTAAGGTACGGTGGAGATGCATCCTTGAAGGCGGTGGAGGAAGGTTCCATAAGAGGGAGGCGAGAGGCTTCAGGGGGTGCCGGCCGGCCCTAGCCCAAGTGCCGGGCGGCCTGGTCCCAAGCCCAATCGGGCCCAGCTTCGTTTGTGTGTTTTCTTGTTCCTTTTAGGGCCCAATGACGCATGTTTCGATCTGGAGTTGATATCTCTTGGTTCTGGGCTCCGAATATAGCAAATGATATATCCGTTTCGATCGTCTCGACGAGCCCGTCACAATGGTGTAGTCCAATTCCTTATTTGAGATACTTTTATTTGATAAAAAATTGCATACTCCTGCAATACAAGTGAGAACACCAAAACTCATGAAACTCGTTAGATTCAAAACCTACAACTATGCTTTGTAATCCATTTTATATCATTTCATGCAATAGTTGATGATTATATTTGGTGTTTAATGACCATCAACAAGGTGCTACTTATTTCTTACTGCCATGTCTAAATTTGTGCTTTGCTTGTTAATTGCAATATATTATTTTGTCTCCCTTTCTGAATATTTAACTAGTTCTTTTTGGAACCAGACTGCAAAGAAGGTTACCAAGAGAGGTGGTTATAAGGCGTAGACCCATAATCAAGCTGGTAGACTCACAAAGTCAAATGTAAAGAAGGCTTGTGCGACTAAAATCTCCAACCAAACTATAGAGGAAGGTTAACGCTAACTTTTATGAATCAAATTGCACTTAAGTTGTACAAACAATATTCCATTTGTATTGCTAACTACATCATGCATTGTAGCTGAAGCTGATGCAGCCCAACAAAATGTCTGCAGACTGAAAGAGAGGACAACACACTGACATGGCCAAACTAGGATGGATCCACTAAAAATGGCACGGATGTTGAAGGTGTGTCTTTGTGATCCTTACACAATGTAAACTCTTCCATACCTAACATAAGATACTAGCATACTAAATTATATCATTTGATGTTGCAGATTTCTTTGATGAGGAGAATTGGATTAGGAGACCTAATATTAGGAAAAAAAACTAGATAAGCTGACTGGCTCAAGGAAAGGAAAACTTCCTTTGGTTATTGAACTAGGGAAGATAAGGCCCAACTCAGTGATGATTGCTGCCAAGTTTGCAACTGAATGCAACATTGCAGTCAGGCACTATATACCCATATTTTCACATTGGAAGGAATACAAGGAAAAAAGCACTGGAAGGAATACAAGGAAAAAAGTTTGAGAGGTATCATCATGGCCAGAGAGAGTTCGTGTAAGTGTTTAAAGTTCCTCTTACATTGTATATTGTCAACCATTACATTGTCTATTCCTATGTTTTTAAGGTGGTAAGGCGAGGTGCAGCGCTTGACCCCCTTCCAGACACCTAGGCGAGTTAGGTGCTCGGCAAGACAATGCCATAGACATATCCTAACCTTCCATTGGACAACACAAACATAGACTTATACATATCTTTCTGCTGCCAATTTGGAGCCCATGTAGCAGAGACCCTTCTATTTCCTGTTGTCTTGTTCCATTTGCCATACAGCCCCTAACAAGTTTCAACATGTGTGACTTATTAATATAATTATGTAATAGAAATACTTTGTAACCAGATTAAAGATGGATAGTGAAATACCTTTTGATGATCTGAACTCTCTCTTCTTCTCCCAAATAGCAAGCTGCATATACAATAAGGACTTTAGCAATAGCAAGGACCAAGGAAATTTTGCAACAACAAGACACAAGCAAATATCATTACATCAGCCAAAAAACTTAGTGGCATAGTTAGCCACATTACAAACATTCTAGAAATATAGATAAGAGTCTTAGTGGCATAGTTAGCCACATTACAAGCAGTTCACAACATAAGATAGTCTTTTGGGTTTAAATACTGTGCAGCCCCATACAAAGGATGGTCTATTTGTGTCTCCCAACATTTCTTAATGATCCTAATGACATCTCTGAGCAAGTTTTTCTTGTTTTTAGTAGCAAAGCTGAGATCTTCTCTTTTCAATATCAAGTACCGATAATGTTGTTAATTGCAAAGCAAGTTTGATATGAATAAAACATCATCCCATATGAAAAGAGCATGTGTGTCTATGTTTAAAGAGTGTTCTTTGCCAGCAGCGCTATAAGCTAAAAAAGAAGTATTTTGATGCTTTTCCACTACATCAGGTGCCCAAGCCATCTCCTGTGTCATCGATGATTGATGTCCAATGGGATACACTTGTCAAATTCTAGAAAAGTGAGAAAAGAATGGTAAGTAAGTCATGGCATTGAGCAAAATCTGATGTTGATCTCATAATCTATTATTGATCTCTTTTGTGCTTGACATTACTACTTTGTTGGTGTAGTTGACTAGTGAGAAAAACATAGACAATAGAAGCAAAGTACAGTTTCACTAGACAACTAGTTCTCATAGCTTTAAAATGCAGCTTATAGATTTGGTGAGTACAAATAACTAGCACTTGGCTTAGTCATAATGTTTGATTGGTTTGTGTTACAAATTAGTTGTCACGGCTTATGCAGTAGACTTGATTGCTTCTAAACAAAATGCTAGAAATATTTGCAGCAGTTGCATCCCATGTCAAATAGTTTAAATTACTGCTGGTTACCTATGTTACAAATAAAAAGATTCAACGTCAGTTTTTTAAACTATCCTTATTTTTAATTCATTTTGAGGAAGCAAAGTATCAAAATGAACCACCAAATGCACTGGATATATTTAAAAACTTCCACTATAGCAAAAGGAAAGGGTTCACTCCTACTGTTCAATCTATTATTGTAAGTAAAGTCAAAATTAGTGCGTAATCAAAATGATACATTAGGTCTATATATGTCATGTTCATTTACCTATGTATCCCATCCACTGCTAGGTTGAAATAGAGGACAAGATAAATGCCCCTGTAAATGATGGTGAGGAACCAAAGGATGTGGTTGATATTGTCTCTGAGGTTCTTCTTCAAAAGACTAAGAAGAAGAATAGCTTTCTGGTAAATACAAGGATAAAAAGCTCATCTGCTAGTGAGGACAATACTGAACGTTAGTGTGAATTAGAAGCTGAACTAGTGATGGAGAAGTAGACATCAAGTGATCTTAGGAAGATTGTGAAGAATCAACAGCTATAGATGGATGACATGATGAAAAAGTTCCAGGAAGCTCAAGAAGAAAGGGCTAGGCAGGATGAGGAGAATAAGAAGAGGCAAGAGGAGAATAAGAAGAGGCAAGCTGAGACAAATACACTAATTAGGGGTCTGATGTCCATGATTCCAGCAAATCAACCAACAAGGTAAGGTTGGTGGGGTTACTAGCTACAGCAACTATGCTGGTGGATGGGCCTTTTGATGGTAGAATATTTTGATAAGTGATCTTTTGGCATGTTGGGGTTACCAGTGTTGATGGTCATTAAACACCAAATATAATCCTTAACTATTGTATAAAATGATATGAAATAAATTACAAAGCATAGTTGTAGGGTTTGATTCTAACAAGTTCCACGAGTTTTGGTGTTCTCACTTGTCTTGTAGGAATATATAATTTTTCATCAAATGCAAGTATCTCAAATAAGGAATTGAACTGCACCATTGCGATGGGCTCATCAAAACGATCGAAATGGACATATCATTTGCTATATTCGGTGTCCGGAGTCAAAAGATATCAATTCCACACCGAAACCAACACTAGAAGACTCTAGAAGACACGAGAAGGCGACCCACCGAAGGCGGGGCCCACCTGCCACAGGGTGGGGCCACCCGGCCCCACCTCGGGGCCGGCCGGCGCTCCACAAAGCCCGTTCGGGGCCCGCTTCTATGGAGGGCTTCCTACCGCCTTAGGGTTTGCATCTCCACTGTTGCTTAAGTCGGTTTGATCCTACGGCGCATGTTCATCCCACCGGGCTATAAATAAAGAGGCAGACCCCCCTCCCTGAGGGCACCATATTATTATGGAGATGTAGAGGCGTCCCTCGAATGGATGACCTCTCACCTCTAGAGAATTAAGGCTAGACTTTCCAATGTAGTAGATTAGTTCTAGTTGAGAGTTAGGGAGAGCGGCGCTACGCCCGGGTTCCGGAGGAGTCTTCGGAGGAGTCGTCAGAGTTCTGGTATATCTTTGTATCTATTCTTGTAAGACTTATGCTTTAATATATTTTATCTTCTCTATTTACTCTTATGCATTACATTTGATTGGCTAGTATAGTTGTTATACTTTAGCATAGGATCTCCGCTCGTATCGAGTGCTCTAATTATTACGTGTGACTAGAGTAGTAATTCGTAGTATAGACATGGCGTTTAGACTATTGGTTACCTGAGGTTACACCCAATCCAACATACAGTTGTGGTAGCCTCAGGTGGTGACAGCCCTGACGGCCGATATATTCCACCATGTTAGGGTTAGTGTTTGTAGGACCGTAGTCGGAGCTTCCTAGTCCTTTCACACCCGTTTTCGTGACTAGTGTTCCGATGTCCCGAAGTGTTATTGTATGATTGCTATATCTATCCATGAATCAGTTATTATAGAACCCCAGTAATAGAGAAGTATTTAGGAACCTTAAACTCTCCCGTTGTCCTCTCACTTTAGCTATCTACTCTTTTATCATAGAATTCTCCTGTGTGTCTGTGTCATTTACGCATAACTCCTATCATTCATCGTTTACCCCTACTTTAGTTTAATTGGTGTATTAGTTAGTAGATACATGATGGTGAACTATCAATATCTTTATCTATTGTTTCCTAGTGGTAAAAATATAAATAACGATACCTGGAATACTCCCGGTAAAATGCTACAATGGTTTTTTGTGCGCTTGTGGAATCCTTCATATTTTAATTGTGCATAAGAAATACCAACAACCAGCTACAATACTTATGCTGGTGGACTCCATGATGCATTGCATGGTCTGTGAACTTTAGGTGGCTGTTAACTTCTGCTAGAAGCATGTGATCTATTAACTCTTGGTGGCTGCATGATCTATGAATTGTGGTAGCTATGTTGCTGTTAGAATTTAGAACGTATGCCCTATGTTGTGGACCACTTTATTTGCAAAATGTCAAGACTTGTAATGGTGATGGTGATGCCCTGTGTAATAGTGATGCCCTGTGTAATAGTGATGGAATTAATATTACTGCTACCATATTAATATGTACTCGTGATCTGTGATGATATTTTCCTATGATCGGTGATGATACTTCCTTGTAATCTGTGACGAATGTGATGTCGCTTTAAATTTGTATTTTTAGTGTTTCTTGAATGAAATTTAAATTTGAATATAATGATTTGGTCAATAATGGGCCAATTCTTCTTTGCACATGGGCTAGCCCAGTTGTATGGGCCAAAGTAAAACTAAAAAACAACAAAACACATGGGCCTAGTGGGAAAAAATATGAAGAACAAATGGGCCTCCTCAATATGGGCCAACGCAGGCCTAGTGATGACGTGGTAAGAGTTGATGTGGCAATAGTGTACGTATACCAAATTCATGACATTCTAGTTCATCACAATAGCCTTTTGCTATGCTTGCTGACGATGCAATCGATGATGAAAATAAATGGGAATTAGTGACAGCGTCAATTGGTGTACCAAATGTATGATGTGAGATACATGGCAGATTTCTCGATCATCATAGCAAGTTAACCCTGACGTATTTTTGGCTATCTGTGATGAAACCCATCGTCATGTAAAGCACTAGCCCTTATACTGGAGCGTGGGAACTAGACCAAGGTTCCTTAGTTCGGTTGCCTAGTACTCATCCAGACATCGGCTAGCTAGGTCTGGACGAGACCATAGAGATTCTCAAGCGTGGTTTGACATCCGGACTCGGTCTGGTTAGGTCGCTCAAACCATTGTCAAAGTTTAAACCCACTCTAGACATAGTGTGTCCATTGTGGTGGCTGTGAGGGCCGGACCCTAGGGGATGGGTCTAAACTAAGGTGCCAGTCCGATCCGATTGCCTCACAGGAAAGGGAAATAGACCCCGATGCCTATGAATTTGAGTGGGGGGTTTATACTTCCCCATATCATCCTTTCTTCTCTTGCTTATTTGTTCAGCTGAGGCAATACATTGGAGTGCAAGAACCTAGTAAGGTTAGAGAGAATTATTAATCCAAGGTTAAGGACCTCATTAGTGCCAAGAGAGTAGCAAGTGTGTATCCATTGATCTCATTAAGCTTGTTAAGGGATAAGTGAGAGTTCGTGCTTATTACTCTTAGTGATCGGCATCACCTAGATGGCCTAGTGGTGATTGGGAGCTTGGTGATCATTCGGTGGTGCTTGTGGATGACCTAAGTCATCTTGTGAGTGATTATGTGTGATTCACTACATCGAAGTGATAAATAATTAGCCCATCGAGAGCACTTGGTCCTTGCGCAGATTAAGGCGGAGCTATACCCTTGCGAGGGTGCTCCAACGAGGACTAGTGGGGTAGAATTGCCATGCTACAGTAGGATTGGAACCTAGGTGCAAAATTTTTGGTCATCTCAGAAAACCTATTTTGCACTAGTGTGGTTCATGTTTCAATTCTTTGTGACATCTTTTTGTTATGTGAACTTTAGGTCACCATGGGAAAGTGCCAATTGACTTTAGGTACACACATGTGGAACAATCACAACTTCATGTGATTTGTTGTTATATATACACATACACAATTATATCTCATTTGTGGCGCGTATTGAATCTATTAATAACCACTTGAGCACTTTTAGAACACTCCCAACCAAGAGAACTAGATGGTTTATATGTTTATTAGTTAGGGCGCCAACTAAACAAAAATATGATGTGTCACTGTAATTAAAAATAGAGAGAATGGAATGGTTTCTTAGATTAGAACCAATGTCTTCACGAGAACTAAGACATGAAGAGATGTGGTAGATAGATGATGGACAGGGAACACATATGATTGGACAACAAATATTTTGTAGAATTATTCATTGAACAATAATTTTATATATAGTTTTTACATAAATTTGTTATAGGTATAGAAACTACATGTGGTTCCTAGTATTGGGACTCCTCTGAGTAACTTAGATGCATAATACTTCACTTATGGTCGGTACTACGATGACAAGCCACGCACGCTGTGGCTTGCTGTCATTGCGGCTGCGATAGCTCGCTAGCAGTTGCTGGTTGCAATCCTTGTCTCAGCAATGTCTCACTTGGCGACAGTCTCTTCATCTGCGACTATGTGGTGGTCCATTAGTGGTTGTGTATAAGGTGGGCTTGGAGCTGACAATGACGACGTATTTGACGCTGTTTTTCTTGTTGGCAGTTTGTCGTGAGTCCATCTCTTTTTGCTTGAGGTCCTTGGTTGAAAAATCATTGTATCAAATTTTCTGTTCTACATTGGTGGTGTCTGATGAGAGTCTTGTTTCTGATGTAGAGGCATCGCTTTGGAGGACACCTTCCCACATTGGAGGTTGCTACAACTTTGGTAGCCCTTTGTTGGTGGTGCAGGGTTGGAAGTTTGTTGTGGTGGTTGTCTGTTGGTGTCTTGTGTTATAATGTTGTGTTATAATGTTATTTGTTTGTCGCATTTTCATCTCTATCAGCGCATAGACCGATAGTTCACCTAATGGGTTATCTTTCTAAAGAAAAATCGGGTTCCTTCCAAAAGAAAGATACATGACACTTGAAGCGAATAGAAAGTTCAAATTAAAAGTTCTTGTACATGCTAATATATACTCCCATCATTTTAAGTATACTAAGTCCTTGTGGATTTTTTAATTATATAGCTTTTGCTTGGTACCTAATTGTATATCAATAATTATATATTTAAAAAATTTATAATTTAGAAGGAAGTATATGCTCCGAGTGCTCTCGGGCGGGTGCATGCGCGAGGTCAGTGGCGAATTGAAGCAGTTGTTATGTTCAGCGGCGGTTGAGGCCGGCCGGCCGGCCGGCCGACGCTGGCCGCGCGCGCAACAGATAGAATTAAACCTCACCGGCCGGTGACTATACAAAATTGCCGACATCACATCAGCGAGGTCAGTCAAACTTGCCTACTGCGTGCATTCAGTGATGGTCACTGGTCAGTAGATCCAGAGCTTCAAGATATTCCTGGATATATATCTCCCATCTCCATGTGATCAATTGACTGGGACTGTAAGGCAGGGTGTTATTATATGGAGTACCATACATGAGTATACTACAACATGTCGCGATCAATCACGCATGCCTGCCGTTAGTGAGACCATGACTCCATGAGAGATTCCTGTGACAAAATGGCTCACTGGCTGCCCTTAGCTTCTAGAAAAAAAATGGATAGATACGGGACCCATGAATACTTAATTACTAGCTGCTAGTTGGATATGATTATTGTTAATTTGTTCTCGGCTACTTTGACTTGACTTCAGCTCATGGACCAACAACTTGACGGCCGCAACCTGGATGAAGGAAATATTAACAAAGGAGTGCCATTTATATTATTGGTTTTTGCACGTCAGTCTTGGCAGCGACATCCACAGATGGAACTCTTAACAGAGGAAAAGTAATGATTAATTTTATTTGGGCTGGCCTGTGAAGCTGTGACACATGATTAAAGGCCCATGGGCTGACCGTTTTGCTGGACCGGTGTAGAAAACGTCGACTTATCGGTCCGTGCAGCAGAATCATAACTATTTCAATCTTCAGTTTCAGTACACAATTCCCGACGAACTTGACAAAAGAGTTCACTTTCCCTGTCTTAACATGACATCCAGAAAGGAAAACTGCCGTCAGTGTCTGTATATTCCTAGTTTGATCAGCCAAGTTATGATACAAAAACTACTCTACATGATTTTTGGCAAATGGAATCTGAAAGGAACCACACATATATATGCACCATTCATCAATAATGGAATTCTTTAATGTACCGCTTGACTATTCACTTCTTAAGTTTTCCTCTCAAACCTGGAACTCCTTACGCGTGACTAGATCTAAGGCCAGTCTTAATGGGGTTTCATGAGAAATGTCATGCACATTTATTAGGGTGTCACGTCAGCAGATCTAATCTTTTTGCATGAAACTGGGAGGAGAGAGAAGAGATTAGTTTCATCCCCACGACACTTGCTCGGCACTGTTTCCAAAAACATGAAACGAGATTGAAACTCCACTGAGAACACAAACGCGTTTCATCGGAAGGGACGGACGCCAAGGCGGGCGAGGCCGCCGTGGGCGCGCCCATCCGCCACGGGCGAAGCTCCTCCAAAGACGCCGCTGGCGGTAGCACCGCCGTATGCGAAGCCCGCTGTGGCCCTTTTGGGCGAAGCTCCGCGAAAGCCGCGGATGCCTGCTACGCGCCTCGCGAACACGGGCGACGCCGCGACGCAGGCGGGCCCCATCAAGTGAGCGCTGGCGCCGCCAAGGTTCCTTGGCGCGCATCGCTGTGGGCGGGCTTCCATCGAAGCCGCATGTGGGTTCCGCCGCCGCCGCGCGCCGGCCCTGCCCCGCACCGCCGCGTGAACAACGCCGCCGTAGCGAAGCGCTACTATGGTCGGGTTTCGCCCGCGCGCGTGGCAGTTCCGCGCAGCGCGGCGCCGGGCCGCCATGGCCTCCTCCGCCAACCGGTGAGCGCGAGGGCCGACAACCCACGAACTCCGTCGGGCGCGCCCGCCACCGTTCCCGCGCCGGGCGCCGCCACGGACGTGACCTCTGCCGTTCGCGCGCGCGCCTGCGTGGGCACATCCTCCGCCGTTCAGCGCGCGAGCTCCGCCCGCCCCGCAGCGCGTCCTCCGCCGTTCGCGCGCGGGGTGCGACATCCGTAGTTCTACGCGCGCGGGCACCGCCACGGACACCGGCCGGCGGCTACCGCGGACACCGGCCGACAGCCGCCGCGAGGGCGACCTCCATCGTTCAGCGCGTGGGGGCGCCGCCTCGGACGCGGACACCAGCCACCGCGGGCACGGCCGACTGCGACCTCCACCGTTCCGTGTTGGCCGCCGCCACATACGCGAGCACTGGCCGCCGCGGGCTTCGTCGTTCTCACCGCCATGGACTTGCTCTCCGTCAGCTTCGTCACAGGCACGGGCTCCTTCACTTGTAGCTCTGGTGAGGAAAAGAAAGATTGTAGGACCTAACGGCCTATGAAGGTGTGCAATAAAACAGTGCATTGAGAGGAAGAGCTATTTCATATGAAAGTTTCATGTCTTGGAAACTGGGAGGTGAAACGTAGCATTGAGACTGACCTAATTACCAACCTGTGACCTCTCACAGTATAAATGACCATAGAAAATCAAAGAGTAATCATATGCAATCAATAACAATCATCATGGTGCGTGACAAGGCTTGGTTCTGACACCATAACTGACCAGAGGGGAAGCCTCAAGATACCTAGCGCTCCATCTTTTCCAGCTGGCACGCCGTAAGAACAGGACAATATGCCAAGAGCTACATAATATCATATAGGATTCAGTTCCATGGCTCCCAGAAGATCTCATCAAGAAAACAAGGGCGGAAAATAGATGCAAGGTACATGCCTGGATACTAATGTATGGTAAAATTCTTATAGGTGGATAACCTGTAGAAAAGAGGCTGTAGATCTTGTTCAGGCTGTACATAAAAAATTTTCTAGGATAACACCCCGCTCCAAACTACTTTAGCGAAGGGGCATAGCAAGGAGAGGTGCAGCCCTATCTCCAATAGTCCATTGCATATGATGTAGTGCTCGTGATGTGGCCTCAGTATACTGAAGCAAGAATGCCAAACGTTTTTTGGGGTGCATATATATATTGTGTGGAACCTATAAAAGGAACATAATAGGAGGATTTTTGAAAATGGGCATAAAATGGTGGAACATGTTGATGAATATCTCATAAAGGAGGATATTCTTCAGAGGCATAGAGCCATATATTTTGTGGGCAACACAATGTTTGTGTGTGCAATATCCTTTGGCAATGGGTTTTGGTCCTATGACTGATGTAGTTAGACACCATGGGTGCCATTGTAAATAAAACTTTATTTCCTTCTCAATTTAGTAGCAGAGATATGATCCTGCCTTTATTTTGAAAAAACAATCATCCTTGTTATAACTGATAAGTCTCCTGATTCCTGACAGTCATATGTATACGCAATCATTTAGCTAATGTAGTAATAATATGGAGAATAATGGACCCATTAATTAATTAATATATATGCCTGCATGCCAGTATGCATGGTACTTATATGATAAAAAGTACACTCCTAATTAAACAAGCAGTAAAGAGAAACATTTATTATCTATATACTTCAAACATAGACTAGCTACAATACTTTGCACAACATTATCAATCGATAAATTAAGGTGGAGTGAACAATACTCAAAACTTACTGTGTACTCAATATAATTACCATCCCTTGCTTATGTAGCAACAGAAAGAACAGATGCATGCCGCGCATCGATCCAACCAACAAATTAGCTACTACATCTACCAAACAATCAAGAGTATGGTACGTAGCTTTGTTCTCAAGATAGCATCCATGACAAGGCTCTATAGTAAACCCTAGCTGCCTGACTACGAGGTGCATGGGCAGGCTTAATCCATTGTTGTCAGCTCAGATGCCTAGGAGCAAGAACGAATCTACCAAGGCACGACAACGATGCTTCTGCAACAAGCATGGTTCTAGTTGCCCTGTTTCCTAGCTGTGGAGATTGATCGGAGCCATGGATGTGTCATGCATAGTCTGTCTGGTTCGTTGACAGGGAAGAAAGAATCATGCTGGTTGTCATGGAGCGTGAGAGCTGGCGCTGAAAGAGCCTGCAGATGCATGCAGGACGTATAGTGCAATAGTGCGACAATACTAGGGTCTAACGTATGGCTGCTTAGCTGCCCCTTTGTTTAATGTCCATATATATAGGAGTAGATATATACATGAACTGGAACGAAGCAATATTGTGAGCTTTGATTATCATAACTTCACATATCGTACCAAAACAAATCTGTATGTATCAATGCAGTGCTACATTAATATTCAACCTTAATATATGCAATTGTGTATTTCCATGTCATCAATCTGCAAATTAGAGTTCTGTGGTTGATTTCCTTTTCTTTCTTTACATGTCTAATAACTATCATGTGACAAAAATTGGTTGTCTAGTTATCAATCAAAAGAATTAATGGATGATTTCATAACACAATAATGAAAATCATATCACTGAGATGTTGGTTTCTAAGAAAGATTAAGGAGTGTTTGGGATGGCAATCCCTGACCACGCGGTATATGCTGGTATGGGTGCCGCGCCCGCCAACCCGTGGCACAGAAACATAGATCGAGACAGGAGAGAGTGGCCTGTCAACCTACCCTAAAACGAATATGGAGGTCAACTGAAGGAGTGCTCAAAATCAACTGTGGAGCCGTTCAGATTGCTTTACGATTGGGAGCTTGAGGTAATACGGGATAGTTCAGTCGATTTGGTGAAAGTAGGCTATGGTCACCTAGGCAAGGTGTTAGACGTCTTCAATTCAGAATTATTGGCATGTCAGCAAGCCCTGAAAGCTGCTGCAGCCTTGGGGATTAGAATTGTTGAGTTAGAATCGGTCCCCATGACGGTGGTACAAGCAAAATGATACCATCAGCTTTGATCTTAATTAGTGCTGCATGTGGACTAATATGAGAGACCAAAAATCTGGTGGCGGCCTTCACATTTCCACAGGATAAACTTTGCTTATATTCCTAGATTCTGCAACTCTGCTGGTGCATGAATTCACAGCCAAGAGTTTGTACTAGGCCTGGGTACCGATCACTTAAGTGAGAGTATTCCGAGTTGTATAAGTCACCTGTTTGCCAATGATTTGGCATCAGCTTCTCAGTAATGGAAAGAAAAATTAAATTTCCAGTTAAAAAAAAACTTTTGTCATCTGCACCGAGGCCGGGGAGGGAGACGATTATTGGTAATCATCTCGTTAGCTGCTATTTTAGCCGGGAGGCGGGAAGTACGGATACGGCACAGTTTGCTGCGTCCAGTAGTAGGTCTTCAGGCTTTAACTCCATCCCTCGATGATCAATCTTTCAGAGACTGTAGTGGATTTCGTCGGGGAGGCTCATCGACAAAGGTGTGGTTGTAAGCCGTTTGATTGCTGTGTGCTAATCACTATGGATGAAAATGGTACGGATTTTATCCGACCGTCCGTTCGACCGAATTCGTTTAGAGGGGTTTAGATCTGTCCGTATCCGGATCCGGATATTTAACATCTGGTACCGTATCCGTATCCGACTACTCAAATCGCATATTTATGATGTCGATGTCCAATCGTATCTTATCCGACATGGATGACACTATCCATATTCGAATCCGAATCCGGACAGAAATATGAAAACAAATATGGTATCAATGATATCCGTCCGTATCTGATCCGTTTTCATCCATGCTAATCACCGTGTGGAATGTGGATGGTCGGGTGTGAACGCGCAACGACCATACATACTTCAAGTCTTCAACAAGCGCACCCTTGACAACGGCTTATTTGATGCTAACAGTTTTTGAGGAGCTAGGGCCGGTGCGGCGTGGCATCCAGTGCAGAACCTGGGCCATGGCTGGGTTCAGTAAACTGTTGCTCTTTGTTCAGTTTCAGAATTGAGTTCGTTTTAACCTCATGGTCGTTTACTTCTTATATATGGCTCGATCGTTGGGCCAACTCTTTTTTTGTGTTGTTCCTCGTACTCTTCCCTTAACGAAATACAAATACATGCTCAGGCATGTTCTGAAACAATAGATTGGAGTTTCAAAAATAAAAGCGTTGTGATTTAATTTCTTTCAGAAAAGGATAAATCAAAATGATTCAAGAATCAAGGATGGCCCACAAAAGCCTGACATGCGATCCATGGCTCTTGACCACAATATTCTATTTGTCTTTGTAGCTTGCTGAAATTCCACGGTCAAACTAAGAGCTAGCTCCCAATAAGCAAAACAACGTACCATCGATCCTATCGCGGTCATGCACTCATATGTCATATATAAAAAGATTATATGGCTGCACGAACGCGGGTGAGAGTGAGACTGAACTATGGAAAAATATCGATGCAGACTGATCACACGAGTGGATCGGAGTAGGTGGAGAGAATTAGGAAAAAGGAATTGTTGGCATGATCCGAAGAAACAATCATGTTTGTCTCTTTACGCCTAATCACATGTGTCATCGATCCGCTAACAAATACTACAACGGTTTCTGTAAAAAACAACACATTTAATTGTATAGGTGCTGTCTTTTGATGAGCACCGGACTATTCCTATGGGTGTCGCAGGTTCAGAAACACAGCAAGCGCTGTGAATCTCTGGTAGTTCGAGCATACAAAACACTTAGGGCCACATGCAATTTACCCTGGTTCGAGTTTCTGAGCCCTATGTCTAGGAGTATGGTCTTCTTGTTAGAAATGTTCAACCAAGAATTCTTACGATAGAGAAATCAAAGAGAGTGGTGGGAGATAACACGATGCTATTCTATGGTTCTAAGTGAGATCATCCGAAAAATGAGTCTCGGATTGATCGTCCCCTCACGAGAGCCCATGCCTCTCCTTATATATTGAGGAGGGTACATAGGAGTACAAAATCCGATGGTTTCTTTAGGCTTTTTGCCTTGCGCTCCGATCTCCTTTTGCCAGTGGTGCCGAATACTTCTTTGTCATGTAGGAGGGGTTCAACAATGTCGCAACCACTCTGACATCCCTACTTGTTGGATATATAGGCCAAGGATACCTGCACCATCCATATATTTGACCACTTCTCCTATCATCAATCAGAACCAGTGGCAAAGCGGGCCCAAGAGGATTGGGTACATCTGCTATCTTAGAGACCAAGAATTGAAGATCTAGATCTAGACAATAGGATAGAATCAATATGTCAAAGATTTTCTGTAACAAACTAGGAAACCAATCTGTTATAGCCGATCTGATCCATTGTAACTCTACTGCCCTGGGCTATACAAAGGGGAGTAGCGGCCTCCCGATCAGGATCCTAGTCTTTACATTTATCCCACCTACTCTTTCCTAGCGCCTAGTTAGGAGAAGTAGCAACCCTTATAACTGAGCATACAAATGTATAGATCCACCTTTAAACTGGACATAGAGTACCACGTGCTTCAACTAGTATAATTCATGTCTTGTGTGTTACCATCTAATTTGCCTTACGCAAGTAGCTGCTAGACACTGCCAAAGCTAATTCTTTTGGCTCTGGTGCGGTTGGATGCTTGACACTATTTGCTAAAGTGAGCCTTCTCCTTGCTTCCTTAATACATAAGGATTCTTCCCATGCCTAGAGGGACTGAAGAGTTGGTCTGGAGACCCCTACTATGTGAGCTTGCGGAAGTCCTTTGTCCTGACCCATCACGCCCTCTGCTGAGGGAGTGGCCGACAATACCTCATGGTAGAGGGAATGGCTGACTCATGGCGAACCAATGCTTTAGTGCCTATCCGGCCATGAGTACATAACAAATTCTAGAGCTAGCTTCTAGCCTTCTCTCGGATGGTTGTTGGCCCTAAGCCATGGTTGGGATGCAAGGGTTATGGCTTGGCCAAGGCTCCCCTTAGGTCAAAGCTTCGAGTGATGGCAGTGACAACCTTCTCAAGCTTGCCTCTTAGATATCGAGCACATCTTGGGTGGGGGGGAGTGGGGGGGAGGAGAGGCCATCTTCGGGCTGCCGAGCTATCCCTTTTTGGGGTGCGCGTGAGCACAACCTATGGTTGTACCCTTGAGCCCCTGGTTGATTGGGAGAACCAGCTGGGGGGTTAGTTGGTCTGATGCGCCCTTAATCCAAGGACTTAAGATACCCATATATAGATTCTTGTTAGTGGGTGCTGAAACCCTATTTCTACACCATGTTGGCCACTGATCCAGTGCTACCCTTTGATCGGCGCACCAAACTAATCCAGCACTGCTAAAATAGCAGCAGTGACTCTAAATTGTTTCTTTGTGGCCTTTGTGTCTGGGTCGCTTCCACCTTATGTCTTGGACTCTTGCATATCATTTAGGTCTTCAACACTACTTGTAATGTCTTTTTGAGGTGTTGATCATCCGGATCACCACTTTGTCGAGTTCCATATCCACCTTGCATCCATTTGAACTGTACTTTTGTATACTAGCAGAATGTCACGTTGATCATCAATATCAAAATCCAAACTTAATGGCTGATAGGGTCCACTTTCCTTACAATTGATCAATTGCCCATCAACACCCATTGGACCATTGACTAGTGACGCCGTGTCCTCCGGGACATTGGCGACCAAGTGACGCGCCCACGCCGTCGCCCGCCACGGACCGAATGCGGTGGGTCCTTCGACGCCCGCGCCAACGCCAAGCCCGTCGCGTCTCGATACGCCACCCGTGCCCGCCCTCGCCACGGCCCGACGATGCACATGCGCGGGTTGGGGGCACCGCCAGAGAGCCTCACCGATGCCGTCGTCTCTCGCCGAGGCAAATGCAGCGTCGCCGCCGCCTCCACCGGCCCACTTCCGACTCCGCCCACAAGAGCCATGGAACGGAGGCGGTGGCTCCATGGCCGGACGCCGTGGCGCCCTCCGTCCAAGCAACGGCGCGGGCGCGGGCCTCCCGGACTTCGCCTACGACCTCGATGCCGTCACGCCTCCCGCCTCCTCCGACTCGTCTCACGGGCGCTGCCACCGGTTGAACGGCCGCTGAACGCGACCGCTCCTACGCCGACGTGGCGGCCGAACGCCGCCCAACCCGGCCGGACCGGACCTCCCTCCCGCACGCCGAGCCCTCGGGGCCGGATTCGTCTCCTCCTCGGTTGGGGGGGGCGGTTCCACTGAGCGGCCCTCGGGGAGGGCCGGTGGGGCGACTCCGCCGTTCCGGCTTGCAGCCGACGGCCCTCATGGCCGGAGCTCGCCGGGGACGGGCGGCGCGCACCCCGGAGCGGCCTCCATGGCCGGAGAACGGGCCTCGGCCCCGATCCGCCATGAGAGGAAGGGGGGAGGAGGACAAGGCAATAACGACGGCAGCCATCTCACAAAGCAGCAAGCACCAGCGGGCGGCAAGGCCGGGGGGCGGTGGCGACGGGCGGCAATAGTTGGGGAGCGGCCGGGGAGGCGTTGGGGCGGCGGTTAGGGTTGGAAACCCTAACCGCCGGGCCCTTATAGGGCCACGGCCGGGTTGGCTGGCTCGGGCCGCGGGCCTTGGTTGGCCGGAAAATTGATTTTCTCGGGTCGGTTTTCAAGTTTCTGCCCCGCCAGCTGGGCTCCTTTGCTGCTCTAGGCTTTCATTTTATTTTTCGCTTTGTGCCTAGAATTTCAATTTCGTTATTATTTCTATCAGCAGTAGTATAAGTTGATTAGCATAAGATTTGCTAGTTTAATTTATGCAAGAACATCAGTGCCTTGTATTGATTGTCATTGTCCTGTACTTGCTGTACATTGTCATTATAAATATAATTGTGGTTTGTTTATATTATTTGCAATGGCTCATATGATTCTATTATATTTTTTGCGAATATGTGGTGCACCCAAACATTTTTCCCATCACATATTAATTACATGTGTGACTTTGATATATTATTTTGGGCTCTGTTGGTACACCCAAATCCCCCTGTTTTGCACCAACAGAATATTACACTTGTATTTTATAATAGAATTATGTATGTTAGTGCTCCCCAAACCCCTTTTGCACTACATACACATAAGTTTGCTAAAATTTGGGTATGCTGGTGCCCCCAAACCACACTTTTGCACCACATACAAGTTAAATTGGATTGTTGATTAAGTTGCAATTTAACTATGCAATCCATAGAATTAGTAAACGCTAATTACTATAGAGCTTGAGTTGCAATATAAATCTCTTGTTTATTTTGGATAAATAACACAAGGTAATGGAGTCTATGGCATTGGCTGCGTTTAATTCTTTATGAATTATCCTGCCCAGAGACCGTGCCATAGCAGTAATTAAATCACCCATTCTTTGAGAGGTCTACATCATATTTCACAGAAATATGATGATTACCTACACCGTGTTTTACCCAAACCTATGACAAGATATCTACTTTAAAATATTGCACTTCGTATTGCAACATTACCATGTTGATTTTAATTTACCCTATGGTAAATTAATTAATCCATGGTTGTCCATGTAGGATCATGGCTACTAAGGAGTTCGATGAACTCGCGTTAGATGGTAGCAATTACCCTACGGGCTTCGATATCAAGATTGCACTTGCCTCTCGTAGTCTTTTGGCTACAATTCAGGGAACCCCAAGTGGGGTTGTCACGCAAGATAAGCAAACCTACCTTTGCTTTGGCTTTGCTACGGTATTATATTCATAAGGATCTTAAATCTGAATACCTTATGATTGAAAACCCTCGAGAATTATGGCTTGCTCTTAAAGAGAGATATGATCAGCAAAAAGAACTCATTTGGCCCGAGGCCAATCATGAATGGAATAATCTACGTCTCCAAGATTTTAAATCTGTGGCAGACTATAACCATGCTGTTCATAGGATTTGCTCTAAGTTAAAGTTTTGCGAGAAAGAGCCAACGGATACAGATAAGATAGAGAAAACTCTCTCTACCATGCTTCCGTCTGATAGAGTATTGCAACAACAATACAGGGCTCACAATTACCAAGCTTATTCCCAGCTTATTCATACGTTGACTCAAGCAGAAAAACATGATGAACTTCTTATGAAGAATCATCATAAGCGCCCTATTGGTACGGCGCCTGCCAAGTTCACAACGCGTCTTGAAAGATAATAGGAATAAAAAGAAGTTCAATGGACTGATCCAAAGAACAAATTTGGTAAGCGCAAACACAACAGAGACAAAGACCTAATTCCAACAAGAGAAACAAGGACAATGCGAACCCCAAAAATGACAAAAAGTGTCATAGATGTGGAGATTTTTCGCATTTTGCCAAGAATTGCCGTGCACCTAAGCATTTGGTTGCTTTTATACCAAAAGTCTTTAAAAGAAAGCAAGGCAGCAGAAGATACAAGATATGAGGCACACTTCAATCTTGCATCCGAGGCCGCAAAGGGAAGCTTGAGTTGTTCACATCGGGCCCCAAAGAAACCAATGAACAACAAGGCTCTTAATATTGAAGAGAAACTTCCATCGACGGACAACATACTCCTAGACTTCAGTTCTGGTGATATGTTTGGAGATTTGGAGTAATCTCAGTCCAGACTTGATATCACACTTGATTGTTGTTGTACATAGTCTAAGTTATAAATAGTTTGGATAATTATTTAGTGTGCTTGAGAGTTGTATATAGTTGTTTATACTATCCTTATATTGTATTAACTCATAGATATTGTAGTATCATACTCTTGTATTTGATATTCAATATATATTGTATGTATAGTTCTATATGTTATATTTGAATTTTCATTTATATTTGCTTTACATATAGATGTCTATTGAACTCAATCCCATAGGAGGAAGAATTATGCCTTGTGGACTCATGTACCACAAACTCTATACTTAGAGAGATGAAATATTTTCAGACTCTTAAGAAAAGAGAAGGAAATATTATGACCATCATTTGGGCCGCGATGCGTTGATAGTTGGTTCAGGTAGAGCCACTATTACTCTCCCCTATGGGTACAGCAGACACGTTAGAGGATGCCTTGTTGTATCCTGACTCTACTCGTACCCTACTAAGTTTTAGAGATATCCGTAAGAATGGTCTACATGTTGAAACACATATAGATCATAAAGAGGAATTTCTTTTGATTACTAAACTTACTGGATATGGCAAGCAGATCTGTGAAAAGATTTCTTCACTCCAAACTGGATTGTACTTTACATACATAAAACCTATAAAACATGTTGCTTACAAGATAATTTTCCAAGATGTCGATACATTCCGCAATTGGCATGATCGACTTGGGCATCCTGGAATAGGGATGATGCGGAAAATTATTAGCAATTCCATTGGTCATGATATGGCAAATGTCAAATTTCCCCAAAATAAAGATTTTTGTTGCACTGCTTGTGCCACGGGGAAATTAATTTTAAGACCGTCACCTCTTAAAATTAGAGCTGAACCACTCAAATTCCTTGAAAGAATTCAAGGAGATATTTGTGGTCCGATCCAACCATTGACGGGGCCGTTCAGGTACTTTATGGTATTGATAGACGCATCTACTAGATGGTCTCATGTGTGTCTCCTATCGACACGCAACCATGCCTTTGCCAAAATAATGGCCCAACTTATTAAGTTGAAGGCACATTATCCTGAACATCGGATTCAATCAATCCAAATGGACAATCTTTGCTGAATTCTCATCCCACGCTTTTTAACGATTATTGCATGGCATTGGGAATTCAGGTTCAGCATTCGGTTCCATACGTATATACACAAAATGGTTTGGTGAATCGTTGATTAAAAGAATCAAGCTCATTGCAAGACCTTTGTTGATGAATTGCAAATTGCCTACGTCGTGTTGGGGTCACGCAGTTCTGCACGCTGCTGATTTGATCCAACTATGACCAACTGCATATCACGAAACCTCCCCTTTGCAGTTAGTACGTGGGAATCCTCCGAGTATTTCCCATTTGCGTAAATTTGGGTGCGTTGTATACGTACCCATCTCACCACCTCAGCGAACATCGATGGGTCCTCACAGGAAATTGGGGATCTATGTGGGATATTCCTCTCCGTCGATCATTAAGTATTTAGAACCTCGACGGGGGATCTATTTACAGCCCGGGTTCGTTGATTGTATATTTAATGAGGATCATTTCCCGGCATTAGGGGGAGAATTGTACCAAAAGAATGCCGGGAAATTGATTGGAATGTGAAGGCATTTCATTTTCTCGATCCACGTACTACGTAAACGAACTACAAGTTCAAAAAAATTATTGATTTGCAAAATATTGCAAACAACCGCCAGACGCTTTCTCTAATTATAAAGGTGTTACAAAGTCTCTCCATCCTGCAAGGAATGTGCCCGAACGAGTGGAGGTACCTAAGAAAACCACTCAACCCCCCTATTAGTAAAAAGGGGGGAGAAGCACTTCCAAGAAGCAAGATGTGATTGCTGGCAAGCATAAGAAGACTGGAAATGCAACTCAATCTTTGATTGAAAGACACCTAGAGGACATATATTGTCCTGTGGATAGAAGTGATCCACAATCTAGCTCAGTTATGCGCATAAACACTGAGGCTGGAACATCGGAAGACCCTGGACCCATCGTTTTGGGAAGTCATGATGAATCTTTAAGGGTAGATGAAATTGCCATAAATTTCGTAGAGACTGGAGAGTCTTATAATCGTAAGTCCATAATAGTCGACTGTTACTTTTCTGAAGAAATTGCAAATATCCTTCCCGACCGATTCAGATCCTAAGTCTATGGTCGAGTGCAAGAAGCGCCTCTGAGGACTGGGATAAATGGAAGGTAGCAATTGAAACAGAGAGATCGCCTCGCTTAATAAAAAGGAAGGTGTTTTCTACCGTAATGCCAACACCTCCCGCATTATCTTCCCCTGTAGGATACAAATGGGTTTTCGTCCGTAAAAGGAACGAAAACAACGAAGTGGTGAAATATAAAGCAAGGCTAGTGGCACAAGGTTTTACGCAAAGACCTGGCGTTGATTTCAACGAAACTTACTCTCCGGTAATGAGCGGAATAACGTTCCGATACTTAATAGCTTTGGCAGTACAAAATCGTCTATCTATGCAGTTGATGGACGTAGTGACCGCATACTTGTATGGGTCATTGGACTCGAGATATACATGAAAGTTCCCCGATGGAATCAAGATACCGCATCCTAAGGCAAATCGCAACATGTATTGCGTCAAGTTGCGTAAGTCATTATATGGCTTAAAGCGGTCGGGCGAATGTGGTACAATCGGTTAAGTGAATTCCTTAAGTTGAAGGGATACACAAATAATGATATTCGCCCATGTGTCTTCATCAAGAAATCATCAACAGGATTTTGTATTATATCGGTATATGTCGACGATCTCAATATCATTGGCAATGAATCGATATTAATGAAGCACGTCATCATTTAAAGACGGAGTTTGAAATGAAAGATTTGGGTCAAACCAAATTTTGCTTGGGTTTACTGACTTGAGCATTTTGATTCTGGTATATTTATATACCAATGCGCCTATGTCCAAAAGGTATTGGAGAAATTCAATATGGACAAGTCATATCCAACAAAAACACCGATGGTAGTGAGATCCTTAGATGTAGATAAGGATCCTTTTAGACCACGGAAAAAAGGAGAAAAGATTTTGGGACCACAATACCCATATCGAGTGCCGTTGGAGCACTTATGTATCTTGCAAATAGCACCCTACGGATATTGCATTCGGCAGATTAATTTGCTAGCAAGACATAGTGCTTCTCCTACCAAACGTCATTGGGTAGGAGTTAAGACTGTTATGAGGTATCTCAACGGTACTAGAGATCTTGGATTATTCTATAGCGTAAATCAAGATCCAATTTTGTTAGGATATACTGACGCCGGTTATTTATCGATCCCCACCATGGCGGATCACAAACCGGCTTTGTATTCTTGCAAGGTGGAACAGCAATATCTTGGAAGTACGCAAAGCGGGACATTAGTCTCTACCGCCACCAATCACTCAAATAATCGCTTTATATGAAGCATCACGCGAATGCGTATGGCTTCGAGAGTAGTAAACCACATAACTTCCGGTCATGTGGTATTGGTGCACTTGAGACACCGACTATTATCTTTGAGGATAATTCGGCGTGTGTTACTCAAATGGAATCAGGTTATATTAAGAGTAATATGACTAAACATATTATTCCAAAATTATTCTACCCCCATGAGCTCCAAAAGAATGGAGAAATTGAAATCTTGCGAGACTAAATCTTGTGATAATCTTGCGGATTTATTCACAAAGTCTCTACCATACTCCGCATTTCATAAATGTGTCGAGGGAATTGGTATGAGAAGGCTTAAAAATTTGCAAGAATCAGGGGGAGAATCTCTCTGAATAGAACCTGCTCCAATTACACATTATACTCTTTCCTTTATATGAGTTTTACTCTTCTAGAGTTTTCTCACATAAAGTTTTTAACGAGGTAATGGTAACACATGGCAAATGTCATATTATCTATTTTTCCTCATAGAGGTTTTTCGAAGATAATTATGGCATATTTGATCATTGATCAAAATTGTTTTAGACTATGTCTTAGGAATACCTAAAGGGTCTATTAACATTGGAGAAATATATCATGGTCTTTCTCCTTATTTTTCCCCCTCGGGTTTTTAAGGAGTTTTGCCTGGTATATCGATATACTTTGGATTTTTCCCACAGTGTTTTTCCAAAGCTTCAAGACATTTACAGATGAACAAGGGATGATGCCTACACAAGATCAATTGATCAAGGGGGGGAGTGTTAAGAATATTTAAGATAAATATTAATTAGTGATCAATTATTGTAATCCCGTAATTAGCATGTGCTAATTACGTCATTAGTAGGCATAACCGTTTAGGCCCTTTGGGCACCAACAGACACCACTTGGTGTATGTGTCACTGACACATATAACTGCCATATGTATATATA
>JADLZL010005166.1:0-26235 GCA_015844335.1 Chrysopogon serrulatus
AACTAAGAGATAACTCGAACTCGACGGTATACCTTAAGCTCGATACCATTTGATGCGAGACATGATTCGATCTCCGCTAGGTTCCTGGATAACTCCCTCGATTTCGAGCGAACGCTGACATCAATCCATCCTGGCTCGCGATCAAAAGACCCGAACGCAACCTTAAGCACCACGAACCGTCGCCATCAACCGTGTCATCAAACTGCTGACTGGCCAAGAAGGCGAATCCGCGCTCGCGAAACGAAGCACACAACCTCGGCCGAAATGCCGCCGGCCCACCCGGCCCATCCACGCGGCCACGCGCTAGCCGGGACCCCTCCACAGCCCCCGTGCCGGTGCGTGCCGCCCAAATCCAGTCCCTCCGCGCCATTGAATCCGGGAGTGAGCTCAGCCCGAATCGAACAGTAGTGGAGTGGCACGACACTGGCGCCAGCCATCCTCGCGGCGCCTGTCGCTTCCTTGAATCGCGAGATCACCGACCGCAACGCTTTCCCACGCCATGGTTCTGACTCGAGTTCCTCGCTGACCGCGAATCCGCCCCCATCGCCGCATCGCGCCCTCGTTGCGAAGCTCCCGCGATGTCGCCATTGCGCAGTGTCTGCTCGATATCCTTTTGGATCTCGCACATATACTGCATTTATTTTTCTTTTTATTGTCAGATTCCACAAATAGCAAATTATGTTTACCGACATGTGTACCTATCATCCATCACAATTGTCCAAAATTGGTAGGGTAGATGTGTCGGGTCTCGTGATTTTATTTATTGAATTTTGGTCAGCGAGGAGGCCGAACTCGAGCGTGATGCGACAATTTGCTTTAACGACAATCAATGAGGAACATTTTTCACTTTTTGTTGTAAGCGATCAAGAACCTTTTCCTCTAGTTCAGATTATGATAAGCCAATTCA
This sequence comes from Chrysopogon serrulatus, assembly GCA_015844335.1. Lineage (NCBI taxonomy): Eukaryota > Viridiplantae > Streptophyta > Magnoliopsida > Poales > Poaceae > Chrysopogon > Chrysopogon serrulatus. Next base: position 908 of record JADLZL010005166.1, read on the forward strand.
CCATAGCTGGCTTCACCATTCTGAATTCTTTTTCTTGCTGCAAACACGGTAGTTAATCACCTAATTTAGTTCTAGACGAGATAGCTTTTGGACTAACTAGATTCATTGTCTAACACAAAAATTGGGCTAATCTATCCTACGGTTAGCTAGCTCTGGTTACTCTAACCCCTGAATACAACCTAGTCCTAGTGTTCCCAGTTTGTATCCCTCGTAGTTCAGTACACAGGGCTCTAGTGCTCAAGGACAACTCGTCCAAAATTTAAGGTATCGGATATATGACCATGTTTCCTTATCATGCATATATTCTGATTGAATGGAACCATTTTTGCATCTCAAAAACATGCCACATATGTATAATTCATTGAGAGTGAGTAAAAAGGGTCCTTTACAAGAATCGGCTAAGCATTCCTCTTTAAACATGTAGTGTTTATTCTTGAGCCTTAGTGATTCACAAGCAACAATCATCTTCCCCTCCAAATGGTGTCAAGAAGGCGCTGAATCGATTTTTGATAACCGAGCAAAAAGTTATGCCTGTTTTACTAAAGGTATCTCAAGTTATGTTTTTCTAGGAGGCACAACACGGCAGCGTTGGTTAGGGCAAAGCGTCCTAAACTCTAACACCGATCATAGGTATTCGCGGATGATGTAAGGAGAGAGCTGCGATGCGGCGAAAAGAACAGCGGCTGGCAACCTATCTAGGGTTAAGCGGCTGCGAGAAATCACACAAGGCTGCTAGCGGGGCAAGTCGAGTAATATGGTGGCTTTTGACTTGTTGTTTTAAGAACGATTGGATGGAGCAGATCACGATTAAGATAAAAACACACACACAATGGACTCTAACACAATCTAACCAACAACAAGACCTCGACTCGGACACAAAAGTCAACACGACGAACTCCGAAACCGAAATATGCAATGGCTATGGCGTGGAGAGGTTGTAAGATAGGAAACAATTATGGTCGTGGACTATGGAATAAAAATAAAACACGAACTAAGGGATAACTTCGAACCCGACTGGTATACCTTAAGCTACGATACCACTTGATGGGGACGTGATTTCCGATTTTTCCGTTAGATTCTCGGATAACTCTCGCTTTGAGCGAACGCGACACACCGATCGAGGCTTCGGATCGAAAGACCCGAACCCCCGCAACCTCGGCACCACGAACCCTCGGGTTATCAACCGTGCCACCAGCCGGTTGACCTCGCCAAGAAGGCTAATCCGTGCCTCGCAAAAATGAAGAACACAAGCAAGAACTCGAAAAGAACGCACCTCGGAAAGTTGGGACAAACTGCGGATGAATGATTAAGTTCTCAAGTTGGGGTTCCACAAACCGACGAACGGCGATCGTCAATGGACGAGAATAATCTTAAGCAAAACCTAAACCCCTAACTTGGGCGACGGCTATTGATTATAAAGAGTCTAAGGTCATGCAAAAACCCCTGGACGCATCTCTAATGGGTTCCAACACGATACAAGGCTCAAAGACCAAAAATACGACGTCGCAGAGATCGGAACAGATTTTTGGACGTTAACTTATTCGGACGATTTCCATTGACTCCGGATGAATTTGTGGTCTCTAATAAGACTCATTGGAAAGGTCTTCTCGTTATCTTTCTTTAGAGTCTAAGAACGTCCAATTCGAGTCCCGGACGCATCCCAGGCGTCCGATTTAGTACTGATCGCTCCCTGGACTCTAAAATGGATTCGAAGTCGACTTGAGTCGGGCCTCCACATTGACTTGAGCGCCCTTGCTGGCCCTCCACGCCTCCAAGCCCTCCTCTATGTATCTCCGGTCCTTTTTCATGATTTGTAATCATAATATAATCATTAGGTAGTAATCTATTCTCTAAATCATATAAAGAGTTGCTTAGGAGCGAGCTCACCCAGTAAATTTAATTGTCACGCAGCGAGCTCTTATGATTGGACCTTGAATGTTCAGCGGAGGATCATTGAGTGTATCCGAAGGACTACAATCATCGAGCACTATTAAAAATTATTATCATCGGCCAGCGGCACTCGAGCCTGAGCGCGACCTATACCATACTCGTACCAACAACAAAAGCGTTCACTCGGTAGAGCGAGTTTGCTCGAGCGATACCGACAAGGTCGAGGTCGAAAGGCCACCTCCTTCCACTGTCAACGCTTTAGAGTATCACAAAAAGTCGCTGCAACTTTTGGGTCGATCAGTGCGACAGTGCGCAGCTTCCTGCCGCGCCTGCCCGAATAAGACTCGCGGAGAAGCAGGCGACCGCCAGTGTTCGACGGATTTCGCCGCAGTACTTTCGAGGACCGGTCTTTTTCGCGCTGTCGATTTCATGCAGAAAGCAGAGAACTTCTCCAAAGAAATCTAAAGAGTACTTCTCGGATCCTATTTATCTGGCGCACAAAGATTTAAATTTTAAAAACTTCATCTAACAATTAGAATAATATTTTTAACTATTATAATATAAATTTTATATGATTAGATTGGCAAAAAGATAATTATCTAACAATTATAAGTTTATAATTATAAAATAATACAATAAAAATAAATAATTGATCAAAATGTAATTTAAGAAAACGTATCTAACCTGTGTCAGATAAAATAAACTTGGTCCACATCTTGACTAACCAAATGTGTGAAGTCCATATGATCTTTCAAAAAAGATGTGTTTCACCCAAATTTGAAAACGGAAGTTTTTTCCCTTTGAGGGATGGGCTATGAATTGGGCCCATGGGCTGAATTCTTGTGGGCCGTGCGAGTGAGTGGTGGGCTTCGATTCTCTCCGTACACGTCCGTGTGCTCCGTCCGACGCTCGCCCATTGTGAATACTTGTTACGCTACTAAATCATTTGCTGTATCTCATAAGCATCATGTTTTGTGTTATTGCATGTGTGAAAGTGTATAGATGGTTGTTGTTAAGCTAAAAATGTCAATAGAATTGTTAAATGCTAGCCTTTATTGCTCTTTTACATCACTTAAGTTCAAGATCAATTTTTGTTGGCAAAAATAATATATAACTTGTATGATAGCTAAATGAATTTTGTAGTATAACTTTGTGGGAAACAACGCACTTGTCTCACTAAAAATAATTTCATTAATTAGTTTTTTTCCAGTGAGCTCGAAATCCAATTTGAGTTAAGTTTCAGCTCGGGACTTAGCATTTTTCTTTAGTCCGAAAAGCTTGACTAACAAAGCTATGTTGGCAAAAAGATTTCTATAAAATCTAGCTGAGCAGAGTGACACCATGCTATAGTCTCAATTAGTAGTCTAATGAATCCTCTTTAGGATGGTTAGGTTGGTTGGTCAGCTATCGAGCTAACAAGTATCAAAAATCTTGCCCAAGACCCCTAAAAACCTCACCGTGATCGACTGGTTCACGCTCCGGCCAAGCTTCGGGCGATGTCACTGGCAAGCACGACTTGGCGTGTGCATAGTTTCTTCCCCTGCTCGAGCATAGGCCGAATAGGATGCCCGGTATAGAATTCTAAAGTGCCCTCTTGAGCCATGTTAAGTTGGTTGGACCGGATCCGAGTTGCTTTGGTGCGTGGTCGTCGCTTTAATAATCGATGCGCGTCACGTTTTTTGGCTCGGCGTGGTGATCACCGCATGCTTTGGCACCGCTGGCCGCCCGCCCCGAGCCGACCTGCGGCCGTGCCGCCTCGCTGCCCGGCCCCCGCCCCGGCTGCTCGGCGGCGTTGCGGCCCGGCAGCGTCGCTCTGCCGTCGCGTCTTGTTGCTGCTCGTTGCCGTCGCGTCGCCGCGCCAGGCCATTGTCCCTCACCCGCCGCCTTGCCACTTATGGCACTGCGGCCGCCTCGAAGCACTCTGCTCCTCTCCTCTTGCTCGAGCGCGTGCGTTCCTCGGTGCTCGAGGTAGACGTGGAAATCGAGCGCCTAAGCGGACCGCTTCCGCCAGCGTAGGGACGGCCCGAGCCTGCTGCCGTGACCGCCACGCAGCGCCATTAAATTCGGCGAGAGAGGTCACCTCAAGCCGCTCCATCCTGGCCACGCTTCGCTTTTAATCCCTTGAGCCATCCGACCCCACCATGCTTGAATTGAGCCGCGCTAAGCCCAATTTGAAGCTTCTCCGCCCCCAGTAGCCAACAGCCGTAAACGGCGCACTCCTGACACCACCAACCTTCTCAAAGCCTCAGCGTCCAATTGGATGGCATCCACACCTTCGCCCTCAACCTCTTCCCAACCCGCCCCTCCGTGGCCGAAACCCTATTGCCACCTGAGCCGGGCACCTGGGCCGTGCCGGCCGTGGTGGGCGCCGCCCCGTGCTCTCCTCGTCAACGGCCGCACGCGGCACACTCCCTCTCCTGGACCTCCTCCTCACCTCAGCCAACACCGCGCTAAGGTTCGGGAAGTCCCTCGCGCGCTGGGCAGTCGCTAGATAGCTGGGCGAGTGGCTACCCGCTTACGCCGTATCAACAAATAAGGCCACCGTGGCAAAGCCGCGCCTGGCCACGCCCGCCACCATGGGCCGCAGGGTTTGCGCTACTCGCTAGTCGCTAGTACCGTTCAGTGCGCCGAGCCGTAGTATGACGGTTCCCGGCCACCCGTGATCGCCGACGAGGTCCCCCGCCGCCGGCCGAGCCACCGCGTCGCAAGGTGCTCAAGGCCACGCCGCGCGCCGCCACCGTGGGCTTGGCTTTGGTGAAGATAAGAAAGGATAGGGTGCTTGGTGCAAACCGTGTGAGTATAGAAATAGTGCCAACGCCTCACGAATAGCTAGAAGTTCGGGGGTTTTCGCAAAGCCGAGGCGCAGCGCCTTCCTCCTCGCTGGCTTTTCTGCGGCCGAAGCCCTGTTACGGCCGGGCCGGTTGTTCCTTTCCTTTTCCTAGTAAATTAGAAATGGCCTTTTCTTTTAATTGTCGAGCGTAACTTTGGAAAATCATATAAAATAGTAGAAAATCCAAAAAAATGATGAAACCAATTTTGTTAGTTTCCTAAATTCATGCTCTATCCAATGGTGTAGCTTGTTTATGCTTTTCTCGTTAGGTTTTCAAGTGAGTATTTAATTACTCTAGTATGCATGTCTTAATAGGTTAAATTGGATAATGATTTATCATGGCAAGATATTAATATATTTAACCCTAAGTATTCATGCAAGAGTTTGGTTGTGTATATGTGTACTCTCTCGTAGTTTTGGTAGCTCTTAAATAGTTAGTTTGCTAAGGTAGATAAAATACCATAGTTAGAGTGTATAATAAATGACTAGAAAGTAGTTATAACTTAAGGTGTCATGAAATGATGCTTTATGAGTATGCCACCTAGCTAATCGTGTTAGCTATTAGAGTTAGTCGTTAGCTTAGTTTTATGGTTGCCATGTTGTTGCTTTTGTTCATTGCATCATTATCGCATGCATGTAGAGAACGAGTCCGTCAAGTACCTCACGACGCTGAAAACGAGGGAAGTGATCGAGGAGTAACAGGAGATAACCGGGTGCCGGGGAAATCCAGAGTCTCGTGGAGTTCCTGTGGAGTCTGGGTGATCGACTCGCTGACTCCGCTGCCCAAGGTAAGCCCTTGCATAACCCTTATTTTATGAATCTATGGTATATATATATGTTGTGCATTTACGTTGCGTGAATTTTATGAAAACCTACATGCATATATATCTATCCTATGAGTCCTACTAGTTTAGTATCGGTATTTTACGCTATGCTTAGGATATCGGTGGCGTGAAGCTTGCTTAGATTACTCACAATAGGATTTATTATTTACTCCCTTGGACAAAGTGGTGGAAAGGAATATGTTGGCCAGAGGCGAGGGGATATAGTATGGTTCTTTGTGGTGTGTAACAAGAAGTTATGTTCTGGCGGCCACGAGGCTTAGCAGTTGCACGGCTTTCTGTCAGCGTCGGTTAAGGGCCGATCGTTGCTAAGGGTTGAAGGTTAAGCCCACGAATCTCCTTGTCAGGCACATACGTGTTTATGGGAGGCTCGGAAGGCTTGCTCTCTCTCTTGTCTTGGAGTTCGGCTCAAATGCGGACGGTATATAGATGTTGACATTTACTACCGTCATTACTAAAAGAATAATCTACCCCCAACAGCTGCTTGTCCGAAATGCTTGGTATATAATTAACTTGTCATTAGCAACTAACCACTCATTTATTACTAACATTCCTAAGCATGAATTAAGTTGTCATCCTCAATTATAATGCTAAAGAACTATAGAGTTACATGTATTCAATATGACTAGGCGAAATAAAAAGATATGAATATAATATGAATGTGAACTAAAATAGGTTACGCAGCGGACGGATAATAATTATCTGGTTGTAGCATTTTACCTAGGGAGTTCTACGGGGTTGTCGATTTATATTTATACCCTTTGGGAAGGTCTATATGTAGGACTTATAACTATAACTTACACTATTAATGTGAAAGATAAACCATAACTAGAATCCTACTATACTTGAGGGATAAGTCACGTGATAAAAGATATATAATAGATAATAATGATCGGTCATCATAAATAGATAAACATCGGAGCTCTTCTAGTCATAGTAATAGCTAGCCAATGGATAAACTTCGAGGAATAAATACTAAAGGTAATTCAATAACTATGTCAATGAATAACTCTAGTAGTGCAATTACATCTAGCAATCATTGTTAAGTTAATCCTACATCATAATCACATGTAAAGAGGCATCAACTAATGAGGGTATTAAGACACAAAAGGGTCACCTCCTTCGGCAGGTGCCCATGCTAGTCCCTACATGCGGAGGTGGACTACGAGGAGGAACCGGCCTTTGTCACTGCTTGGACTACCCTGCGTCCCGACGCGTCGGGGTGCACTCACCAGAGATAAACAAGATATCTAGACACCACATCTACATATTGTCTACCATCTACCCGGCCGCTTGGGTAAAGCTATCTGAGCAATTACATGAATTCAATAAGATCAAACCAACTATCTAGACATATAATCAAAGTAGACAATGACTATTGCAATTAAGAATATATAAGAGATTAAGAACAATGTTGCTGAATCATAATATTGAATACAATAAGAGCAAAGTACTAGAACTATACCGAACTCGCTCAGAGCGGACGCCGGGGGCTCTCGGATCCCGAGAAGAACTAGAACTCTTCTACTTCTAATCTAACTAGGCTAAAGCTATGAACTAGAGGAGGCTTATGAACTAGAAGGCTCTTGATGGATTGATCTCCAAATGACTTGATGCCTCCGAGGGAAGGGGGTCTACCCCTTTATTTATAGCCGGTGGGATCGGCGTGTGCCGCAGGATCAAGCCAGAGCGTAACCAAGGGCCAAGATGACTCTCGTAGGCGGTGGAGGAAGCTTCCGAGGGAGGCCAAACCCTAGCGGGGCCGGGAGGCCGGTGGTGGTGGCGGCCCAGGCCCCCTCTTGCCCACCCTCGGGCCCTGGTTGCTTCAAAAGGTGTCTTCTAGAGTCTTTCCCGTCCCGTTTGTGATATTTCCGTGGCGGATAAGTTTCGTGGTAAATATGCACTTGAATCCCTCTTTTAAGCTTTTCTAAAAAAGTTCACGAAAAATACAAAAAATATGCAAAACTTCGTAGAAATTTGTCGGTTCAAAACCCTAGACTAGTTTGTAATCATGTATCCTTTTCATGTCTAAAGTTCTAATAAAAGTTGACTTTAACCACGAGTCAACAATTCCCCTAAACTTACCTTTTGCCGGTCCCTTGGACAAACAAACTAACCTAAGTCTTGATATATTTAGATCGGGAGTTGCTAGAATGCTTTCATTCCTTAAAAGGTACACAAGCTTTCAAACATAGATTCTCCTCAGAATTGACGATGCTTTGTTCTAATCTTCAAACTTACCCATTTTACCTTTAACTATAGGGGCTTCTGACTTTTTTTGCATAAGTCTTGAGCAATTGAAAGGCCGAGAACAATCAGGTCAAACACTATGTCTCAAATTCTTCACAGTACCAATATTCTAGAGTTTCTATAAGTTTTTCACAATAAAAACTTCGAGCTAATTGTATGACACCCTCAAGTCTCTTTATATGTGGTATTTATGGATCTTCGAAGGCATGTTGTCATGCCCTCTATAACTAATGATTATAGTGGAGCTTATAGGGCGGCAATAACAAGGATAGGCATACTTGCAATTCATATATTGTAAAAAGCCAAACAATAGATCCAGAGAGTCAAGGCATACAATCAAATCAAGATGTGCATATGTATGGAATATGGTGGATAGGTGTATATAAGGTATTTAATTGGCTAATTCTAATTCTACTTTTGCTCCTTGAGGATAGATCTCTCTTTTAATCTTAGAACTTTTCACGGGGGAAAAACATGGGCTATCTTTATTCATTTTCTTTTCTCTCTTCTCTTTTTCTCTTCTTCTCTTTTTTTTTCGGGGGGCGGGCATCTAAGTACCCATTGTTTTTAATTGCTAGGACATTTGTCCTTCTTTTTACTCCCTCTTTTTTTTTCAATAACTTTTTTTTTTTGCATAGCCACATGCATCCTTTGAATACAATATGATAATTGGAGAGATAGCAATAAGTACTAAGAGCAATTAAACAAAAAGGCTGTCCTATGGGTTTATATATATCTTTGGATGTTTTGACTCTCTGTGTAGGAGAAAAAACAATTTTTTAGGTGGATCTAGATGGAAGTGGAAAATAGTTGCACTTACTCCTAGAGTAGGAGTAATGTATGTGAGTGGGTATGCATGTGATCTTGATTTTAAAAACATGACAAGACTCATAAAGATTACCACGACAAAGGTTGGAGAACTCAATGCAAAGCAAAAAGCAAACATGAATGAGCAAAAGTTTTTCTTAATCCCTAAATGTATATCATATATGGCTTTGGTAGGAATTCATACTTTGTCATACAAGAGCTCATCATGTAAGATTTTATATTTTCAAAATAAATCTCGAACTTAGTATCGCTAGGAATAAGACAAATAACGACTTAACCTTCATGAATCATATCAATCAATCACATACTTAGCTTAAGCATATGCCTCCACAAGTTTTAGGCTCGGAGTAAATTCTTATATCAAAGAAGTTATGTCTAAAACTTAGCGAGGCATAAGGTTGAAAACTACGCACTTGAAAGAAATTCTGAGTAAAGCAACTATTCATCATCTCTAAAGACAAAATTTTTAGTGTTTATCAATTTTTAATTAACTCTAGCCTAAAATGACTCTAAACACACTCTAATATAATTAATGCGATTAAGACTTCTTTTTTATTGGTTTTAGATTTTATTTAACTAAAAGACTCATAAAGACTCGATAAACGATGGACCTTCATGTGCCCACATGTTTTTGGTATTTGAATGAATATATATAACAAGTAAATTTAATAATCGCCTAGGTAGTCACTGATAACTAGGGATGCTCCTACAAAGCTGGATGGTTGCAATACTTGGTGTAGATGTCCTTTAGAGTGAGCTAGCCAGGTAGCGGACGGTGAATACCCAGCGATAGACTCTCCTTGCTATGATGTTATTCTGCATAAAATACTCCTCAAAGAGAAACCAAAACTTCGAGGCTCGAATTTGTTAATGGGTTAGCGGTCGACCAAAGGTAATTGATCACCTTTATGAGCCCTAGCTTTAATGTTGTCTAATTTAAAGATTTCACTTTTCTCTTATTTTTGAATTTTTCTATTTATGATGCAGGAATTTAAATATAAATGCTATATTTTTGTCATTTTTATTTTATGCCACCATAGCGGATGTTCCTTCGGAAAATACCATAGGGTATCCACATGGGGCTTTGTGATGCCATGAGTAATGCGGTAAATATTTTTATTGTTTTATATCTTTTAGTGTGTAAACAAAATTATGCTACTAAATAAATTACAAATGCATTAAATAAGAGATAACTACCATTAACCTTATATGGCTAGGGTATGGAATTTAAAGTCTAAATGAGACTTAGATAAAAAGGAGAACACTTACTCGGTGGGTTCATCGTGCGAGGTAACCTCGATCAACTCCCAGATTTCGTGGTGATGCGCACTTACCTCCTTCCATTTCGTTTACGTCTCTTTTGCTTCTCTCTTTTTTCGCTCCGACTCTTTGGTTTTATTCTCTTTTATGCAGCCTTCTAGCAGGTCAGCGATAACTAGGGGATCTCTCCCAAGCTAGATGTTTGCTTATGGTTGATCGCTGAGGCGAGTGGTCCTCTGAGAGGAGCTCATGCTTATAAGAGCAAGTGTTGCACAGGAATACTTCAATCTCATCACCCAAGAGAAGTTACTTCATTCATACGGAAGTCGGTGTATGTCGGGGAAAGGTTGTACTTCCAAGTGATGAAGATGAAAATTCTAGGTAGGCGCTCTTGAAGTCATCTGCTGGCTTTCTCACAAAACCTGCCAGCGGGTGGAGCGGTATTAGAGATAAAACATTAATGATTACCGTTTTTTAGAGGATTGGGTGTTGTGATGGTTTCAAAATTTTTAAGATAAGCGATATTGCGGCCGGCATGCTCAATTAATATTTTTTTTTATGATTTTTTTGTAGAAAGTACAAATGCATGATATATTTTTTATTCTATAGGCCACCACCGGTGAGAACTCCTACGGCTTTTACAACAAGGGGTTTCACATGGGGCTTAATATTTTAAGATGCATGAATGTGGCCTAATACAAGACTATTTATTTTTCTTTTTGTTATTTCTATGTATTGCTAATATAGAAAAGTAATTATGCTTAAGGAGAATAAATCATACGATGCAAGAAAGTAAGTATAGATAACTAGATGTTACCTCACGGTGAGGGTTTGATATTTATAGTCCTTGAGCCCCGGACTTCTCCTTACGATTGGTTCATTAGTACTTTGAGTTGCTCTTGGGATAAGGATTGTGGTGGTGCCTCCACTGGTGGCTCCCAATGGCGGTGCCACCTTCTTTCTTTTTCTTTGTAGGCATCTCAAAGCCAATTTATGTGCATCATTGTACTAGTTGAGAACTTTCACTTGTAGAATTTGGGGATTGTCTCCCCGCACTTTAATTGAAGTATGTTACGCCCATAAAGGCAAAGGGAGATCAAGTGCATGGGCTGGTAGTGGGAAAACACCAAACGGAACCAAAAATTTATTCATCCCCTCTTACCTTGGGCATGTAAGATTGATATTATTCATATTGTTATTCATATCACGAATTGAGAGAACTAGAAGTATAAATATGACATTTAAACTTGTGGGATAAAAGTAAAGCTACTTAACCACTAGAAGGCTGATTTCATCTTTATAATGTATCAAAAGAATAATAGATGAAGTATTTTATAGCTTACTTGGTTAAGGCGAAATTAAGAGAATGGTGCTATGAATAAACTTAGAGAATAAATCATGTTAAGTTTAATCGGGGTTGATCAAATAAGTTGTAACTACAACATGGTTGTATTTTATTGTGCGTACCAAGATCAAGAGAGGGAAATTAATGACCACTTATCTTAAAATGTTACCTCCATTATTATTAGAGCATGATGAAGGGGTAAATGAAGTTCAATGGTCTTCTTCTTTTTTTTTTTTTTCTTGTATCATGGGTTATTTATTAGTATCTTGTCTCGTATGTTGTACTCCTTTCTCACTCTTAGGACCTCTGCTTCTCTCATTATGTCTTTTTCTACAAGGGGGTTAGTGGACAACACATGCAGAAGGAATATACTATTTATCAAAGTATGGATAGTGTTTGTCCCAAGAGTTAAAAGATTAATTTGTAGCTCGTGTTTTAATGATTCATCACTATTTCAAAAAAATTTCATTTTTTCATCAATGTTAAGTAAGGATATTTTTTAAAAGCATACCCTTAACCTTGAATTGATTCTGAATAATCTCTAATATAATTTAAAAACATTTTTTAATATAGGGGGGTTAGTCTATATGTACAACTAAATTCTTATATAAATATGCTTGATTTTTTATAATGTTTAAATATTCTAAACCATATAATAGAATAAGGAAGTTTGCCAAGACTAAAGGTATTTCACATAGAACCAAATATATGTATGGTGAATCATAGGAGCACATTTTATTATATATATATATATATTAGAAAGTTATGTTTGAGCATGGCATAGGGTAGAAATGACCAAGACAAATTAGCAACATGGTATGAGATGTTAATTGTAGTTACATGTTGCATGAGAGCTTGGACAAAGCATACCTCATATCTTCATCTTTCTAAGTAAGTGATGACTGAACTTACTTGGAAGAGGAGGATTCGGTTTATCTGTTGGTGAGAGCTTCATGGTCGCTGGCGAGGCAAGGCCTTTCTTTTTATTTTTAGTCTTTCACCATTCAATGAAACTATGGAAGATTACATGCTCTTCACTCATCAATATTTTTCCGATTAATTTGTGGTTGGCAGTGGGGTCTATGTGGAGATCTGATAATGCTCACTTGACAACTTCTTTTTCCAATAGATTGAGGTTTGTTCTTTCTGTAAAATGTTAATGGACACATAACCAAGGGAATAGCAAAATTGAAATACAGGTTTTGTTGTCCATACTCTCTCTTTTATGATTTTCTTCTATGCTAATCGAGGATGATATATGATTTAAGATTATTTAGCATAAAGCTCTGCCTATCGTGCTTTATGTTGTTGTTGCAATCTAGCATGGTTCAAGACAAAGATGACTTTGCAACAAAGATAAATGAATAAACATTGATAGTTTTTATCTGAGGATTATTACCTACCTTGATTCATCGTATGTGAATTCCTTTTTTTGACTTACAGAGATTGAATTGCAAATTCTCTATAGAGTTAATTTAACAAAATAACTAGTATCTATTAAAATGTGTACTATCGACTCAAGAATCAACATAGACTTATATCCAAATTTTATTAGGAAAGAATTTTAACCTAAGCACATTGCTTAATTCAAAAACCTTTTTAGAAGTAAAAGATCAAAAACACCTTATGATTTAAAAATTAAACTAGACACCATGTTTACTTTAACTTAGAAAAAGCAGATCAATGCTCAGTTTTAAGGGTGTATGAAGATACTTCTAAACCTAAGCATACTATAAAGTACAAGTAGCCGATGAAAGTACGTAGAAGTTTATTCAAGTAGAGATGAAAAAGCATGATTATAGTGAGTTTTTATATTACTTTATAAGAATAGCAAGTTGGGATGGATATATGAATGGAACTAAACATGTTATGGATAAAAAAAACTCAAGCTAAATGAGATGGATGTTTTGGATTATTAAAAAGTAAACATGTGGTGGAATACGAGAAGATAACTACTCATCCAAATTTAAAGTCACTTGAGCTTTTTCTCACAACTATTTCTCACCTTACTATGACTCATCTTTTATTTGGCAGTGAAAATTACACATCTATTTCTGTCATTGAGATATGCAACATCTATGTTTACGTCTAGCGCAGGATCTCTCTCATTAAAGTCTTTGTAGCATGGAAGCTCGCTCTCAACATTAGATTTATTTATATATGTTTCTTTTTTTATTTTGCAGAGGGACATGCGGAAGGTACGTAAGCGGTGGATTTTATTGCCGCGCCAAGATATTAAAGTAGACAAACAAAGGTAATCCTGCTTGGCAGGGGTTAATGGTTATCTTGATCACATAATTGAGTATAAGTCTATCAATGTTTCTTAATTGCCTAGCTACCTTCCCATAGCAGGCCAAAAATGCTTGTTGACATTTTTGCTGCGTCATTGCTAAGCGAGGAATATATAATATGAATGTGAACTAAATAGGTTCTACAAGCGGACAGATAATTATACGTTTAGCATTTTACCTAGGGAGTTCTACGGGTTGTCGATTTATATTTATACCCTTTGGGAAGGTCTATATATGCCCAGGACTTATAACTATAACTTACACTATTAATGTTGAAAGATAAACCATAACTAGAATCCTACTCATACTTGAGGGGATAAGTCACGATAAAAGATATATAATAGATAATAATGATCGGTCATCATAAATAGATAAACTTATGACTCTTTAAGTCATAGTAATAGCTAGCCAATGGATAAACTTCGAGGGAATAAATACTAAGGTAATTCAATAACTACATCAATGAATAACTCTAATTGGTGCAACTACATCTAGCAATCATTGTTAAGTTAACCCTACATCATTATCACATGTAAAGAGGCATCAACTAATGAGGGTATTAAGACACAAAGGGTCACCTCGCCCGCGGCCGTGCCCATGCTAGTCCCTACGTCACGGAGGGGTGGACTCTGAGAGGAACCAATCATTTGTCACTGCGCGGACTACCACACACGTCGACACGTCGGGGTGCACTCACCCGAGATAAACAAGATATCTAGACACCCCGTCTACATATTGTCTACCATCTACCCGCGGCGGCAGGTAAGCGCTATCTGACAATTACATGAATTCAATAAGATCAAACCAACTATCCTAGACATATAATCAAAGTAGACAATGACTATTGCAATTAAGAATATATAAAGATTAAGAACAATGTTGCTGAATCATAATATTGAATACAATAAGAGCAAAAGTACTAGAACTATCTTAGAACTCACGCTCAGGGCAGGCCTTGAAAATCTCAGGATCCCGTTGAAGAACTAGAACTCTTCTACTTCTAATCTAACTAGGCTAAAACTATGAACTAGAGGCTCGATGAACTAGACAAGGCTCTTGATGGATTGATCTCCAAATGACTTGACGTGCCTCGAGGAAGGGGTCCCTTTATTTATAACTTGGGTGGGATCACGGCGTGCGCCCTTGAGGATCAAGTAAGCGTAACCAAGGGCCAAGATGACTCACCGTAGGCGGTGGGAGGAAACTTCCGGAAGGGAGGCCAAAACACTAGCGAGGCGCCGGGCGCAGGTGGCGACGGCCCCTACTTGACTTTCCCTCGGGCCACAGTTGCTTCGGGTGTTTTCTAGAGTCTTCCACGTCCCGTTTGTGATATTCCGTGGTGGATACCGTGGTAAATACTTAGAGATCCCTCTTTTAAGCTTTTCTAGAATAATCCCTAGAAAATATAGAAGATATACCAAAACTCGTGGAAATTGTCGGTTAAAACCTAGACTAGTGTGTAATGAGTCCGTGCCGCTGATCCCCGACGACGCCGAAGATATGAGGAGGTAATCGAGTGAGTACGCGGAGTGAGACTCCTCGTGCCGGGAGTGAGTCCTGTGAGTTCCGTGAGCCGCGGGCTCGACTCGACTCAGCCGACTCGCCGCCAAGGCAAGCGTGCATAACCCCTATTTTTATAATTAAATGAATATCTATATGTGGTGCATTTACGCTAAGGTGAAAATTTATGAAACCCACATGCATATATATATCTATCCTATGAGTCCTACTAGTTCAGATCGAGTAGTCGCCTTTCCCGCTTAGGTGACGGTAGCGTGAGTAACCTACCGCTACTCACAAATGGATTTATTATATTACCTTGGCTACGATAATGTGGTGGAAAGAAACATGTTGACCGGGCAGGGATATGGTATGGTTCTTGGTGGTGTGTAACAAGTTGTCGTCCCCGCGCCATGTGCTTAATTTGGTTACACGGTTTCCCTCTAAGGCCGGGTTAAGGACCGACGTTGCTAAGGGTTGGGAAGGTTGCTACGTATCTCCTTGTCCCGAACACATACATGTGTTTGTGGGAGCCTCGGGGCTTGCTCTCTCTTTGTCTTGGGTTCCAGCTCGGCCTGGACCGGCAGTATGGGGGGCGGGATGGTGGAGGTCCTTGCACCGCTGCTACACGGCCGCCGGTAATGTCGGGGGCTCGAGTCCAAGTTCGACAGGGACCCGGAGCCCGGTAAAAGCAAGTTGTTCTCGTCTCGTGTCTAGGGATGCGTGCGGGGGTGTGTGTTCGGGGGGCACCTAGTCACAAATTGATTTCTAATCGCCGTTTCAATGAACGTGCATACGAGGGCTTTATTCGCATCGTAGTAAGAAATGGAAGTTGGAAAAGAGGTTAAAGATATATCTGATTGCTTACCACATGCTTGTAAAATAGACAAAGTGCATACATAGTATGATTAGCTATTGAACTAAAAATACGGCTAATGACTTGAAGTAAGGATTTATGCTTAGTAATGCCGCAAATAAACTAAAAACCAAGAAGCCATATAGCCTACTCACATCCTCGAGAGTCGGATATATAATTCCCAAACGGTAAGTCTTATGAAAACATCAGGTACTGTGGTTTATTTCCCCTATGCCGCAGGTTCAGCTTGAGGAGTAGCTTTTGTGTGGGGATTCATCCGTGGGCAATGCATTTTAATCCTTGTATCGCTCCGCTAGAAGTTTATTTCAGTTCCGGGCTGCTTTAAATTTACTCGAACTCGGTATTGTAATGAATAAATTTTTTAAGACTCTTATTGTATGAAATGAATTAAGTGATGTAAGTCTGCATTTCAATTGTATCCTCGGTTAAATTTGTGGTTTATCGAAGTTCTCTGCTATGTGCTCGATGTAATCGATTAAATTAGTAGGCCTCCTTATACTTAGTGTCTAAATGGAAGACAAGTACTCTTGTGAGGGTATTAATTTAGGCGGCTCTGCCAATGTGGTATCAGAGCATAATTGAGTATTCGAGCTTAAGAACCTATTTCTAAAATCTAAAAACTTGACCAACAAAAGTCTTTCAAAAGGTTAGGGGTGTTCTTTATGCATATAAGTATAAGCCCTAGAATATGGTTATGTATCTAGGATAGTGGCAATGTTTTAACTAATTATTTTCTGCAGTACACCAACTCACAAGAACGTAAGAATCGATTAGCATCCGGCAAGTGAGCGTGCGATGTGCCAAAAGTTTTATGCGGCCACTATATTTCGGGCTTGAGCGAGCTTAATAGGTCGAGCATGCATCATTAAAGATATAACTTCATATGATTAAGCCTCCCTCACGTGAACCTCAATAATTGATAATTTACTAAAAATAATTGCTCTCACCCAAGTAGAAATCTAGATTCTAAAAGATGTTGTTTCAGCCTTGTCGCTTCCTCACGCCGGTTTCGAAGTTGGAAGACCCGGTTGCTGATTTTGGATGGTCTCGCTTGCGCATGAGGGTTAACTCCGAGCGGTAGCTACGGTGGGAAACGCAAGGCGATGGTGGCCACGAGGAGTTCAGGGTGGTGGTCCTGGGTGCCAAGGAAATGCCGCAGACCCAGCCTGCCGCCCACCACCACCACCACCAGCCTCCCCACCATCGCTGGGAGATGATGGTGGAGATGGCAGCCGCCGCCGAGACTCACCCCGTGCCTTGGAGTTGATGGCACAAAGTTGTTGAAGGATTTCCCCGCCGTGGCAATGGTGGGAATAGAGGCGGTGGTCAAGACTCGTGAGAAGTCCCCGCACCTACAAGGACTTCGTGGGGACTCAGCCGCCTACTTTCACCCCGACGGGCAGAGCCTCCGGATGCGGAGCATTGGTTTCGTGGTCCGGAATGTAAGTTCTTGCCGCTCACCAGATCACCGAAGACCGTAAAGTGCACTTTGCCGCACAAAGAATTGCAGGGGTCCGCGACCTTGGTGGGACACTTTGCCGCCATGCAGCCAAGGGTCACTGTGTGACTTGGGACGAAGTTCCCTGACCGCCCGCCGCACTTTGTTCCCCGCCGGCCATCCGAGGTGAAGTCAAGGAGTTCATAGATTCAAGCAAGGGAACATGTCCGTGATGGATTATGTTCACAAGTTCAACGACTGTCCCTAAGATGCCGGGCACCGTGGTGGACACCGATGAGAAGAAGATGGATTGTTTCAACCATGGTCTTACCAAATTTATGCAGAGAAGTCAGATAATCGGAGGTTACCGCATTTTTGGGGAAGTTGATGAATGCCGCCATCACTATGGAGGGATTGCGCAAGGACACAAAGTGCGTAATGGAGAGGTGAAGAGAGAGCAGCCTATGGGTTCTTCTAGTCACCGCCAGTAAGGTCCAGATGGTCCCGAAGAGTGCCTCACAACTCTCCCCGGGGG
Organism: Chrysopogon serrulatus; assembly: GCA_015844335.1. Taxonomy (NCBI): domain Eukaryota; kingdom Viridiplantae; phylum Streptophyta; class Magnoliopsida; order Poales; family Poaceae; genus Chrysopogon; species Chrysopogon serrulatus. The sequence continues at coordinate 18,794 of JADLZL010005166.1, forward strand.
ACAAAGATTCGCATTCCAGCCTCAAAGAGCTCGGCCCAACGTACCTTTAGTACCGACTGCACCCACCCAAACAGATACGCCAGACTCAAAGAGACTCAAGAGCCCTAGAGACGCCAGCTTCCACCTCGCCGTGGTCGTGAGCAAAAGAAGGCAGCCCCACCCAATGCCTGTTTAAGTGTGGCAAGGAAGGTCACTATATTCGAATTGTCCCGTAACCAGCCTTCTCGCCTTCGCCTAACTCCCGCTTAGTCAAGAGGACCTTTATTAAGAAGAAGATGCCCGTCACCCACACCGGACAAGTTAACTACACCGAGGCGGATGAGATCCCACGGGAGAACCCGTGATGGCGGGTATGTTCTCCATCAACTCCCATCCAAAGATTCGTGTTGTTCGATTTTGGTGCATCACATTCATTTATGAGCATGGGATATGCACTAAGGAAAAAGATTCCATGGTGGAAATGTCTGTTGCCTATAAGATATTGACACCGGAGCACACTGCATTAGTACCCCTGGACAGACAAATCCGTAGTGCTAGCCACTTACACCTATCGTGTCCAGCTTTATGATACCGCCTCGGACAGGGTTAGATGTGATCCTTGGGATGAACCGGATGCAAAGAAAATAGGGTAGTCTTAAACCTTAATCGAGAGCGCTTGAGTTGAAGCTTCCTTTGTTCCGAGGATAGGATGTCTCTTCTTATGCCTCTAGTTACATCCTTACCTGGTTGCCCATGTCGGTTTCACGATCTTTGCTTCCATTCCCCGTGGTATGTGAGTTTCCCCCGATGTTTTTCCCCCCGATAAGCTCCCCCCGGGTTGCCACCGATAGAGAAGTAGAGTTCACCATAGAATTGGAGCCGGGACTGCCCCTCGCTTTTCAAGGGCGCCCTTACCGCATGGCTCCACCGAGTTAGCCGAGATGAAGAAGCAATTAGAAGAGCTGTTAAAAGACCGCTTTCATCCGGCCCCTAGCACTTCACCTTGGGGGTTGCCCTACCATTTTTGTGAAGAAGAAGGATGGTACTTTTCGTATGTGTGTGGATTACCGCCCTCTTAATGTGGTAACCATTAAGAACAAGTATCCCTTTGCCCCGTATAGACATTTTGTTTGATCAACTAGCTGGTGCTAAGGTGTTCTCAAAAATTGACCTCCTCCGTTCTCCGGTACCATCGATAAAAATCCGAAACCAAGATATTTCTAAAACAGCCTTCTCTACTAGGTACGGCCTTTATGAGTACCTAGTGATGTCCTTTGGCCTCACCAATGCTCCCCTCGCCTTCTTCATGTACCTCATGAATTCGCCTTCATGCCTGAGTTGGACAAGTTTGTGGTGGTTTTCATCGATGACATCTTGGTGTACTCCAAAGATCAACAAGAGCATGAGCAAAGATCTCCGTATTGTGTTGACTGGGTCATGAGAGAGCACAAGTTATATGCCAAGTTCAGCAAGTGTGCATTCCGGGTTGGACCGAGTGGAATTTCGGGACATGTCTTGACCGCAGAGGGTATCTTTTGTTGATCCTAGTAAGGTGCAAGATGTCCCGAATTGGCAATCTCCAGTAATCAACCTCATCAAACTGGCCAATTTTGGGTTTAGCCGGTTATTATCTGCTTTCATTCCGCACTTCTCTAAACTAGCCCAACCCATGACCAACTGCTTTAAAAGGATTCCAAATTTGTGTGGACTCCCCGCTTGTGAGGAAGCTTTTCAAACTCTAAAGAAATTGCTCACCTCATTTCCTTTTGCTCAACCAGATATTGAGAGACCCTTTGATGTATATTGTGATGCATCCAAGACAGACTTGGTTGTGTGCTCATGCAAGAAGGAAGAGTGATAGCCTATGCTTCCCGCCGCCTAAAGAAGCATGAAGTTAATTATCCTACCCATGATTTAGAGCTTGCCGTAGCTTGCATTCTCTAAAAAATTTGGAGGCACTACCTATTGGGAAATAAGGTGCACATCTATACGGACCACAAAAGCCTCAAATATATTTTTACTCAACCCGAAGTTAAATATGAGGCAGAGATGGCTTGAATTGATCAAGGATTATAACTTGGAAGTTCATTACCATCCCGAAAAGCTAATGTAGTAGCCGATGCTTTGAGTAGGAAGACCATATAGAGCCAAGGAGTCCCCGGCCTCAATCTCATCCCCAAATTCTAGCCCATATTTCCTTGGTCTCTAATTTACATGAGAGGATTATTATGGAGCGTAGACAAGATGTCAAGAAATCCCCTCATATCAAGAAGTTGATGGCTGAAAACCGTGGTCCCCATTTTAGCATTGATGATGTGGGTGTGTTAAGGTTCAAAAAAATCGCTTGTGGTTCCCGCAAACGAAGACCTTAGGAGGACAATTTTTGATGAGGCCCATAATTCCAAATTGTCTATACATCCGTGAAGTAACAAAATGTATCATGATTTGCGCACCTTGTATTGGTGGCCCAATATGAAGCAAGATATTACCAGTATATTATGGAGTGTGACACTTGCGTATGGGTTAAGGCGCATCACCTCCCGCATTCCCCTCGGGTTATTTGCCTCCGCCCATCCCTCGCTTGAAGTGGGAAGACATTTCTATGGATTTTATCGCTGGTCTACCCCTCAGATCGCTAAGGGGCATGACTCCATCTGGGTCATAGTGGATCGCCTCACCAAATCGCTTCATTTTCTTCCCAGAAAGACAAAGCATACGCCCACCGATTATGCTAAGTTGTATTTTGAGAAGATTGTATGTTTGCATGGAGTACCGTTGACCATTATTTCGATCGAGGGTCGGTGTTTGTTTCTCACCTCGAAGCAAGCTTATAGAGATGTTTGGGCACTCAACTTCTCGCTAGTATGCCTATCACCCACAAAAGATGGTCGATCGAGAGAGTTAATCAAATCTTGGAAGATATGTTGAGGGCTTGTGTCATTTCTTTTCCGAAGAAGTGGGACGCAGTGCTTGCCTTTTACCGAAGTTTTCGTGATAATAACAGCTTATCAAGAAAGTATTAAGATGGCACCGCTTGAAGCTCTTTATGGCAAGAAGTGTAGAACCCCACTTAACCGGGTTGAAGTGGGGAGATCGTGGTCACTTTGGACCCGATATTATCAAGAATGCAAGAGAACAAGTTAGCGTAATTCAAAGCCATCTAAAGGCGCACAAGCTCATTTTAAGAGTTATGCGTATAAGAGAAGAAGACCGTTAGAGTTTGAGGAAGGTGATTATGTCTATATCAAGGTGTCTCCTATGAGAGGTGTACATCGGTTTGGAGTACAAGGAAAGTTGGTTCCCGATATGTTGGACCTTACAAGATCTTAGAGCGATGCGGTCCTCGTTGTTTATCGATTCAAAGCCTTCCGTATATCTTGTCGAAGCCCATAATATTTTCCATGTTTCCAGCTTAAAGAAGTGTTTGAGAGTTCCAAATGTAAGTAGTGGAGATTGAAGGGTTATCTCTCCAACCCGATCTCACATATATTGAGCACCCTATCAAGGTCCTAGACGAGAAGGAAAGAGTGACGAGAAATAAAATAATAAAGTTCTATAAAGTCCAAAGGGCAAAATCATTCGTGAGGAAGAAGCAACTTGGGAACAAGAAGATTATCTTTTGGAAAACTACCCCTCACCTTCTCCCTAATGTGCCGAGGTAATTGAAATAAAAAATGTTCAGCATAACCTATCCTTCCGCACTAGGCACGCACATGAAATCTCGAGGACGAGATTTTTGTTGGGAGGAGCTGTAACACCCCTCGGTGTTACGCCACAAATTATCTGCTAAAACATCTCATAAGCATCATCATTTCATGTTATTGCATATTATATTGTTTTGTTAAGCTTGTTGTTTTTTAATTAAAATTGTGTCAAACACTAGAAAATAAATGTTTAGTATTAAATAATTAATATTCGGTGCTTAGCAAGTGGCTTAATTGAATTTAGAATTTTAGATAATAAATTTGCCTTGAGAAATCAACTTAAAGTATTTTGTCTGTAAATAAATAAATATAAGTTTTCTACGATTGTGTAAAGGACAATAAAATAAAAGAAAAACAAAAACGTACATACACACTCTCTCACGTTTACGCACACACCCTCTCACACTTACGCACTCAACGCCTCGAAGCCACACACACACACACACACACACATGCACATGCACTGGGTTGTCGCTTGTTTGCGTTGCAAGCATGCACCGTATGTCTTGGCCGAGCCCAACTAGCTAGCCTTCATGCCTACGCATACAACCATCCATGCACATGCCGCCGCACTATCGCAACCAAGCCGCCGAGCCACCCGTTGCCATGGTTGTTTCACAGTGCACGCCCAGCGCCTCCGCCCACGCTGCTGCATAGCCGCCGCCTACCGGGTGCCTAGCGCTTGTCGCCGGCCGCCGGCCGCCGAAGCCGAGTGGTCGTGCTTGCCGCCGCCTTGCCATTTATGGCACTACGGCCGCACGAGCTTGCTTTTCCGATCACAGCATACACACGCCTAGCCTCTCGACACCATGCACACCCGTGTCCTTGGCAGCATGCAAGCTCTTGTCTTGACTAATTAAGAGAGAGACACTGCAGCTGCACGTTGTAAGTGCAAGCATGCACACGCACATGCTATTCACCGCATGCGCCGCACCGCCATGAGCGAGCATTAAGCGGGGCCATGCATCTCGCTGCCGTTGTTGCTTTGCCTGCCGCCTGCCGCCATACCTTGGCGCAAGTGGACGCTTTTGCCGCCGCCTCGCCTTGTCTTCTCCATTAATGGTTGTCGCACACCATCGACCAGTCATCGAATTGAAGGCAACCGGCAGGGGGAGACAAATAAGCCGCGCCAAAGCCAACTCCTCAGATTAATTCAATTCAACATGGATGAGTCGACTCACCGATTCGACGCTGGCCCACGCTTTCGCCATTAAGCGCCCTGTCGACTAATCCCATCACGCCGTGACAAGCCGGGCCGCTTGTTCACCCCTCAGATCACACGAGGAGCCATCCCCTTCCTTGTTTTTTTTTCCATTGGATGGAAACCAGCTTGTTACTAAATTGCGGGGGAAGGATCACCTCAAGCCAATTCATCATGTCTTGTACTTCGCCATCATTACACCTGAGTCATCACTCGCTTATCAGACGGTGTCGCCCATTTAAGTGGGAGCCTTCCTTGCCGCCGATTTATTTGAGGCCGAGAGCACCACGTTTAAAGAGTAGCTACCAGAGCCCCAAAGATCCGATCCCATGACACCTCCAGCTTTCCCTAGGTCCTATCTCTACCTTGCACACCTCACCGAGCCGCCGCTGCCTCGGCCTCCGCGGGCCGCGGTTTCACCGTGGCGCCACGGGCTTAAGCCGCTCGTCGACGCGCCAACGCTGCTCACCCCCCCTCCGCCTCAATCAACACCGTGATTCGAGTTGGGGTATGCCTTTTGTGCTCCATATTTGTAGGTCTCAAATAAATAACAAATAAGCTTCCATTATTGTTATGCTAATTTTTGGGATTAATTGATAATTGCTTTTGGCCTGAAATTTTAGCAAAGAGGTCGCCGCAGCTTATAAGTCACCTCTGTAACTTTTATAGCCTCGAATAGGTCGTATGCACGAAGTTATAAATTGTTCTTGCTTTCAAGTATTTATTACCATGAGTATAAAATAGATAGTTTATTAAGTTGGTTACGTATACATTAGCAATGATGTTTCAGAAGCCCTGTAACATGGATAGAATCGCTGTCGCCGACCGGTTCGTATATCGCTTAGTTTTAGTAGTATTTTATGTGCTCTTCTATAATTGTCGTAGCTCTAAAAAATAATTAGTTTAATGAGATAGCTAAAGCACATACCTTACTTAGAGTATATAGTAAATAAATTAGAAAACTAATTATAATTGTTTGATTTGAGATGATAACACTTAGCTTGGTGTTAGTCATTAGAGCTAGCCGGGTAGCTTAGTTATGTGTGCTTTTATTGTTAAGAGTTGTTGTTGCCCTCGTGTTCATCGTGATCATTATCGCATGTATGTAGAGAACGAGTCCGTGGCCGTTGATCCCCCGACGACGCCGAGTATGAGGAGGTAATCGAGGAGTACGTGGAGGAGATCCCCGCGGCCGGAGAGGAGTCCCAGAGTTCCAGAGCCGTGGTCGACCGACCCGCCGACCCGCCCGCCCAAGGCAAGCCCCCCTGCATAACCCCTATTTTATAATTAAATGAATATCTATATGTGGTGCATTTACGTTGCAGTGAAATTTATGAAACCCACATGCATATATATCTATCCTATGAGTCCTACTAGTTCAGATCGAGTAGCCGCTTCCCTTTTAGGGTGACTGTAGCGTGAGTAACCTACCGTTACTCACAAACAGATTTATTATATTACTCACATGATAAAGTGGTGGAAAGAAATATGTTGACCGGGGGATATGGTATGGTTCTTGGTGGTGTGTAACAAGTTATGTCCCCGCGGCCACAAAGCTTAATTTGTTACACGGCTTTCCCTGTCGGGTTAAGGACCGCCGTTGTTAAGGGTTGAAGGTTGCTTTCACGCATCTCCTTGTCCCGAACACATACGTGTTTATGGGAGCTCTGGAAGGCTTGCTCTCTTGTCTTGGGTTCCGCCTGCCCTGACCGGGCCGTATGGGGGCGGGATGGTGGAGGTCCTTGCACCGCTGCACACCTGGCCGGTAATGTCGGGGCTTGGAGTCCAAGTTCGACAGGGACCTGGAGCCCCGGGTAGGGGAAAGCAAGTTGTTCTCGCCCTGGTTTAGATGCAAAGCGGGGAGTGTGTCTCTGGCACCCAACCGGCAAATTGATTCGCGAATCGCTGCTCAATGAACGGTGCGGCAAGGGCTTTATTTCGCATCGTAGTAAGAAATGGAAGTTGGAAAAGAGATTAAAGATATATCCGATTGCTTACCACATGCTTGCAAATAGATGTGTGCATACATAGTATGATTAGCTATTGAACTAAAATACGCTAATGACTTGAAGTAAGGATTTATGCTTAGTAATGCTTTTCGCAAATAAACTAAAACCAAGAAGTTTTCATATAGCCTACTCATATCCTTGAGAGTCGGATATATAATTCCCAGTCGGTAAGTCTTACAGTACATTGTGTACTCGTGGTTTATTTCCGCAGTGTGTTCAAATTTTTGAGGAGTAGCTTTTGTGTGGAGGATTCATCCGTGGGCAACAGACGGAATCCTTTGTATCGCTGCTCCGCTAGAAGTTTATTTCAGCTCCGCTGCTTTTAAATTCCGCACTCGAACTCGTATTGTAATGAATAAATTTTAAGACTCTTATTGTATGAAATGAATTAAGTGATGTAAGTTCCGCACTCAATTGTATCCTCGGTTAAATTTGTGGTTTATCGAAGTTCTCTCCTGGGTGTGCTCGACTTAATCGATTAAATTAGTGCGCTCCCTTGAGTACTTTAGTGTCTAATGGAAGACAAGTAATTTTGTGAGGGTATTAATT
>JADLZL010005167.1:0-24598 GCA_015844335.1 Chrysopogon serrulatus
CATGATCAAGTAAACAAGAATAAAGAATAATACATAACAATATGATTAAACAAAGCATAATTAAAACATAATACATCGGTGATCGCCTATTCCGTAAGAATCCCCAAGGCCGCCCGTGTCCGTGGAGCACGGCTAGTATACCGCTTTTATTAAACCCTCGCGCAGAGGTGTACACTTTCACCGTGAGTCGTGATTTACCCTTTCGCCTCGAGGTGATCAGCCTCTTGACCCACTTCCAAGGAAGATCTAGCAGGTTCACTACCTGCGAAGCCTTTCAAAGGTCTGGCTCTTACAAGCTAGGGGTCAGCTAGGGATCCCATGGTGCAAAGGCATGTAGAGCCCCCTTCCAAAATGGTTCACACTCCGCAGCTAGCATACTAATATAAGCGACAGTAGGTCTGCACTATACCCTGCCTAAGACGCCCCTCTGGCGCCCATAGAAAGGTGCAACCTCTTAACAAGCCAGAAAAGGTCCTCATACTCTGACTAAAGCCGAGCCATATAGCCCCTGGCTGGGCTTGTACCAACAGAATCTAGTGACCACTTACACAGATAAGTCCTTATGGAGAGAACCAGAGCAGCAACAAAACACTCATGCTTTCCTAGATCTCTATAACAAGCATTAAAATCATCTTTTTAATGTTAATGCATATTCTATTATTCATGTTACGCAGATCACGGTATATATATCCAGCACTAGCAAGAACTACCCATATGCAAATATCCTATGGTCAATCAAGGTGTAAGATAATCAACCCCTAAGTCATCCTTAATAAGGAATCAAAGACACATGCATATGAAATATGGTGGATATTGTGAATAGGTAATCAAGGAGGTCCCAAGCTATACTTGCCTTATACGCTTTCATCAAACTTGCTCATACTTTTGCTTCCTTGGTAGCCTTCGATCTTCAGCCACTAATGATCCTCGCTCTACTCGTAGCAATCAAAACATACAAGCAACAATAAAAGCAACTAAGGACAATACACCACACGAGAAACAATGTACTAAGACAAAAAGATGGCTGCTAATGGTCACAAGATCATAAGAAAAACACCAAGAACAGAGCTATTGTTAGAAACGACTACCAAGAGTTTTTATATGTTTATTATAAAATACACTACACATGCTTGATTTATTTTAGTAAGCAAAGCATGTGCTAACCAATTAATTTAGATTAATTAGGGTTATATTTTATTTTTAAAGCGAGTAAACTAAGCATGTTTTTATTTCTAAATATGTCTCATCTTCATTTAAGCTTATTCAAAGTTTAGCTCACAAAAAGAAATTGACATGTTAAAAGAATATACTCAAACTCCGCATATGACGTGGTCCCAAAGTAAAGAAATTATACTTTAAAAACATATTATTGATGACAGCAATTAAAATCATATTTATGCGTAGCAATTAATCATGTTAAAAAGTTTATATATATAAACATCACGGTATAAGCCTATGTTGCTTTTATTTTACTAATATGCACATTAATCCATTAAATTATAAAATTTCGAATTACTCGATACGATACATCAACACATATACTAACAAAAAGACTAAAGCCGATTCGTAAAACCATTAAACTCGACGTGGACCGTCAAACTACAGAGATTTAACTGACATCAACATGAAAGATGGAATGATTAGTAACATAAACATTCAGGAGAGAGACCTGTACGCCGCGTCTATCCATCCGCCGAACGTGAATTCTAGTGGATGATCAAGTTGCCGCCGCGCATAAGGGAGGAGCTCGGTCGGAAGGGTCTCGCCCGCTCGCTCGACCCGGCACGCACGGCAGTCCACGGCGCACGCCAGTTGTGAGGCCCGTGGCAGCAGCGGGTTCAGCGGCAGCGGACGAGAACTAGCCCGATGGGAGTAGGGATGGCGACTCATCCTCCGGATGACACATTCGGGTTCGAGGTTGGTGGCGAGATTGATTTCACCTCGAGCTATAGGCAAGGCGGATAGATTTGGCATGGTAAAAATCAAGGGCTTGGAACGCTTGACGAGAGGGATGATGGATCAGCACGCACTAAAATCCATCTGTGTGAATAGACCCACAGCCGACGGCCGGGCGTCCGGACTCGATGATGACAACGACGAGGTCCAAGGACAGTAGGCGGAATTAGAGCACCGAGTGGAACGGCTCCATGGCAGCTGCAAAGCTCCGTGCGAGATCGCGAGGCACAATAAAGAAGACGTAGCGGCGGCTTGGATTATGACCCATCGACTTGTTTTTCAAGGGTTTGGAGAAACAGCGGGGCTTTCGTTTTGAGACCGCACGCACCATACGCAGTCCTTGGCTTCCACGGCATATATGCAGTGATAGATTGCAAAAGGAAAACAAGAACCGATGGGCTGCTCTTTCCTAGAACATCTGGCAGGCGGTATAACCTGGTTGCTTGATTCTTTGATTGGGTGTACACGAGCATCTCTCGCTCTCAAGGCAAATTGGGCCAAGAAACAAAACAAAAAGATAGGCAAAACATAGGTCAACACGACGACAGACCTTGATCCATCAAGAACCAAAAAGAGATTTTTTGTTTGAGATATATTTAGATTAGATTAATTATTTTCGAATTAATTAATTTGGTCAATAAAATAAATTCGTAAAAGTCTAGAATTATTATTTGACCCCATCAAAATACTTTCGAAAACTCCAAAAATTCTGGGAAAATTCCTGGAGACATTTTTGTGACATGGGGGAACTTAAATAAAAGTATTGGAGCTTATGAAAAGATATTTAGAGCAATCTAGAGATTGGAGATTATGCCCATGGAAAAGTGGGAAAAAATGTCCGGAGAAAGCCACAATAAATTCCGAAAAGATTTTTAGAAATCAGTCAGTGAATGATGAACTCAATTGAGTGATTTAGAGTGGAAGAAAAAGGTTCCGAGGAACTCCATATGAGGGCTCAAGCTCGGCTAAGGAATTTGATGTCGAAAAAGACTACGGCGATATGCTGAAAAGTTAAACGACTAACTCCCAACACGTTCTAAAAACTTCACACACCCACAATGCGAAATCATGCAAACTGTAAGCAAATGCCACACATCAACAAACAAGCCCATTAAGTGCCGCTCGTGAGAAAGTTTAAAATTCATTTTTTACAACTAAATTTGCATTAATGAAACTAAACTGCGGAAATTTTATTCAAATAATAAATTAATCAATTTGTTTTATATTTTTCTAAGCACAACCAAAATTAGAAATTTTGAATTAGCGACAAATCTACCCTCATTTCTAACGAGGAATCTCGGCCGAGATTCGGGAGACTACCGAGATGAGATAAAAGTGCTCAATCTTGAAGTCTTTACTCATCACCGACCAACACTTATCCAATGAGAATGCCACAAGCTCAAACTCAACTTTGTGAAGGTAAAAGTATTTGGGCCCTTGTAACTTGTAGATGTCACTTTTATGTCCAAGATTACAATGCTTCTCCAAAAATCTCGAATGGTGGCTTATTATTCTGCTGAAACTCTGAAGTCTCACATTTCCTTCGTTGTTCCAACTCAACACATGAGTTCTACCCATAATTCCACCATGAGAGATATCACTGTAACCTAAGAAGAGAACTTCCTTCAATCAGTAAAACCTATTTGCCATGCAAGGGAGTATAACATTGATGTTTCCTCGAGCCTTAGAGAACTAACTATAGATTTCCAATATCTCTTTCCTATGCCATCAATGTCAACTTGCCTTGGGTATGCTCGCAGGAGTGCGCTCCCAACTGATGAGATATCTTAGAATTGAAAGATCCAAATCTTGTTGAATAGATGAGCTCCACATAGATGAACCAACAAGATACCAATCAAGACAAGGTACATAGCACGCTTGATAGTGACTTCACGTGACCATGGAGATAGCTCATGCTTCCACGCGAAACACGAACACATGAAACCTTCATCCTGCAACTTTCCTAACTTGGCTGCCTCGCACCTCTTATATCAACTAGCACCAAACGTTAACTTGCATCTTCTTCTAGTAAAGGATTTTCTATTGATAGAAACATAATTTGGAGAAACTAAGGAGATGGATAAGAATAATCTTTAAATCTTCATGCTTCTTTGATTTATATTGTTGGGATATAAGACATGGATCTGATATCCAAAAGATGACAAGAAAGATAAAGTTTGATCTTTCAATTCTTTTTGTGCCTTGTCGCTTGAGATACTTTAGAGGTTGGAGCTGATAGGCTACCCCACTTAACAAGGACCTTACTTAACTCCCCCAAGATCATCCTTCTGTTAAAGTAGTCCTTAACACTTTCTTCTAGAGGGTCACACACTCAAACCACACACCAAGAAAACGTCAAACAACAAAAAGCACACATTGCAACATCGGAGCCACGTGCTTATGTTTTTGTAGCAATGGCAGGCATCCTAAAGGAGGAGGTTAGAGATGATGAAGGGCCACGAGCATTTGAATAAGATGCGATAAAAAGTTTAGTAAAACAATAGAAATATGAGGTCAAGGAGATTAGTAGAAATAGGTCAAAGGAGCTATCAAGGGAGGAGGCACAATATGACAAAGGATGAGAAATTGTCAAATTCATAAGGAGATAGAAAAAATAGTTTGTAGCAAAATAAAGGTTTAGAAAACGACCGGTGCTAACTCTGCATACGGCCCACGGTAACATCAAGCCCGATACTAATCAGAAACCCGCTTTAATAAACAAAACTAGGCTTACCATATGTGTGCCCAGGAAGTCCACACATACAGAAACAGAAGCAGAGAGTATCAAATCGATGTTATATAGCGGAAACTTACATATATTTAACACTTTTACATCGAGTAAAAGCTTAAACGGCAGACTAGTCTTTTCTTAGACTCTATCTTCACAGGGGCGGGTTGGCGGGGTACATACACCTAGCACTTCTTACAAAATAAACTAGCTCCACCAACCGTACCCATCCTGTTTTTCCAAAGAATTTAAAAAGGCAAGCGGCGTAAGTACATGTCGCACTACTCAACAAAATATAACATAGGGGTTCATGAGTGCTCAAAAGCCGATTAACGGGTTTACTGCATTTAGCTTTTAGATGATTAACATTTATGGCATTAATAGCAACAAGGTAGTAGCATATCCCATAAACCACATGATCAAGTAAACAAAGAATAAAGAATAATACATAACAATATGATTAAACGGCATAATTAAAACATAATACATCGGTGATCGGCTATTAAAGTAAGAATCCCCAAGGCCGCCCGTGTCCGTGGAGGCACGCTTAGTATGCGGTTTATTAAACCTCAAGCAAGCAGTAGGTGTACACTTTCACCGTGAGTCGTGATTTACCCTTTTCGCCTCCGAGGTGATCAGCCTCTTGACCCACTTCAAGGAAGATCGGCGGGTTCACTATGAAGCCTTTCAAAGGTTCGTTTAACAAGTTAGGGCCGCTAGGATTCCATGGCAAGCGAGATGTAGAGCCCCCCTTCCAAATGGTTCACACCCGCAAAGCAGTAGACACATAAGGGCGAGAGGCCGCACTATACCCGTCTCGGCACGCCCCTGGCGCCATAAAAGGTGGCCTCTAACAAGCTAGAAAAAGGTCCCTCATACTTGACTAAAGCCCGAGCCATATAGCCCTCACGATTTGTATCAGAATCCTAAGTGACCACTACGTATAAGTCCTTATGGAGAGAAACTAGAGCAACAAAACACCAAGCTCTAGATCTCTATAACAGATAATAAAATCATCTTTTTAATGTTAATGCATATTCTATTATTCATGTTACGAGATCACGGTTATATATATCCAAAGACTAGCAAGAACTACCCATATGCAAATATCCTATGGTCATCAAGGGTGTAAGATAATCAACTCTAAGTCATCCTTAATAAGGAATCAAAGACACATGCATATGAAATATGGTGGATATTGTGAATAGGTAATCAAGGAGGTCCCAAGCTATACTTGCCTTATACGCTTTATCAAACTTGCTCATACTTTGCTTCCGGTGGTAGCCTTCTCGATCTTCAGTAGCTCATGAATGATCCTCGTTCTACTCGTAGCAATCAAACATACTGACAACAATAAGCAACTAAGGACAATACACCCACGACGAGAGAAACAATGTACTAAGACAAAAGAGATGGCTGCTACGGTCACAAGATCATAAGAAACACCAGAGCGAGCTATTGTTAAAAAGCGACTACCAAGAGTTTTATATGTTTATTAAAATAAAAAAAAAAACCTACATGTGATTTATTTTAGTAAGCTTAAAAGCATGTACGAACCACTAATTTAGATTAATTAGGTTATATTTTATTTTTTAAAATTGAGTTAAACTAAGCATGTTTATTTCTAAATATGTCTCATCTTCATTTAAGCTATTCAAAGTTTAGCTCACAAAAAATTGACATGTTAAAGAATATACTCAAGCGCATATGGCGTGGTCGGCTAAAAAGAAATTATACTTTAAAACATATTATTGATGGCAGCAATTAAATCCCATATTTATGCTAGCAATTAATCATGTTAAAAGTTTATATATATAAACATCACGGTATAAGCCTATGTTGCTTTATTTTTAAAAAAACTAATATGCACATTAATCCATTAAATTATAAAATTAGGAATTACCGATACGATACATCACACATATACTAACAAAAGACTAAACCCGATTCGAAACCATTAAGCGGCGGGGACCGTCAAACTACAGAGATTTAACTGACATCAACATGAAAGATGGAATGATTAGTAAAAATAAACATTCGGAGAGAGACCATGCGTCGTCTATCCATCTGCTGAACATTGAATTTAGTGGATGACTGTTGCTGCTGCTCGCATAAAGGAGGACTCGGTCGGAAAGGGTCTCGGCCCCGACTCGTCGGCCGGCGGCCGCGAGTCCACGGCGCACGCCAGGTTGTGAGCCCGTGGCAGCAGGGGTTCAGCCGGGCAGCGGACGAGAGGCCAGCTGATGGGGTAGGGATGCGGCAGTCATCCTCCCGGCGATGACACATTCAGGTTCGAGGTTGGTGGCGGAGATTGATTTCACCATGCGAGAAGCTATAGGCAAAGGCGGATAGATTTGGCATGGTAAAAATCAAGGGCTTGAAACGATTGACCTGAGAGGGATGATGGGATCATGCGTACTAAAAATCCATCGAGTGATGAATAGACCCGCAACTGGGCGGCCGAAAATCCGGACTGCGGATGATGACAACGGCAGTCGATGGCCAGTGGGCGGTGGCAATTAGAGGCAATCGAGGTGGAGCGGCTCCATGGCAGCTTGCAAAGCTCCGGCGAGATCGTGCGGAGGCCAATAAAGAACGTAGCGGCGGCGGATTATGACCCATCGACTTGTTTTCAAGGGTTTGGAAAAACGGCGGGGCTTGGTTTGGTATTTATAGGTGGCTTGCGACCATACGCGATCCTTAGCTTCCCGCGGCATATATCGTCAGTGATAGATTGCAAAGGAAAACAAGAACCGATGGGCTGCTCTTTCCTAGAACATCTGGCGAAGGCGGTATAGCTTTGGTTGCTTGATTCTTTGATTAAGGTGTACATTCTCTCGTCTCAAGGCAAATTGGGCCAGAAACAAAACAAAAGATAGGCAAAACATAGGTCAACCGACGTACAGACCTTGATCCATCAGAACAAAAAGAGATTTTGTTTGAGATATATTTAGATTAGATTAATTATTTTCGGAATTAATTAATTTGGTCAATAAAATAATTCGAGAAAAAGTCTAAAGTATTATTTGACCCATCAAAATACTTGAAAACTCAAAAATTCTGAGGAAAATTCACAGGAGACATTTTGTGACATGGGGAACTTAAATAAAGTATTGGAGCTTATGAAAAAGATATTTAGGAGCAATCTAAAGATTAGATTATGCCCTTGGAAAAGTGGGAAAAATGTCAGGAGAAAGCCACAATAAATTCGGAAAAGATTTTTAGAAATAAGTCAATGAATGATGAACTCAATTGGTGATTTAGAGTGGAAGAAAAAAGGTTCGAGAACTCCATATGAGGAGCTCCAAGCTGCGACGAGGAATTTGATGTCGGGGAAAAACGGCGATGTCTAGGAAAGTTAAGCGACTAACTCTAACACGTTCTAAAAACTTCACACACCCACAATGCGAAATCATGCAACAAGCAAATGCCACATCAACAAACAAGCCCATTAAGTCGGAGTTCGGAAAAGTTTAAGAATTCACATTTTCCTATAATTAAATTTACACCTAAATTAAGCTAAACTTGAGAGAGATTTTATCCAAATATTAAAAGCCATCTATTTTATTTAGTGTTTTCTAGCACAACCTAAAATTAGAAATTTTGAGTGCGACAATTCCCAAGAGCAACAGTAGAAATAGAAATTAATATAAATAACACATATGCACCTATCCATTATATTCCATACATATACACATCTTGGTTTGATTGTATACCTTGATTCTCTGTGGATCGTTGACTTTACAATACATGTTTTGCAAATATGTCTATCATTGTTATTGCCACCCTATAGGCTCATATATATACCTTTAGCTATGAGGAGGCATAACATCATTAATGTCTGAGAGAACCACAAATACCACATACATTGAGAGACTTGAGGAGTCATACAATTAAGCTCTGAGTTTTTATTCTGAAAACTTATGAAAAACTCTGGAATATTGGTAAGTAAAAGAATTTGAGACGTAGTACTTAGCTTGATTGTTCTATCTTTCGATTGCTCAAGACTTATCCAAAATTTGTGAAGCCCCATATTACATTGAAATGGTAAGTTTGAAGGTTAGAGCATTCATTGTTTGATCGGAGAAATTTTCGTTTAAAAGCATGTGTCTTTGGAAACTATAACAACATTGTGGCAGCTTCTGATCTAAAGACAATATCATTAGGCTTAGTTTGTTTGCCAAGGGAGTGACAAAAGGTAAGCAGGGTAATTGTTGACACTCGTTAGCGTCAACTTTTACCCTGATTTTGCGAGATGAAAACAGAAAACACACTAGTCTAGGGCTTTATCGACAAATTCCACGAGTTTTGTATATTACGTATTTTCAGGGTGATTTTCGAAAATTTGAAAAGAGTTCTAATTTGCATAAATAAGCGAACTTATCCACGGAAATATCACGATTGGGCTCCAGGAACCATCTAGAAGACACCCGAAGCAAGGGACCCGGGAGGGAGAAAAGTGGGGCCGGCCGGCCTCAGGGCACCACTTCAGGCCCCCCACGCTAGGGTTTCGGCCCCCTTACGGACCTTCCTCCCATAGCCTACAGTCATCTTGGCCCTTGGTTTAATCTTGCGGTCGGTTTAGGGCTATAAATAAAGGGGTAGACCCCCTAAAGGCATCAAGTCATTTTGGAGATCCAGCCATCAAAGAGCCTTCTCTAGTTCATTAGAGCCTCTCTAGTTCATAGCTTTAGCCTAGTTAGATTAGAAGTAGAAGAGTTCTAGTTCTTGAGGCGGGGATCAGGAGCCTGGCGTTTGTATGCAGGCCGCGGAGTTTCGGTATAGATCTAGTACCTTTCTCTTATTGTATTCATTATGATTAGAACAACATTGTTCTTAATCTCTTATATATTCTTAATTGCAATAGTCATTGTCTACTTTGATTATATGTCTAGGATAGTTGGTTTTGATCTTATTGAATTCATGTAATTGCTCGTATAGCGTTTACCCAAGCGTCATTGGGTAGATGGTAGACAATATGTAGAACGTGGTGTCTAGATATCTTGTTTATCTGCGAGTGCACCACGGCGTCTGCGGGGCGTGTGGTAGTCCGCAGGTGACATTTGCGTTGGCAGGTTTTACGTAGTCCACCCTCGCATGCGTAGGACTAGCATGGGCGATTGATCGCGAAGGAGGTGACCCTTGTGTCTTAATACCCTCATTAGTTGATGCCTCTTTGCATGTGATAATGATATGTAGGGTTAACTTAACAATGATTGCTAGATGTAGTTGCACTAATTAGAGTTATTCATTGGCGTAGTTATTGACCCGTAATAACGTTGACACGCATACACCGCTTCTCGAATAAATCCGGTAGTCCGCCGAGTGTCACGAAGGACCTCGGTAAATCAACTTACAACCAGGATCATGATTAAGGTATATCATTCACCAGCTTACAGAGTACAGCGGAAATACTTATGCATCGAGTCTTATTACAACACCGGTTCGAAAATATTTTACATTGAAGTAGTCTTTATTTCAAACTACAATAACATAAGTGTCCTTACATCACCAGTTTTATTCAAACCTCATGAACAAGCAAGGTGATGGAGTTATAGATACGGCCAAGCCCGATGGCCTTTACTCATCCACGTCATCCACAGGATTATAGCACGTAACACAATAACCTTCATAAAACATGTCACCTGCAACGATGGGTAAAACCCTGAGTACTCAATTGTACTCCGCAAGACTTACCCGGCAGAGAAAAGACAAAGGCTCCAAGGGTACATGACAAGCATGAAAGGAAAGTTTGCCGACTAGCAAGCTTTGCGGAAAAATGCTTACTAAATTTGATCCTTATTTCAAATGTTATAAGTCAATTGTACTTTAGCTATTTAGAACTACCTTTGCTTTGACTATGCTCTTTTCTTACGCTTATGGCAAACAATTCTATTAAATGAGGCATCAAGTATAATCCGTCCAATCTCGACATTTAGTTATCATTCCTTAACTACGTCTCTGCGGTCAGGTATGAGTTTCTCACTATCCGGGAGAGATGGCGATTCGAATCGATTACACCAGCTGGGTAAAGCCCGTATCACACACTTTTGCAAGCCGGCCAAAGCACGCTCAAGTCTTTGCTCGCTCTATTCGAAAGATAGGCTTGATCACGCTATGCAAAACTCATGGTCTTTGCATCCTCACAAGTCGAGTGCCCGTTCAGCCAGTAGCCCATAGTCACGCGGGGTCTTGGGGGTACCCTTTCCCCTTCCGATCGTCCAGTAATGCATAAGCGGTTCAAGAACTATCTCGAATAAGCTAACGGTTTCACCGTCGAAACGAGTTATTCGGCGGTTATGTGAAGGTACGTTCAATCTCACACCTAGATCTAGAATACGGCTCGGTCCTTAATCGACACAGACGGAAAACACCAATTCCGTCCGGTCTCCAATTATTAACCGTCATATGATTAAGGACATCACGGTACCAACCTCGGGTTGCGGATGGCGAGGAATCATCCGTCTTCTAAACATCTAGGCATGACTAAGCATTAGCGCTATCTACTCAACTAGTAGAATGAAAAGGGCCTTTTGAGTGGACAAGGTATTCATGCAACAACGGTATCACGCAATTACTAAAATGTATTGCATAAAGTAAAGTAACTGAGAATAAGTAATTGCATTTTAAAATAGAATAGGTTAATAGAATGCTCAGGGGCTTGTCTCGGCGAAAAGTAGAGGACCATGGTTCGGGCACTCGGCAAATCAGTCGGTGGTTCCTTCTTCTCCTCAGGGTGGAGATTCCCTGCGGATCCTCCTCGATCACGGTGTACTCGATGGTAGGTTCTCCCTCAGATCCTATACGAATGTATGCATTGTATGAATACCAAGAATGCATATAGAAAGCGCAAGGTGAAAAACTATAACATGCAAATGATGCACAATGTGATGATCATGATAATGATGGAAAGCTACATAAGGTTCCATGTTTGCAGTTCTCTTTCTCTGATGACAACACTATATTATCAAGATTGTTTATAAGAAAGCCAAAGATTACTTGTTTTTTAACTCACACAGAGTAGGTGCATATCTCCTCTCTGGAAGAAATGATTTAATCACCACAAAGGAACATTCATCACTCATCAACTAGCATATTCACATTGTTATCACTAAATAATGGAGATGCCGAGGATCAATGGGTTCATGATCCAAGGTCTTCATTCAATTTTTAAAAAGTCACACATGACCATATAGGAATTACCTTTGTTTGGTTTTAAAAAAAACTATACACACATATATACATACTTATGTACTTTAATAATTAGGGTACAACATATATCAAAGTATCAATTATTTACTTAGGGCATTAATTAAATAAATAGTACTCTATGACATGGAAACAGTGAAGGATAAACCTAGAACATTTAATTATCACATACATGTGATCATATCCCCCCTTCTTTTCCTTTATTCTTAATTTTTAGAAATAATGATTTTATAAAACATTCTCAAATGCTTCTCAAAATTTTTGTACAGATTGGTACTATCATGAAATGAATGTAAAATAATTTTCATGATTTTTGGATCAATATTTTATTCTATAAAAATCATGGAATATCCATTTCTTAATTAAAAGGAGGAATTTTAGATTAAACAAAAATAGCTAGTTTTCTAAGTTTTATATTTTTTCCCACATAGATTCCATCACAAGGAAGTCGCACAAAAATTTTCATAATTTTTTGGAGCTCAAATAAATTCTATACAAAAAAGACAAATTGCAGCACTATTTGGAAATTCAAATAAAAGTAAAACAACTGCGCACAGTACAGTTCCCGCGCGCGCACAGTGTTCGGTGGCTGACATGCGGGCCCTGTCGGTCAGGAACAGTGTTCCCGAACTGACTGCGGCGGCGACGCTGTCTGACCGGCGATATCTCGCCGTCGGCGTGGTCGCCGGCGACGAGATCATCACCAACGTGCTCGGGATGATCCCGCGCATCATCCTGGGAGGTTGGTTGGGTCCCGTGGACATCACAGCGAACACCTCGCCGGCCATGGCGGCGCGGCGGCGCTGCGAGGTCACGGCGAGGTCCCTCCGGCGGTTCGCCGGAGCAGGCAAGGGCAACTATGGCTTACTACAGACATCCTGAACCCTACGGATCTCGTAATTAGACTCTGGCAGCTCCTAGTGAGTATGGCGGCACGGCGACGGCACGGCGGAGCAGAGGCTCGCCGGCGCAGTGCGTTCTAGTGCCTAGGGTGCGATAGGGATCAATTACAAGGCGGTGCTACCTTCTCGGGAGCTCACCCTAACCACTTTCGGTGAGTTGGTTTGCTCGGAAACCGAATGGAGATGGGTCGCCCGGCGTGGAGGTTAGCGGCGGTGACGTGAACTCGATGGCAAGGGAACGTTCCGGCAGTTCCTGTGCCGTAGAAACAAAAATTATTAAGTTGGTCATGATCCGGAGACTAAGGCGAACTCAAAGACAAGGAGAATAATGTCGAATAGCTCACCGAACGGATTGGTCGGCGGTGGGATCAACTACTGGCGGCGCCGCGGCGGCGGCCAAGGAGGAAGACGATGGCTGCCCGGCGACTCGGTTTATGGCAAGCGGTCCCAACAGTTGCAATCGATTCGCAAGGAGGTTGCGAAACTAGGGTCAAGTTTAATTAGACAGTGATCGGTTGACGGTGGTGAATTTATGATGTAAGCAGTGCTCGGTCATTGGCAAGAAAGAAGAAGAAAAAGGTTGCACGACGACCGGCAATGGCTATTTATAAGCAATGGTGGCACTGGGAGGTAGCCAGAGCGTTTGCGAACTTGACCACGCGGCGGGCAGGGCATGGCTGCGCTCGCACGAAGCACGGGGTGCCGTTCCCGTGTCGCCGGTGAGCAGTGTGGCGGTGAAAACAAATCGGCGACGAGCTGGCTGGTTGGTGAAAAACGGTATGGGCAGGGACGGGGTCATTCCGCTCATCACTGGCCAACGCGATGCAGGCAACAGGGGCAGCACGGCATGGCAGTGGCGGCCAATCGCCGGCGGGCACAAAGGCCACGACGCGAAGCTGCAGCTGCTGTCACAGCTACAGTGCAGACTGAAACCAGCAACTTCGGTGCTTTGTATCTCGCAGCACGAGTGACCAAACTCGAAACCAATTCTACCATTGTACTCTCTAATGTGTGTGCTACAGTTTTGCTTTAAGGATCAAAGTCTAATTCTAAATGGTTTGCAATCTATATAGTGCTAAACCACCCTAAAGACAAACTGCACACTCCAATTCAGTCACATTCAGTTAATCAAAGTTCCAATCAGGTTGATTAGCTATGTTGGTCAATTAATTAAGAACCAAAACAACCATAATTAAGCTCAACCAATTCCATGGTATGAAAGTACAAACTTTCTACTAACTAATGATGTAATTGGTTTCCCATTTGCATTCATGAAAAATAAAATTACTTAGCCCTGAAAAAGGAATTCGGTGCTGGAATCAGGGACACAAAAATTCTAAGTCCTTTTCCTGATTTTTCTTCAAATTCAAATCTAAGGCCACTAATTGAGCAATTTAGGATGGGATTCAGCCCTAGAGCCTTAAATAAAAGTTGTTGCATATATTTTGTACTACAACTTTCATTTAGGGCTTAACCCTAGAAACTGAATAAATCATACACTTATAATATAAGCTTTCTAGTAACATGAGAAAGGGAATAATCAACATTATCATCACATGTGAGCACTTTTAGACAAAAAGTTGTATACAAACTCTACTTCAAACATAATCCTAAACATTTTTAACCCACTTTTGAGATTGTTAACAATCATGTATATTGCACACATAGAAACTTGCAATAGCTCATAATTATGATTGAATGCAAAATGATGCTTATGCCTTAATGCAAATGCAATGCACTTGATTAACATTTAGAATATTACACCTCGCGGTCTGCTTCGGCGTGGTGTCCTCTCGCGCCTTCTGGAGTCTTCTAGTGCAGCCCCGCTGTGGAATTAATAGGTTTTCATCCGGAACTCCAAAAAAGGCAAATGATATGTCTGTTTCGATCGTTTCGACGAGCCTGTTGCAATGGTGCATTCTAATTCATCATTTGAGATACCTTTATACTGTCATATTGGCTCACTTTGATAACTTTTCCGGTATGTACCTGTAGAAACAATGATTCACCAAAACTCATGGAACTTGTTAGAATCAAACCCTACAACTATGGTTTGTGATTTATTTCATGTTATTATATGCAATAGTTGATGGTTTATGATTGACATTAAGGACCGTCAAGAAGTTCCCCCACACTTGCTCTTTGCTCGTCCTCGAGAAAAGTCTGATGATAAAAGTAAACATGATCATAACATCTCAAGATATGTTGCTAGCAAAAAAAATTATTCCAAAGCATTCCTTATACAGGTGGGATTTATGGCATTGGCTAACATATATCCTTTGGTGGTTGAAAAGTGGAACAGCTCTCGAAACAAAGTTATCATCCTAAATTCTCATCTTAGCAACTTGGAGTTTTTAATGTTTTCACAAAGAAAAGCATAGATCACTTGTACTCCTCAAATGATACTCTCAGTCGCTCAATGGTGTATGATTCCTTACCAAGGCAAGAATGTGAAATTGCCTTTCTTCCTCAACCTACTTCTAAGGCTTATGTGGGGCTTAGGTAGGGACAAACTTGATTGCATACTTGTGTCATATATATTGTAAAGTCAACACCCGGATCCTAGGATTGAAATGTCATACTCTTAGATCAAGACGTGCATGTGTGTGGATATATGGTGGAAGTGGCAAAACCTAATTCTACTTTGCTCCTTGAAAACATACCTCTCTTTTGACACTTGGAAACCTTACCAGAGAACATGAGCTATCTTATTTATTTTTTTCTTTTTCTCTTTTTTTAGGGAGGCGAGCATCTAAGTACCCATTGTTTCAACTCCCTTTTTTTTCTCTTTTTTTCAAAATACTTTTGCATAGCTCATGGCTCTCCTCTTGGCAACAAAACTTTTTGAGAGATAGCAACAAGGACTAGAGCCTTTATTGGGTGGATGGAAAACCTATCAGGATGTTTTTGTTGTTCACTCCCAGTGTAGGAGAGAAATATTTTTGGGTGGATCTAAATGGAATGGCATGTTTTGCGCCTACTCCCAGTGTAGGAGTAGTGCATATTTGTGTGGAGTGCAAGTGAATCTTGATCTTGAAAGTATGATAAATCTCTCACAAGGATCACAAAGTCCAACCAAACTCAACACAACAACAAGTAGTGAATGTAGAAGGCTTCTATCCTATATATGGCTCTGGTAGGAATTTATCATCATTGAGGAGTATATGATACTATGGTTTTTTGATATTTACCAAAATGAAATCTCCAAGTACCTTGACTAGAACTGGTAAGACTTCTAAGCCAAAACTATGTCACACTCCACAACAACTTAGTCAATATGATTGTCCTATCAAGATAGCTTCCCACAAGCATAAGTGTATATATTTGGAACAATATGTATGCAAGCCTCTATCTCAAATATGTTATCAACATGTCACTTTTCAAAATTTTAATTCAAAGTGTGGTTTGGTTCTTTTTAATTTGCAGGGTTTAAGCAAGTGCATAACAAGTGCAAAACTCAGTAAACATATGAATGAGTCAAGAAAGATCAAACCCGGTTTCTGTAGTTGTATGCAGACTCCTCCACCAATTCATGATGTGCTTCAACGCTTCTATTCATGGTAGAGGTGTCACCTTCCCCCACACTTCTTCAAGACTATACCTGGCTTTTTCTCACAGAAAAAAAATAGGTGAAAACAATAGGGACTCTTCTGGTGTGAAACACCAGAGAGTCAAAACCTATTGAACTAAGGGATTGGCCTAAACTAGAAGGAAATAAGATTGATTTTTTTTAGATTGGATCATTAAATTACAAAAATTCAATCAAGTCTATTTCCTCTAAGTTTTTAGTTTCAAAGAATACTTTCAAGCGTTGGCCATTTACCTTAAAGATGTTACCTGAGTTGTCTTGAATTGTGATGGCACCATGTGGTGATGTTTCAACTACCTTGAATGGTCCTTCCCATTTGCTTCGAAGTTTTCCATGACCAAAGAGCTTTACTCTAGAGTTGAACAATAGGACCTTGTCCCCCGGCTTGAACTCCTTGTGCTTAATCCTCTTATCATGCCATCGTTTTGTTCTTTCTTTATAAATCTTGGAGTTATGATAAGCCTTCTCTCTCCATTCTTCAAGCTCAGATATCTGCATTTGACGATTCTTGCTAGCTAGATGGAGATCCATGTTCCATTTCTTGATTGCCCAGTGAGCTCTAAATTCTAATTCAACCGGTAAATGACATGTCTTCCCGTATACAAGCTGATAAGGTATCATGCTTATGGGTGTCTTATATGCAGTTCGATATGCCCATAGTGCATCGGGAAGCTTGTATTTCCATTTCTTGTCCATCTCATCCACGGTCTTTTGCAGGATGTTCTTGATTTGCTTATTTGATGTTTCAGCTTGACCGCTTGTTTGGGGATGGTATGGAGTTGTAATGTTGTGCTTGACTCTATTTTCTGCCAAGAACTGTCGGAATCTCTTGTCAATGAAATGTGGGCCTCCATCACTTATGACCAATCTAGGCATTCCAAATCGTGGAAATATCACCTCGTTGAACATCTTCTTGGAGTGCTTAGAGTCAGCAGCTCGATATGGTAATGCTTCTATCCATTTGGACACATAGTCAACTGCCACCAAGATGTATTCAGCATCTCCTGACTTTAGGAAGGGTCCCATGAAGTCAATTCCCCAGAAATCAAACAATTCCACTTGGAGGTTGTTCGTGAGTGGCATTGCATCCCGAGTATTGATGTTTCTATGTTTCTGGCATCTGACACATCTTTTGATGAACTCCTTTGTATCTTGATACATCATTGGCCAGAAGAATCCACATTGCCAAATCTTCGCATGTGTCCGGAATACTCCATAATGTCCTCCATAGGGTGATGAATGACATCTCTCAATAATTTTCATGCCTTCAATTGTTGGGACACACCTCCATAGCAACCCATCGGCACAGATCCTGTAAAGATATGGATCATCCCACAAATGGATACGACTCTCATACTGGAGCTTCCTCTTATCTCCTCCTGGTGGAACATACCCTGCAACCATATAGTTGACAATATTCGCGTACCAAGGATCGTGGTCCGTTACCGCAAGGAGCGTGTCATCCCTTAGATAGTCATTAATAGGTAGCTCATGTGTGTCTTTATGTTCAAGCCTAGACAAGTGGTCGGCTACCGAATTTTCTACTCCTTTCTTATCCCTTATTTCTATGTCAAATTCTTGGAGCAGAAGAATTCACCGGATTAACCGAGGCTTAGCATCTTTCTTAGTGAGGAGGTATTTTAGAGCAGCATGGTCTATGTAAATGATTACCTTCGCTCCCACTAAGTAAGATCTAAACTTGTCTATTGCAAAGACAACTGCCAACAACTCTTTTTCAGTGATAGCATAATTGAGTTCTGGCCCAGACAAGGTTTTGCTAGCATAGGATATGGCGTAATGTTTCTTGTCTTTAGTTTGGCCTAAGACAGCACCAACCGCAAAGTCGCTAGCGTCGCACATGATCTCAAAGGGCAGACTCCAATCAGGTGGTTGGATTATTAGAGCTGAGATGAGTGCCCTCTTCAGAATTTCAAAGGCTTCAAGGCACTCACTGTTGAAACTGAAAGGTGCATCTTTAGCTAGAAGGCTAGTCAAGGGTCTAGTGATTTGAGAAAAGTCTTTGATGAAACGTCTATAGAACCCTGCATGGCCTAGAAAGTGCGAATACCTTTCACATTTGTGGGAGGTGGAAGTTGTTCAATGACTTCAATCTTTGCTCTATCCAATTCTATCCCACGTTCGGACACCTTATATCCTAGCACTATTCCTTCCTGAACCATAAAGTGGCATTTCTCCCAGTTCAGGACTAAGTGCTTTTCTACACACTGCTGTAAGACATTGTCTAAATTCTCTAGGCAATCATTGAAGGTTTTACCATAGATGGTAAAGTCATCCATAAAGACCTCCATGATTTTCTCGATCATATCAGAGAATATAGACATCATGCACCGTTGGAAGGAAGCTGGAGCATTACATAATCCGAATGATATTCGTTGGTAAGCGTAAGTTCCATACGGGCATGTGAAAGTGGTCTTACTTTGGTCATCAGGGTGGATTGGAATTTGATGATACCCGGAATACCCATCAAGGAAACAAAAGAAAGAGTGATTTGCAAGCCGTTCCAATATTTCATCAATAAAGGGTAACGGGAAGTGATCTTTCTTTGTTGCCTTGTTAAGTTTCCGGTAGTCAATGCACATACGCCACCCCGTGACAGTGCGTTGAGGGATGAGCTCATTCTTTTCATTCCTCACGACCGTCATTCTTCCTTTCTTTGGCACAACTTGGACAGGCCTAGCCCACTCACTATGAGGTACGGGATAAATAATCCCAGCATGTAAGAGCTTAAGGACATCTTTCTTAACAACTTCTCGCATTGCGTTGTTAAGTCTCCTTTGTGGTTCTCTCGATGGTGAAGCATCAGGATCAATGGGAATACGATGAGTGCAGAGGATGGGACTAATTCCCTTGAGGTCTTGGAGTGAGTAGCCTATGGCCGGTTTATGTCTTTCTAGGATAGTGATAAATTTATAGGTTTCCTCTTCAGAAAGCTTGTCACTTATGATGACTGGAGTTTCTTGATTATTATTGAGAAAGACATATTTTAAGCCAGAAGGAAGCGGTTTCAGCTCAACTGAAGGTTGTGATGGCATCTCGCTCGACAGGCTCTGCCAACTCTTCCTCTTCTTGAATAAAGTGTTCATCATCGAGAGTTGGTTGGGCCATATCCTCTAAAGATGCCATTAAAACCTCCTCAACAGGGTCTTGCTCGGGTTTGGGTTCAACTATCGCATTATTCGAGCGTGCAAGTGAGATGGTGATAGGAGAACTTCCTAACTTTAAATCTAGGAGACCCTGTTTTGGTCTTTCTTGGAAGAGTATCCTAAAAGGCACACCAATCAAGATGGATGTATCTGAGATGTCAAAGATATGAAAATCTAGGCGATACTCAGAACATCGTATTCTCAATGGGATAGACCTTATGACCCCATAACTTTCAAGAGTAACTCCAGAAGGAATTCTTAGAAGCTTATGAGATGAGATCAACAACTCGTTGGGGTTTAGTTGTTCGGCCAAAGCCTTTGAAATGATATTCATCCCAACGGTAGGACTATAGTGAGCCTCTATGGTGGTTCCCTTAAGGACACTACAAGAAATTTGGTGATACATGACGGTTTCTAGGTGACGTATTTAGAAAAGGTCACGGATCAACGATGGGCTCATGTGGACATCCACAGCCGGCCCATTACAGTATGGAGTATATATATGACGACTTAGGTTTCTGGTTCGAGCTCTCTCTCTCATCGGCACATTCGGCGGCCTCCACTTCCCTCCACCGGATGCGGCATCGGGGGCCCTTCTCCAAAGAGCCCCTCCGGCGCCCCCTTCAGCAACGACAACTCCTCTCCCCTTAATTTGCAGAGCTCAAGACCTGTCCCCTCCACCAGATGCGGTGCTTGGGGCGCCTACGGCTGCAGAGCCCCTCCAGTAGTGGCTCCCCATCCATCTTCGCTCCATCGGATGAGAAGCTCGGGACTTCCCCCCCCCGACGGTGCTTCCCTCCCCTCGGCTATGGAGCTCGAGCTCTACCCCTCCACCGGATCCCTCCACTAGATGCGGATCTAGGAGGTAGCAACCCTTTCTCTCCTCTGTTGTTGAACTCCGTGTGATTTCATGGATTTTTAATTTGATTTTTTTGTACTGAGAATGACCTAGCAACCATCATGGATTGAATGGATATTAAGAGGGAGGTGACACAGAACCTGGACAATCTTAACACCATGGTTCGACTCTGTCTCTCGTCCGTAGCTAAATTAGTTCTAGCTTATGTTGAATCTGTATGAAAACTTAGAACGAATGAACCCCTTTCTCATTTATTAGATGTTGGTGGTGTCGGTTTGTTTGTATGTATTTTTTTCAGGCTAAAAACCTGTAGGTTCATTATCAACTCTTACCTTTCTAAATGTTTATTTGTTTGTTCAGTTTTGAAACTTGTGTGTTTTCACATGACACCATTTTGTATCCAAATTCAGTTCTGAACTAGCCATACAAAATGACATGAAAGATGTGACCTGATCCTTTATCAACTTTGAAAACCTGCATTAGCATTGGCCATGACCTCGATTCAGTTATGGTGTATAATTTTTAATTTGTGACTGCAAATTGACAACCATATGTATTCGTGTGCTTTGCTAGTTCAGTTTAATTTCCTTGTGGATAGCTAGGGTCATCATGCATGGATGGTGTTTTTCTTTACTCCCTTCCTCTAGTCTTTTTTTTGTGAGATACATGTAGTTCAGAATATCGGCACAAATAGATGTCTATCTATTCCTCTAGTCTTAGCCGATACATTATCGATTGAACAAATTGATGTCATTGTCCACTTCTTGAGGCTTCTTATCTTTAAAACTTGTGAGCTAATTTATATTCAACCTTGTCTTTGGAATTAATATTGTGCTAGTATTAATATTGAAATCAACCTAGAATTTATGAACTTTGATTGGGCATGTCGGCATATGCATATGTGTTATGAATCTTTTAGTTCTGAATTTTTTATTGATCTGAGAACGATAGTTTTATATGATACTCTTATTGATCAATGTGCTTCTACACAAAGGTTGAGAAAAAAATGTCGTGGTCAGTGGTAGTGATGGTAGCGGCCGGTAGTTAAGTCCAATGACTCAAGGATCATGCATGTGAGACCCGATGCTATCTGTGTCTTTGTTATAATATATGCCTGAATGGAACATGACTTGAGGCATTTCATGCACATATGTATTTTCAAGGAGACAAGTACAAAGACTAGGACCCGGTGCAATGCATCTTTTACGGGGAGTGCCACGATACAGAAAAAAAAAAAAGCTTATGCACTAGCTGTCGAGAATGCTATTGTAATATAGATGTAAAGGTTGACAATGATAAGTTCTTGTGTTTCCTTAGGTTTTACGATGATCGAACATGTTGTATTAATGTATTGTTGTATTAATGTCTTGAAAATTGAGTTAACCAAATGATTGGGCTCTATGTGGTTTTCATTATATAACTGTGATGGTCAATTTTATAAACACATGGTGATTATATGGTAACTCAAATCAGTGATGCGAAAAACATCCTACGTGACATCCTCGGCTATGACGGTCTATTTGGTCACAAAGGCTATCGGGCCTATAGTCCGGGCTGCGTGGGCTTTCGGGGATTCCATGACGAACACAAATGTCAATCGTGACGGCTTATCTCGATCAAAGCAAATGTATGACGCGGGATACATGACGTTTTGTCCGATTGTCATGGTAAGTTAATCGTGACGCGTTTTCGCTTGTCTATGATGAAATTAAACCGTCATGTACCATGAAATTTCTTGTAGTGGGATACAAGTCATAACATCTGAGGGGGCAATGATTCGGGCTACCTCAGTAGATAACTCCGTTTCTGCCAACCACTCATGACTCATGATAGCCGATAGTCCTTTAATGTGTTCCATAAGGAAAGCATCATTAGTTGGACCATCATCATGCTCAGATGACATAGAATGCGCTAGAGGTTTCACTTGGACCGGTAAATTCGAGGCATTTCCAAAATCTTCAAAAAGACCATCCTCGATTTTAAAAGGAAACATGGAATGATGGGATTCATCATCTTCCAGATTACCTTGGGTTTCCTTAATGGGAGGTTCTTTAACAACCAAATTATTAGAAGGATTTGAAGTGATTTCGGATTCGGTTGTGTCTACCTCCTCTTGTTGGTCAGGGCTTGGCTTGACTTCTTCAGAAAACTCATCAAAAATGCCTGTGTAAGGGGTGTTTTCAAGGATTTTCTCTAGAATGGCTTTCCCCTCGCTCATGGTATTGTGCAAGAATGAACCTCCAGAAGATAAGTCAAGATGTAGAGCGGCTTCCTTGCTAAGACCAAGATAAAAGTGGTAAAGAAGCACGTGGTTAGGCAAGTGAAGGGTTGGACCGGTATTGATAAGACTTAAGAACCTAGCCCAAGCTACTCCTATTGTCTCCTTCTCCTTTTGTTTAAAGGTGAGAACTTCTATTCGAAGAGCGGCGATCCTAGAAAGAGAGAAGAAAGCAAGACAAAATTTGTCTCGAAGTTCGTCCCAATTTCCGTTTACTCCTCCTACAGTATGAGCATACCACTGTTTTGCTCTTCCCAAAAGGGAGAACAGAAACAATTTCTATTTAATGGTCTCATGTGTCATGCCAGCAATAGCCAAGCAAGAACACAATTGCTCAAATTCTCTAAGGTGGGTGTAGGGATTTTCATCTTCTAATCCAGAGAAGGGTTGCTCGAACCATGGCTATGAAAGCAGGGCGAAGCTCATAGCCATCAGTAAGTATAGGATGTGATGATGGTGGAGGCTCCAACAACTTACCCTTTGGAGCCGAGAATTGAAAGATAGGCGTGGAATTCATGTGGTAGGGTAAAGGTGTTGATAAAAAGGAAAATAAAGATACACGGACGAACTTGGTTCGATTCTAGAACAGCTACCGTTCCCCGACAACGGCGCCAGAAGCTTGTTGGTATGTTTTAACGCAAACAGAAAAGATCCGCAAGCGCACGGATACCGCTGTAGCTTTCACCTAAGAGTATTCCAAGGTATCGATTTTCCATGAGGAACACGAAGTGTACTAGTAACGAATCAAGGACGTCCAAGGATAGAAAAGGTAAATGTTTTTGATGGGTAGAAAGGGGTTGTCTAAGGTCAACTAGATAACTAAGGATCAGGCTTACGATACTTAACTTACTTTGGAGCAACAGTACCTTTCCAACTCTTGAAAAGATGAGAAAGAAGTAGTTGGGGAAGGCTGCCAAAAGCTCTACGGAACACCAATTCCGACGTGGTGGAATACGAAGACCAATAGAGCTGTCACCTCTGGAGGCTACCGCAACTAACCGTAAGAATTGGGCGCAAAATCAGGTAAACACTAGTCTAGACACCACGTCTACACTAACGATTACTACTCTGGTCACGTACGTTAACTAGAGCACTCAATACGAGCGGAGATCCCATAAGCAAAGTAAAGTAAGAACTGAACTTAATTAAATAGAAGACTTAGAATTACCGACAGAAGAACTTGAAGATGAATCGATGAAGAATCGTCTCCGTAGAGGTACAAAGTGGAAGGGATCCGATAGGCCGGCTCCACCTTCTACTCTCTCCTCTCCTCTCTCCCTATTTTCTAATGACTCCTGAGAGGTTGATCCATTCAAGGGACCCCTCTCAGATGAGTCTCCCTCAGAGAATATGAATTAGGGTTTCATGGGGAGTGCCTCCCCCCTGGGGTCTGGGGCTACTTTTATAGAGCCGAGCGATTAACGTGAGCCCTTGGATCAAACCGACTTTGGCGGATGGCTGAGATTGAAACCCTAAGGCGGTGGAGCACGTGGGCCGAAGCTGGGCCCGTTTGGCCACTATAGCAGACCGACCGGTCCAGGGCCAAACCGGTCGGTCTGGCTCCGGGGCCCCTCGCGGTCTGCTTCAGCGTGGTGTCCTCTCGCGCCTTCTGGAGTCTTCTAGTGCAGCCCCCGCTGTGGAATTAATATGTTTTCATCCGGAACTCCGAAAAAGGCAAATGATATGTCCGTTTCGATCGTTTCGACGAGCCCATTGCAATAGTGCATTCTAATCCATCATTTGAGATACCTTTATACTGTCATATTGGCTCACTTTGATAACTTTTCCGGTATGTACCTGTAAAAACAATGATTCACCAAAACTCGTGGAACTTGTTAGAATCAAATCCTACAACTATGGTTTGTGATTCATTTCATGTTATTATATACAATAGTTGATGGTTTATGATTGAC